>JAKSZU010000003.1:149590855-149991443 GCA_026018925.1 Tupaia tana
TTACCAAAAAACAAAAATGAGGAGACAGGAGCAGAGAGAGACAGAGACCTCAGAGACACAGAGACAGAGATAGAAGGCCAGAGGGGCTCCCTACCACACTAGCTCTGCTTGCTGGAGGCTGAATTATGAGTAGAAAATCTCCATTTCTCCTGTTCCCTGAAAAATCTAGTTCCCAGTAGCCATGAGGAGTCTGCTCAGAGAAGGGCTCAACTCTCCTGCCTGGGAGGAAGAAGCAGAAGGGATTATTAACAAAACAATGGGAGGAGCAGAGTGCCAGAGAAAAACTTTGCCTTTAAAACAATCGTAAAAAGGGAAAATTACCAAAAAACAAAAATGAGGAGACAGGAGCAGAGAGAGACAGAGACCTCAGAGACACAGAGACAGAGATAGAAGGCCAGAGGGGCTCCCTACCACACTAGCTCTGCTTGCTGGAGGCTGAATTATGAGTAGAAAATCTTCATTTCTCCTGTTCCCTGAAAAATCTAGTTCCCAGTAGCCATGAGGAGTCTGCTCAGAGAAGGGCTCAACTCTCCTGCCTGGGAGGAAGAAGCAGAAGGGATTATTAACAAAACAATGGGAGGAGCAGAGTGCCAGAGAAAAACTTTGCCTTTAAAAAAATCGTAAAAAAGGGAAAATTACCAAAAAACAAAATGAGGAGACAGGAGCAGAGAGAGACAGAGACCTCAGAGACACAGAGACAGAGATAGAAGGCCAGAGGGGCTCCCTACCACACTAGCTCTGCTTGCTGGAGGCTGAATTATGAGTAGAAAATCTTCATTTCTCCTGTTCCCTGAAAAATCTAGTTCCCAGTAGCCATGAGGAGTCTGCTCAGAGAAGGGCTCAACTCTCCTGCCTGGGAGGAAGAAGCAGAAGGGATTATTAACAAAACAATGGGAGGAGCAGAGTGCCAGAGAAAAACTTTGCCTTTAAAAAAATCGTAAAAGGGAAAATTACCAAAAAACAAAAATGAGGAGACAGGAGCAGAGAGAGACAGAGACCTCAGAGACACAGAGACAGAGATAGAAGGCCAGAGGGGCTCCCTACCACACTAGCTCTGCTTGCTGGAGGCTGAATTATGAGTAGAAAATCTTCATTTCTCCTGTTCCCTGAAAAATCTAGTTCCCAGTAGCCATGAGGAGTCTGCTCAGAGAAGGGCTCAACTCTCCTGCCTGGGAGGAAGAAGCAGAAGGGATTATTAACAAAACAATGGGAGGAGCAGAGTGCCAGAGAAAAACTTTGCCTTTAAAAAAATCGTAAAAAAGGGAAAATTACCAAAAAACAAAAATGAGGAGACAGGAGCAGAGAGAGACAGAGACCTCAGAGACACAGAGACAGAGATAGAAGGCCAGAGGGGCTCCCTACCACACTAGCTCTGCTTGCTGGAGGCTGAATTATGAGTAGAAAATCTTCATTTCTCCTGTTCCCTGAAAAATCTAGTTCCCAGTAGCCATGAGGAGTCTGCTCAGAGAAGGGCTCAACTCTCCTGCCTGGGAGGAAGAAGCAGAAGGGATTATTAACAAAACAATGGGAGGAGCAGAGTGCCAGAGAAAAACTTTGCCTTTAAAAAAATCGTAAAAAGGGGAAAATTACCAAAAAACAAAAATGAGGAGACAGGAGCAGAGAGAGACAGAGACCTCAGAGACACAGAGACAGAGATAGAAGGCCAGAGGGGCTCCCTACCACACTAGCTCTGCTTGCTGGAGGCTGAATTATGAGTAGAAAATCTTCATTTCTCCTGTTCCCTGAAAAATCTAGTTCCCAGTAGCCATGAGGAGTCTGCTCAGAGAAGGGCTCAACTCTCCTGCCTGGGAGGAAGAAGCAGAAGGGATTATTAACAAAACAATGGGAGGAGCAGAGTGCCAGAGAAAAACTTTGCCTTTAAAAAAATCGTAAAAAGGGAAAATTACCAAAAAACAAAAATGAGGAGACAGGAGCAGAGAGAGACAGAGACCTCAGAGACACAGAGACAGAGATAGAAGGCCAGAGGGGCTCCCTACCACACTAGCTCTGCTTGCTGGAGGCTGAATTATGAGTAGAAAATCTTCATTTCTCCTGTTCCCTGAAAAATCTAGTTCCCAGTAGCCATGAGGAGTCTGCTCAGAGAAGGGCTCAACTCTCCTGCCTGGGAGGAAGAAGCAGAAGGGATTATTAACAAAACAATGGGAGGAGCAGAGTGCCAGAGAAAAACTTTGCCTTTAAAAAAATCGTAAAAAGGGAAAATTACCAAAAAACAAAAATGAGGAGACAGGAGCAGAGAGAGACAGAGACCTCAGAGACACAGAGACAGAGATAGAAGGCCAGAGGGGCTCCCTACCACACTAGCTCTGCTTGCTGGAGGCTGAATTATGAGTAGAAAATCTTCATTTCTCCTGTTCCCTGAAAAATCTAGTTCCCAGTAGCCATGAGGAGTCTGCTCAGAGAAGGGCTCAACTCTCCTGCCTGGGAGGAAGAAGCAGAAGGGATTATTAACAAAACAATGGGAGGAGCAGAGTGCCAGAGAAAAACTTTGCCTTTAAAAAAATCGTAAAAAGGGAAAATTACCAAAAAACAAAAATGAGGAGACAGGAGCAGAGAGAGACAGAGACCTCAGAGACACAGAGACAGAGATAGAAGGCCAGAGGGGCTCCCTACCACACTAGCTCTGCTTGCTGGAGGCTGAATTATGAGTAGAAAATCTTCATTTCTCCTGTTCCCTGAAAAATCTAGTTCCCAGTAGCCATGAGGAGTCTGCTCAGAGAAGGGCTCAACTCTCCTGCCTGGGAGGAAGAAGCAGAAGGGATTATTAACAAAACAATGGGAGGAGCAGAGTGCCAGAGAAAAACTTTGCCTTTAAAAAAATCGTAAAAAGGGAAAAATTACCAAAAAACAAAAATGAGGAGACAGGAGCAGAGAGAGACAGAGACCTCAGAGACACAGAGACAGAGATAGAAGGCCAGAGGGGCTCCCTACCACACTAGCTCTGCTTGCTGGAGGCTGAATTATGAGTAGAAAATCTTCATTTCTCCTGTTCCCTGAAAAATCTAGTTCCCAGTAGCCATGAGGAGTCTGCTCAGAGAAGGGCTCAACTCTCCTGCCTGGGAGGAAGAAGCAGAAGGGATTATTAACAAAACAATGGGAGGAGCAGAGTGCCAGAGAAAAACTTTGCCTTTAAAAAAATCGTAAAAAGGGAAAATTACCAAAAAACAAAAATGAGGAGACAGGAGCAGAGAGAGACAGAGACCTCAGAGACACAGAGACAGAGATAGAAGGCCAGAGGGGCTCCCTACCACACTAGCTCTGCTTGCTGGAGGCTGAATTATGAGTAGAAAATCTTCATTTCTCCTGTTCCCTGAAAAATCTAGTTCCCAGTAGCCATGAGGAGTCTGCTCAGAGAAGGGCTCAACTCTCCTGCCTGGGAGGAAGAAGCAGAAGGGATTATTAACAAAACAATGGGAGGAGCAGAGTGCCAGAGAAAAACTTTGCCTTTAAAAAAATCGTAAAAAGGGAAAATTACCAAAAAACAAAAATGAGGAGACAGGAGCAGAGAGAGACAGAGACCTCAGAGACACAGAGACAGAGATAGAAGGCCAGAGGGGCTCCCTACCACACTAGCTCTGCTTGCTGGAGGCTGAATTATGAGTAGAAAATCTTCATTTCTCCTGTTCCCTGAAAAATCTAGTTCCCAGTAGCCATGAGGAGTCTGCTCAGAGAAGGGCTCAACTCTCCTGCCTGGGAGGAAGAAGCAGAAGGGATTATTAACAAAACAATGGGAGGAGCAGAGTGCCAGAGAAAAACTTTGCCTTTAAAAAAATCGTAAAAAGGGAAAATTACCAAAAAACAAAAATGAGGAGACAGGAGCAGAGAGAGACAGAGACCTCAGAGACACAGAGACAGAGATAGAAGGCCAGAGGGGCTCCCTACCACACTAGCTCTGCTTGCTGGAGGCTGAATTATGAGTAGAAAATCTTCATTTCTCCTGTTCCCTGAAAAATCTAGTTCCCAGTAGCCATGAGGAGTCTGCTCAGAGAAGGGCTCAACTCTCCTGCCTGGGAGGAAGAAGCAGAAGGGATTATTAACAAAACAATGGGAGGAGCAGAGTGCCAGAGAAAAACTTTGCCTTTAAAAAAATCGTAAAAAGGGAAAATTACCAAAAAACAAAAATGAGGAGACAGGAGCAGAGAGAGACAGAGACCTCAGAGACACAGAGACAGAGATAGAAGGCCAGAGGGGCTCCCTACCACACTAGCTCTGCTTGCTGGAGGCTGAATTATGAGTAGAAAATCTTCATTTCTCCTGTTCCCTGAAAAATCTAGTTCCCAGTAGCCATGAGGAGTCTGCTCAGAGAAGGGCTCAACTCTCCTGCCTGGGAGGAAGAAGCAGAAGGGATTATTAACAAAACAATGGGAGGAGCAGAGTGCCAGAGAAAAACTTTGCCTTTAAAAAATCGTAAAAAGGGAAAATTACCAAAAAACAAAAATGAGGAGACAGGAGCAGAGAGAGACAGAGACCTCAGAGACACAGAGACAGAGATAGAAGGCCAGAGGGGCTCCCTACCACACTAGCTCTGCTTGCTGGAGGCTGAATTATGAGTAGAAAATCTCCATTTCTCCTGTTCCCTGAAAAATCTAGTTCCCAGTAGCCATGAGGAGTCTGCTCAGAGAAGGGCTCAACTCTCCTGCCTGGGAGGAAGAAGCAGAAGGGATTATTAACAAAACAATGGGAGGAGCAGAGTGCCAGAGAAAAACTTTGCCTTTAAAAAAATCGTAAAAAGGGAAAATTACCAAAAAACAAAAATGAGGAGACAGGAGCAGAGAGAGACAGAGACCTCAGAGACACAGAGACAGAGATAGAAGGCCAGAGGGGCTCCCTACCACACTAGCTCTGCTTGCTGGAGGCTGAATTATGAGTAGAAAATCTTCATTTCTCCTGTTCCCTGAAAAATCTAGTTCCCAGTAGCCATGAGGAGTCTGCTCAGAGAAGGGCTCAACTCTCCTGCCTGGGAGGAAGAAGCAGAAGGGATTATTAACAAAACAATGGGAGGAGCAGAGTGCCAGAGAAAAACTTTGCCTTTAAAAAAATCGTAAAAAGGGAAAATTACCAAAAAACAAAAATGAGGAGACAGGAGCAGAGAGAGACAGAGACCTCAGAGACACAGAGACAGAGATAGAAGGCCAGAGGGGCTCCCTACCACACTAGCTCTGCTTGCTGGAGGCTGAATTATGAGTAGAAAATCTTCATTTCTCCTGTTCCCTGAAAAATCTAGTTCCCAGTAGCCATGAGGAGTCTGCTCAGAGAAGGGCTCAACTCTCCTGCCTGGGAGGAAGAAGCAGAAGGGATTATTAACAAAACAATGGGAGGAGCAGAGTGCCAGAGAAAAACTTTGCCTTTAAAAAAATCGTAAAAAGGGAAAATTACCAAAAAACAAAAATGAGGAGACAGGAGCAGAGAGAGACAGAGACCTCAGAGACACAGAGACAGAGATAGAAGGCCAGAGGGGCTCCCTACCACACTAGCTCTGCTTGCTGGAGGCTGAATTATGAGTAGAAAATCTTCATTTCTCCTGTTCCCTGAAAAATCTAGTTCCCAGTAGCCATGAGGAGTCTGCTCAGAGAAGGGCTCAACTCTCCTGCCTGGGAGGAAGAAGCAGAAGGGATTATTAACAAAACAATGGGAGGAGCAGAGTGCCAGAGAAAAACTTTGCCTTTAAAAAAATCGTAAAAAGGGAAAATTACCAAAAAACAAAAATGAGGAGACAGGAGCAGAGAGAGACAGAGACCTCAGAGACACAGAGACAGAGATAGAAGGCCAGAGGGGCTCCCTACCACACTAGCTCTGCTTGCTGGAGGCTGAATTATGAGTAGAAAATCTTCATTTCTCCTGTTCCCTGAAAAATCTAGTTCCCAGTAGCCATGAGGAGTCTGCTCAGAGAAGGGCTCAACTCTCCTGCCTGGGAGGAAGAAGCAGAAGGGATTATTAACAAAACAATGGGAGGAGCAGAGTGCCAGAGAAAAACTTTGCCTTTAAAAAAATCGTAAAAAGGGAAAATTACCAAAAAACAAAAATGAGGAGACAGGAGCAGAGAGAGACAGAGACCTCAGAGACACAGAGACAGAGATAGAAGGCCAGAGGGGCTCCCTACCACACTAGCTCTGCTTGCTGGAGGCTGAATTATGAGGAGAAAATCTTCATTTCTCCTGTTCCCTGAAAAATCTAGTTCCCAGTAGCCATGAGGAGTCTGCTCAGAGAAGGGCTCAACTCTCCTGCCTGGGAGGAAGAAGCAGAAGGGATTATTAACAAAACAATGGGAGGAGCAGAGTGCCAGAGAAAAACTTTGCCTTTAAAAAAATCGTAAAAAGGGGAAAATTACCAAAAAACAAAAATGAGGAGACAGGAGCAGAGAGAGACAGAGACCTCAGAGACACAGAGACAGAGATAGAAGGCCAGAGGGGCTCCCTACCACACTAGCTCTGCTTGCTGGAGGCTGAATTATGAGTAGAAAATCTTCATTTCTCCTGTTCCCTGAAAAATCTAGTTCCCAGTAGCCATGAGGAGTCTGCTCAGAGAAGGGCTCAACTCTCCTGCCTGGGAGGAAGAAGCAGAAGGGATTATTAACAAAACAATGGGAGGAGCAGAGTGCCAGAGAAAAACTTTGCCTTTAAAAAAATCGTAAAAAGGGAAAATTACCAAAAAACAAAAATGAGGAGACAGGAGCAGAGAGAGACAGAGACCTCAGAGACACAGAGACAGAGATAGAAGGCCAGAGGGGCTCCCTACCACACTAGCTCTGCTTGCTGGAGGCTGAATTATGAGTAGAAAATCTTCATTTCTCCTGTTCCCTGAAAAATCTAGTTCCCAGTAGCCATGAGGAGTCTGCTCAGAGAAGGGCTCAACTCTCCTGCCTGGGAGGAAGAAGCAGAAGGGATTATTAACAAAACAATGGGAGGAGCAGAGTGCCAGAGAAAAACTTTGCCTTTAAAAAAATCGTAAAAAGGGAAAATTACCAAAAAACAAAAATGAGGAGACAGGAGCAGAGAGAGACAGAGACCTCAGAGACACAGAGACAGAGATAGAAGGCCAGAGGGGCTCCCTACCACACTAGCTCTGCTTGCTGGAGGCTGAATTATGAGTAGAAAATCTTCATTTCTCCTGTTCCCTGAAAAATCTAGTTCCCAGTAGCCATGAGGAGTCTGCTCAGAGAAGGGCTCAACTCTCCTGCCTGGGAGGAAGAAGCAGAAGGGATTATTAACAAAACAATGGGAGGAGCAGAGTGCCAGAGAAAAACTTTGCCTTTAAAAAAATCGTAAAAAGGGAAAATTACCAAAAAACAAAAATGAGGAGACAGGAGCAGAGAGAGACAGAGACCTCAGAGACACAGAGACAGAGATAGAAGGCCAGAGGGGCTCCCTACCACACTAGCTCTGCTTGCTGGAGGCTGAATTATGAGTAGAAAATCTTCATTTCTCCTGTTCCCTGAAAAATCTAGTTCCCAGTAGCCATGAGGAGTCTGCTCAGAGAAGGGCTCAACTCTCCTGCCTGGGAGGAAGAAGCAGAAGGGATTATTAACAAAACAATGGGAGGAGCAGAGTGCCAGAGAAAAACTTTGCCTTTAAAAAAATCGTAAAAAGGGAAAATTACCAAAAAACAAAAATGAGGAGACAGGAGCAGAGAGAGACAGAGACCTCAGAGACACAGAGACAGAGATAGAAGGCCAGAGGGGCTCCCTACCACACTAGCTCTGCTTGCTGGAGGCTGAATTATGAGTAGAAAATCTCCATTTCTCCTGTTCCCTGAAAAATCTAGTTCCCAGTAGCCATGAGGAGTCTGCTCAGAGAAGGGCTCAACTCTCCTGCCTGGGAGGAAGAAGCAGAGGGGATTATTAACAAAACAATGGGAGGAGCAGAGTGCCAGAGAAAAACTTTGCCTTTAAAAAAATCGTAAAAAGGGAAAATTACCAAAAAACAAAAATGAGGAGACAGGAGCAGAGAGAGACAGAGACCTCAGAGACACAGAGACAGAGATAGAAGGCCAGAGGGGCTCCCTACCACACTAGCTCTGCTTGCTGGAGGCTGAATTATGAGGAGAAAATCTTCATTTCTCCTGTTCCCTGAAAAATCTAGTTCCCAGTAGCCATGAGGAGTCTGCTCAGAGAAGGGCTCAACTCTCCTGCCTGGGAGGAAGAAGCAGAAGGGATTATTAACAAAACAATGGGAGGAGCAGAGTGCCAGAGAAAAACTTTGCCTTTAAAAAAATCGTAAAAAGGGAAAATTACCAAAAAACAAAAATGAGGAGACAGGAGCAGAGAGAGACAGAGACCTCAGAGACACAGAGACAGAGATAGAAGGCCAGAGGGGCTCCCTACCACACTAGCTCTGCTTGCTGGAGGCTGAATTATGAGTAGAAAATCTTCATTTCTCCTGTTCCCTGAAAAATCTAGTTCCCAGTAGCCATGAGGAGTCTGCTCAGAGAAGGGCTCAACTCTCCTGCCTGGGAGGAAGAAGCAGAAGGGATTATTAACAAAACAATGGGAGGAGCAGAGTGCCAGAGAAAAACTTTGCCTTTAAAAAAATCGTAAAAAGGGAAAATTACCAAAAAACAAAAATGAGGAGACAGGAGCAGAGAGAGACAGAGACCTCAGAGACACAGAGACAGAGATAGAAGGCCAGAGGGGCTCCCTACCACACTAGCTCTGCTTGCTGGAGGCTGAATTATGAGGAGAAAATCTTCATTTCTCCTGTTCCCTGAAAAATCTAGTTCCCAGTAGCCATGAGGAGTCTGCTCAGAGAAGGGCTCAACTCTCCTGCCTGGGAGGAAGAAGCAGAAGGGATTATTAACAAAACAATGGGAGGAGCAGAGTGCCAGAGAAAAACTTTGCCTTTAAAAAAATCGTAAAAAGGGAAAATTACCAAAAAACAAAAATGAGGAGACAGGAGCAGAGAGAGACAGAGACCTCAGAGACACAGAGACAGAGATAGAAGGCCAGAGGGGCTCCCTACCACACTAGCTCTGCTTGCTGGAGGCTGAATTATGAGTAGAAAATCTTCATTTCTCCTGTTCCCTGAAAAATCTAGTTCCCAGTAGCCATGAGGAGTCTGCTCAGAGAAGGGCTCAACTCTCCTGCCTGGGAGGAAGAAGCAGAAGGGATTATTAACAAAACAATGGGAGGAGCAGAGTGCCAGAGAAAAACTTTGCCTTTAAAAAAATCGTAAAAAGGGAAAATTACCAAAAAACAAAAATGAGGAGACAGGAGCAGAGAGAGACAGAGACCTCAGAGACACAGAGACAGAGATAGAAGGCCAGAGGGGCTCCCTACCACACTAGCTCTGCTTGCTGGAGGCTGAATTATGAGGAGAAAATCTTCATTTCTCCTGTTCCCTGAAAAATCTAGTTCCCAGTAGCCATGAGGAGTCTGCTCAGAGAAGGGCTCAACTCTCCTGCCTGGGAGGAAGAAGCAGAAGGGATTATTAACAAAACAATGGGAGGAGCAGAGTGCCAGAGAAAAACTTTGCCTTTAAAAAAATCGTAAAAAGGGAAAATTACCAAAAAACAAAAATGAGGAGACAGGAGCAGAGAGAGACAGAGACCTCAGAGACACAGAGACAGAGATAGAAGGCCAGAGGGGCTCCCTACCACACTAGCTCTGCTTGCTGGAGGCTGAATTATGAGTAGAAAATCTTCATTTCTCCTGTTCCCTGAAAAATCTAGTTCCCAGTAGCCATGAGGAGTCTGCTCAGAGAAGGGCTCAACTCTCCTGCCTGGGAGGAAGAAGCAGAAGGGATTATTAACAAAACAATGGGAGGAGCAGAGTGCCAGAGAAAAACTTTGCCTTTAAAAAAATCGTAAAAAGGGAAAATTACCAAAAAACAAAAATGAGGAGACAGGAGCAGAGAGAGACAGAGACCTCAGAGACACAGAGACAGAGATAGAAGGCCAGAGGGGCTCCCTACCACACTAGCTCTGCTTGCTGGAGGCTGAATTATGAGTAGAAAATCTTCATTTCTCCTGTTCCCTGAAAAATCTAGTTCCCAGTAGCCATGAGGAGTCTGCTCAGAGAAGGGCTCAACTCTCCTGCCTGGGAGGAAGAAGCAGAAGGGATTATTAACAAAACAATGGGAGGAGCAGAGTGCCAGAGAAAAACTTTGCCTTTAAAAAAATCGTAAAAAGGGAAAATTACCAAAAAACAAAAATGAGGAGACAGGAGCAGAGAGAGACAGAGACCTCAGAGACACAGAGACAGAGATAGAAGGCCAGAGGGGCTCCCTACCACACTAGCTCTGCTTGCTGGAGGCTGAATTATGAGTAGAAAATCTTCATTTCTCCTGTTCCCTGAAAAATCTAGTTCCCAGTAGCCATGAGGAGTCTGCTCAGAGAAGGGCTCAACTCTCCTGCCTGGGAGGAAGAAGCAGAAGGGATTATTAACAAAACAATGGGAGGAGCAGAGTGCCAGAGAAAAACTTTGCCTTTAAAAAAATCGTAAAAAGGGAAAATTACCAAAAAACAAAAATGAGGAGACAGGAGCAGAGAGAGACAGAGACCTCAGAGACACAGAGACAGAGATAGAAGGCCAGAGGGGCTCCCTACCACACTAGCTCTGCTTGCTGGAGGCTGAATTATGAGTAGAAAATCTTCATTTCTCCTGTTCCCTGAAAAATCTAGTTCCCAGTAGCCATGAGGAGTCTGCTCAGAGAAGGGCTCAACTCTCCTGCCTGGGAGGAAGAAGCAGAAGGGATTATTAACAAAACAATGGGAGGAGCAGAGTGCCAGAGAAAAACTTTGCCTTTAAAAAAATCGTAAAAAGGGAAAATTACCAAAAAACAAAAATGAGGAGACAGGAGCAGAGAGAGACAGAGACCTCAGAGACACAGAGACAGAGATAGAAGGCCAGAGGGGCTCCCTACCACACTAGCTCTGCTTGCTGGAGGCTGAATTATGAGTAGAAAATCTTCATTTCTCCTGTTCCCTGAAAAATCTAGTTCCCAGTAGCCATGAGGAGTCTGCTCAGAGAAGGGCTCAACTCTCCTGCCTGGGAGGAAGAAGCAGAAGGGATTATTAACAAAACAATGGGAGGAGCAGAGTGCCAGAGAAAAACTTTGCCTTTAAAAAAATCGTAAAAAGGGAAAATTACCAAAAAACAAAAATGAGGAGACAGGAGCAGAGAGAGACAGAGACCTCAGAGACACAGAGACAGAGATAGAAGGCCAGAGGGGCTCCCTACCACACTAGCTCTGCTTGCTGGAGGCTGAATTATGAGTAGAAAATCTTCATTTCTCCTGTTCCCTGAAAAATCTAGTTCCCAGTAGCCATGAGGAGTCTGCTCAGAGAAGGGCTCAACTCTCCTGCCTGGGAGGAAGAAGCAGAAGGGATTATTAACAAAACAATGGGAGGAGCAGAGTGCCAGAGAAAAACTTTGCCTTTAAAAAAATCGTAAAAAGGGAAAATTACCAAAAAACAAAAATGAGGAGACAGGAGCAGAGAGAGACAGAGACCTCAGAGACACAGAGACAGAGATAGAAGGCCAGAGGGGCTCCCTACCACACTAGCTCTGCTTGCTGGAGGCTGAATTATGAGTAGAAAATCTTCATTTCTCCTGTTCCCTGAAAAATCTAGTTCCCAGTCCAGAACATAGTATTGAATATTCCGTGACTGTTCCCTGTGAGCCTGACTAGAATATGGATTCTTGCTGTTGCTGAAGTGTTCTATCAATGTCAGATCCAGGCAGGTGAAGGTGCGGTTTGGTTCGACTATGTAATTACTGATTTTCTGCCTCTTGGCTCCGCCAGTTGCTGCCAGAGAAGTGTTGGACTCTCTAAACATAACAGTGGGTCTATCTGTTCCTCTCGGCAGTTCTACCAGTTTTTGCCTCACATAGTTTGACACCCTTGCTAACTGCCTTCATATTAAGGATGGTTGTTTCCTGGGAGAACTGATCCCTTTCTTATTCCTCTTTCTCACTGGACTCACATGGTCAACCGCGGTTCGAGTCCTGGACCAGGCGGCTTGCTTTCTCCTTTTCCCTGATCTGAAATTGACTTTGTCAGAAATCAGTATTGCTGCTTTAGCTTTCTTTTGGTTATGGTAGTTTAGTGTATCTTTCTCCATCTCTTCACTTTTACTCTGTGTCTTGATTTAAAAATGAGTTTCTTGGGACCAGCAGTTGGCATAGTGGCTGTGTCGCTGGACTCCCATGTGGTTGACCACGGTTTGAGTCCCATTCCCAGTGGCTTAAACTCACACCAGGCATATGTGCGTGTGTGCCCAAGATCCTGAGAAGATAATGGGGGAGAAGGGATTGCGGCATGGCCATCCCCCCGGGGGGCGATTTCTCATTTTCTGTCTCTCTGTCTCTCTCTGTCTTTCCAGAGAGTGCACAAGCCCTATAGTAAAAACCTCTCCCTGCCCCCCCAAAATGGGTTTCTCATAAACAACATATAGTTGGGGTCTTGCCTTTTTTATCCACTCCACGGACTCTTTTAAAGAGTATATTTAAACCACTCACATTTAGCGATAATTGATATAGTTGAATTAACACCTGCTATGTTTATAATCATTTTCCATTTTTTCTATTTATTATTATTCTTTTTAAATCTTCCTCTCTTTCTCTGCCTTGTCTGTTTTGTTTAGTTTTTAGTTACCAGGGGATGTATGCACGCACAGGTAAGGGAAAAAGAACCTCCCAACGGGGCATGGTCATGCCGTCATCTTGTCTCCATTTCCTTTGCTGGAATTTGGAGCATACATGCAGATACGCCTGGCATGACCTTCAGGCTGCCAAGGCCAGGATTTGAATCACAGTCAGCCACGTGGGACCTGGCTCTTTTAACCTTCCATAGGCTACAAAACTGGCCCCCTTGCCTGGTTTTAATTGAGCTTTTTCTATGATTCCATTTTCTCACCTCTCTTAGCAAATCAGTTGTACTTCTTTTTTAAATTTTTTACTAGTTGTCCTAGAGTTTTCAAAATACATTTTCAACTCGTTAAAACACATTCATAACAAATTTCTCAACTTCACCCTCTCATCTCTTCTGGCACCACTGTCAATCATCTCATTATTCATGTCCAGTAGCCATTGAACACATTGTTGCTAGTATTACTTCGAATAAAGAACAATCTATTAATTAAGAATAAGAAAAGCAGGGAACCAGCGGTTAGCGTAATGGCTATATCACTGGACTCCCACGTAGTTGATCACGGTTTGCGTCCCGGGCCCGGTGGCTTAAAACTCACGCCAGGCGCGTGAGCGTGCATGCTCAAGATCCTGAGAGGAGAATGGAGGAGAAGGGATTGCGACATGACCATCCCCCCTGGGGGATGATTTCTCACTTTCTGTCTCTATGTCTCTCTCTGTCTGTCTGGTGAGCGCACACGCCCTATAGCGAAAAAAAACTCTCAAAAAAAAAAAAAAAGAATAAGAAAAACAGGAGCCAGCAGGTGGCATGGTGGTTAAGGTACTGGACTCCCACTTGGCCAACCACGGTTCAAGTCTCAGACCTGACAGCTTGCTTTCTCTTTTTCTGTCTGTCTCTCTCTGGTGAGCACACGCGCCCTGTAGCAAAATTTTTAAAAATAATAATAAATAAAATTAAATAAATACTTTTTAAAAGAATAAGAAAAACAAAAGATTTTCATGTTTACTTCACTCTCTTCTTGCTTGCATAGTTTATCATGAGAAATCAAATATAATTCTTATCCTTTCCCTCCATGAGAAGGCGTTCCCCTCCCCATCGCCAAATCGCAGTGTCTTTCAAGACTTTCTCTTTGCCTGGTTTTCTGCAATTTGAAGAAAACCTAAGTATAGATTGGAGGGCAGGAGGCTAGAGGCATTTATCTTGCTTGGTGTCATCTGAGCTTCTTGGATCTATGATTTGATGTATGTCAGTCTTGGAAAATTCTCAGCCACAATTGCTTCGCATAACTCTTCTGTGGCTTTCTCCCGTTCCTCTGCTAGTATTCGCATTATGTCTTTATGTCTTTTGTAATTATACCACAATTCTTGTAAATCCCACTCTATCTTTTTTCTGTTCACTTTTTTTTTCCTTCACATTTCAATTTGGGAAGTTTTTTTCGGGGGGGAGGGGTTGTTCTGGGTTTTGTTTCTATTTTTGCTGTAGAACATGTGTGCTTGCCAAACACTGAGAGAGACAGAGAGAGAGAGAGAGAGAGAGGAAAGAGGAAAGTGAGGGATCACCCCTCGGTGGGATGGCCATACCACGGTCCCTTCTCCTCTATTCTCCTTTTGGGATTTTGGGCATGCCCACACATGTGTCCAGTGTGTTTTTCAAACCATTGGTCCAAGGCTTGAATCATACAGTAGGCCATGTGGGGTCCAGTGCCTTAATCATCATGCTCCCTGCTGGCCCTCAGTTTGGGAAGTTTTTACCGACATACCTCATGCTCGGCGGTTCTTTACACATCCATGCCTAGCCTACTGATGCACTCATCAAAGACATTCTTCACTTCCATTACAGTGTGTGTGATTTCTACCATTTCATTTGGAGTCTTTCTTAAGAGTTTCTATCTCTCTGCTTACATTACCCACTTGTTCTTTTGTTTGTTTTTGTTTTTGTTTGGGGAGGAGTGTTTTAAGAGAGGTTTTTTCTATAGGGCATGTGTGCTCACTGGAAAGAGAGAGAGACAGAGAGATAGAAAATGAGAAATCGCCCTCTGGGGGGACGGCCACACTGCAATCCCTTCCCCTCCACTCTTCTCTCGGGGTTTCGTTTCTGTTTTTGCTGTAGAACACGTGTACTTGCTATACACGTCCAGTGTGAGTTAAGCTGTTGGGTCCGGGACTAGAACCGCAGTCAACTACGTGGAAGTCTAGCAACATAACCATTGTGCCATCTGCTGGTCCCACCCCCTTGTTCTTGTACGTTGTCTGCTTTTTCCATCGGTGTGTAGAGTTTAATTTTATATGTCAACTGGAGTGGGCTACAGGGTGCCCAGATTAAACACTATCTCTGGGAATGTCGTGAGGGTATTTCTGGATAGAAAAACTTTTGAAGCAGTAAAGTGGATGGTCCTCTCTGATGTGGTTGGGCATCAGCCTCACCACCAAGAGTCTGACTAGAACAAACAGCAGAAGGAAGAATTAATCCTTTTTTTTTTTTTCTTTTCCTTTTTGTTTGAGCTGTTCATGATATCCCATCTCCTGCCCGTGGACTGGGGTTTATACCCTGGCTCCCCTGCTCCTCAGGCCTTGTGCTTGGACTGAATTACACCACTGGCTTGCCTGGTTCTCCAGCTGTAGATGGCAGATCATCAGCCTCTATAATCGCGTGAGCCAGTTCCCCCTGATAAATAGATCAGATTGGTCCCGTTTCTCTGGAGAATGCGGACTACGACAGAATCCACAACACATTAATCATCAATTATTCTAGATTTCCTGTCTGACCATCCACACTCTGTGGCACCTCTGCGTGTGAGTCCGATGCCCGCTTTGTCTGTCTAGGATGTTGTCTCTTGCCTCGTAGTATACCTTATGCTTTGTTGATGAAAACTTGGGGGGGTGTCATGTATGGTTCCAGCAGCTTCTGCTCCTCGTCTCACCTGGGCTTCTCTGCATTCACCTGTGTGTCCAGCTTTACGGGTGTTGTGCTGCCCCGTGACCTCAGTGCTATGATGGGCCTATCAGCTGTCAGCCTGTCCAGTTCTTCCTTGTGAGAATGGGGGAGCGGACATCCAAGTTCGTTCTGTATTGGAGCTGAAATAGGAAGTTCCTCTGGTTTGCTTCCATGGGCCAGAGTAAAAGAGGTCGTTGTGAACAGAGGGCGGGAAGGCATGGACGATGCTCTCGAGGATGTAGCAGACGAAGCGTCTTCAAGTCTACGTGTTGGGGAGGGAAAAGGTTGCCCTTGAATCATGGAAAATAAAGATGGACTGGGATAAGGACAGGAAAGAGGAGAAAGAAGGAGCCCTAGTCTGTGGTCCACAAGGCAGCCTGGCATTCCAAGGGCATTCTGAAAGAGGGTTTAGAAGTTCAGAGGCCTTGGAGCTTACATATGAAGCGGCTCTGGGCGTCTCACTTTCCGTGTGCAGGCTGCATGACAGCCATCCAGAATTCCCTGGGCATTTCAGTGGTTTATCAGCCTGAGTAGTTAGACTATTCAATGTAGAAACTGGGTCTACCAGCCAAAAAAGTCTCTACCAGGTACTGCGCCAGGCACTTCACAAAGGTTACCTCTTATCCTTACAATACACCTAGAGGTCTGTGGTCACTCTTTCCATCACAGATGGAAAATCTAAGTTCCCAAAGAAAAAAGATGACTTGCCCACATCACTTTGCTGATGAGTCTAGAGTTCGGGTTTCCGCCCCAGATATGTGGTGTCTCCAAAGCCCACCCTTCATTCTCTCTGTCACTGTAAGCTTCATACAGACACCGTGAGTGCGCATGGGGCGGGGAAAGACCTGCCTGAAAGGATGCTGTCAGAACCCTGAGAATGAGCACAGCCTTGGATGGCAGGCTGTGGGCATGGGGTTCAGGTCAGGGTAGTTGACTCAACATTGGTAAGAATTATAAGTACCAGTAGTAAAATAAATTAGTAGTGGGGCCAGCAGGTGGCTTGGTGGTTAAGGCGCTGCACTCCCACGTAGCCTACTACAGTTTGAGTCCTAGACCTGGCAGCTTGCTTTCTCACTTTCTCTCTCTCTCTCTCTCTCTCTCTCTCTCTCTGGTCAAATTAAAAAATAATAATAATAAATTTTTGTAATTAAAATAATTTTAAAAATTTAAAGAAGTTAATGGTATAGGAGGCATAAAAAGTATTAATATAAGTACAAGTAAAACCATGACTAAGTGTATGACGTCTACATATAAAACTAGAAGTGTAAGAAGTGTGTGTATATGGAACAGAAGACGTGAAAGTATAGGGAGATGTATAAGCATTTGCTAATGGAAGAAGACTCCCCTCTCCAAGTGACTGGGATTGTAGGAGAGGCCATGGATAAAGAGCTAACCCAAGACCTGCTGTGTGTCAAGCATGGAGCCAGACACTTCACATCGTGCTGTGATCTGAATGTTTGTGTTCCCCGGAATTCATATGTCTGAATCCTAACCCTCAAGGTGATGATGGGAGGTGGGGCCTTTGGGAGGTGATTGAGTCAGAAGGCTGAAGTCCTTATGAGTAAGATTCATGTGCTTATAAAAGAGGTGACAGTGGGCCAGTCAGTGGTGTGGTGGTTAAGGCACTGGATTTAACATAGCCAACTACATGATTTGAGTCCTGCATCCTGCGGTTTGAGAAACATGTTGGGCACATGTATGTGCATGCTCAAAATTCCAAGAGAAGAAGAGAGGAGAAGGGATTGTGGCATGGCCATACCAATGGGGTGGGGGGTGATGTCTCAATTCTCTTTCTCTGTTTCTCGCCAGTGAGCACATGTACCCTATAGCAAACTAAACAAACAAACAACAAAAACCCAGAGAGCTGCCTGGCCCCTTCCACCATGTGAAGACACAGCAAAAAGGCTCCACCCATGAACCAGAAAACAGGGTCCTCAACAGACATTGAACGTGCTGATGCCTTGATCTTGGGCTTCCCAGCCTCCAGAACAGTGAGATATAACTTTCTGGGGTCTATGAGTCACCCAGTCTGTGGTATTTTGTCAGAGTGCCTGAACGCACTAAGACCTGTTGCCACTCTAAAACCCTCTGAGACACAGGTGTCATCCCTGTTTACAGATGAGGCAGCAGTGGTTTGGAGAGCTGGCATCACTTGCCTACAATTGCCCAGATGGGACTGGGAGTGACTTAATGCTACCCTCATGCCCCGCAACCTTGCAGACACTGCTCTGCCTGACCTGGGGTTGGGGCTGCAGCACCTTGCCCACCCAGGGGCTGGGGCAGGCCCTGATGAGGACCTGGGCTCTACAGAATTGGGAAATCACAGGCCTGGATTGTGTATTAGTGAGGCAGACAGTAGGAAGATCCTATTATTTCTAAAGAAGTGCAAGTGTCCCAACCTGGAAGGCTGTTAGACCTGGGCTGAATTTGCTGATGGAGCACTAGTGTGAGTACTCACACAGTCTGTTAAGAATTTTAACCTTCTGGGACCAGCAGGTGGCGTGGTGGTTAAGGTGCTGGACACTCCCACATGGCTGACCATGGTTCAAGTTCCGGACCTGGCAGCTTGCTTTCTCACTTTCTCTCTTTCTCCCCTTCTCTGTGTCACTCTCTCTGGTCAAATTAAAATAAAATAAATGAATAAATAAAATTTAAAAAAAAAAAAAAAAAAAAAAGAATTTTAACCTTCTGGAACCAGCAATTGTCATAATGGCTATGTCGCTGGATTCCCATGTAGTTGACCGCGGTTTGAGTCCTGGACCCGATGGTTTAAACACAAGCCAGGCATGTGTGCGTGCGTGCCCAAGATCCTGAGAGGAGGATGAAGGAGAAGGGATTGAGGTGTGGCCATCCCCCTGAGGGGTGATTTCTCGCTTTCTGTCTCTCTGTCTCTCTGGAGAGCGCACACACCCTATAGCAAAAGTCTCTTTAAAAAAAAAAAAAAGAATTCTAATCTTCAGGCCAGCAGTTGGCATAGTGGTTAAGGTGTTGGACTCCCAGGTGGTTGAAGTGGTTTGAGTCCCAGACCCAGCAGCTTGAAACTCAAACTGGGGTGTGTGTTCGTGTGTGCCCAAAATCCTGAGAGGAGATTGGAAGAGAAGGGATTGGGGCATGACCATATCTCCTAGGGGGTGATGTCTTGCTTTCTGTTTCTCTGTCTCTCTGGCAAGTACACGCACCCACTAGACAAAAAAAACAAAACAAACAAAAAAAAAAACTCTTTAAAGAAAAAAAAGAATCCTGACCATCTGTGCTAAATGTAATGGTATGTGTTTTTATTTGTTTGTTTTGTTTTGTTTCTTACCACAATTAAAACAAACAAAAATCTTAATATCCTAGTGCTTAATGGAGCAAGATCCCACATGATAGATTGTGACTCAAATCTTGGCTTCAAAAACATTCCGGGGGGGGGGGAACCAGCAGTTAGCGTAATGGCTATGTCACTGGATTCCCACGTAGTCGACCGTGGTTCGTGTCCCGGACCCGATGGCTTAAAACTCACGCCGGGCGCGTGTGCGTGCGTGCCCAGGATCCCGAGAGGAGAATGGAGAAGAAGGGATTGCAGCGTGACCATCCCCCCTGGGGGATGATTTCTCGCTTTCTGTCTCTATGTCTCTCTCTGTCTGTCTGTCTGGCGAGCGCACGCGCCCTATAGCGAAAAAACCTCTCCCAAAAAAAAAACTAAAAACCATTCCAGGGGGACCACCAGATAGCATAAGGGCTATGTTGCTGAATTCCCACGTGGTCGACCGCAGTGTGAGTCCCAGACCTGGTGGCTTAAACTCACACCGGGCACATGTGTGTGCATACCCAAAATCCCGAGAGGAGAATGGAGAAGGGATTGCGGTGTGGCTATCCTCTCTGGGAGGTTGATTTCTCACTTTCCGTCTCTGTCTTTCTCTGTCTTTCCAGCGAGTACACATGCCCTATAGCAAAAACCTCTAAAAAAAAAATTGACTGTGATCCTGCCTCATCAAAGGGTACTTTCTCCCTCTCCCACCTCCCTCTCTCTGTCTCTCTCCCTCTGTCTCTCTCTCTGTTGAGTGCACATGACCTATAGCAATAAAAAAAAACATTTTTTAAAATTCTTGAACTTCATTGCGGTATTGTTGATAAACAGCAAAAAAAAATAATAATCAAATGTTCAACAATTATAGCCAATGTTGATTGGGTTCTTGCTCCGTGCCAGGCAATATTCCGAGTGCTTTATGTACAGTATCTCGCCTCACTCTCATGGCCTCCTTATGAGGTAGGTACTATTATTGCACCCATTTTACTAATGGAAAAACCAAGGCAGGCCCAGGGAGGTTAAGCAACTACCTCAAGGTCACACAGCTAGAGACGGAGCTGGGATTTATAGTCTGACTCCAGAAGCTGCTATCCTAAATACTGTTTCAGTAGTTGATTACAACTTACACCCCAATTATTGGGTTATCGGAAAAGTCATGAGATGTTTCTTCTATGCAAAAAAAAAAGTCATGACTTTTTCGACAACTCAATTTAAAAATATATATATGGGGCCAGCAGGTGGCGTAGTGGTTAAAGCACTGGACTCACACGTGACTAACCATAGTTGGAGTCCCGGACTGGCAACTTGAAATTCATGCTGGACGTGTGTGCGTGCATACCCAAAATCTCAAGAAGAGAGTGGAGGAGAAGGGATTGTGGCATGGTCATCCCCCCTGGGGGGTGATTTCTCACTTTCTCTTTGTCTCTCTCCATCTCCCTCTGAGTCTCTGGCAAGTGCATGTGCCCTATAGCAAAAACCTTTCTTAAAAAAAATGTATCCAGTTGGAACTGTTTAAATGTTTTTCATATGTAAAGTGAGGGAAAGGCCAGATGATGGCAACGTGGTAAGGTGCAAACCCTGTGTGCATGCACCTGAGTGCTCACGTCCCGGTCTGCCCACTCAAGGCTGAAGGTAGATCGCAGCGTGAAGACCACGTTGGGGGGGATTTTCCTCTCTGTCTCTCACTTTCATAGTAGAGCTAAGCCTTTTTTTAAAAAAGTGAGGGAAATCCAGTTTAGAAGTGTTATGTGTGGGAGGCACAGCTATTCCAGAGTATAATCATACAGATAGAGTATGAACATAGCTGTCAGCCATGACAAAGCAGTTCACTCCTGGGAATATGTTTATCTCAGAGAAATTCTCACACAGGTCTAGAAAGAGGAGTTGTGTAAGACATCTACCACAACATGTTGGGGGGCAGTCCCTGGGGGAGGGGATAGGTGTGACATTGCCAAGGCTCTCCGCTCTCCACGGAGTTCCATGCAGCATTTAGAGCTGCAGGCCTGGTGTCTACACCACAAGATACATGTATCCTAAAATCAAAGTGCTGAGTGTGGAAGGATGAACTAGAGAATGAGGTCTGTAGCAATCAGTATCCAATCAGCAGCACGGAACTGCTGTGAACACTGGAAACAGGGCTTCCATTCAGGGCACGAATGATTAAGTTGTTAGAATTGCTGCAAGAGGGGAAGTGGAGGGCGGGATCAGTACCTACAGGAAGTGAAAAGACCATTTTGGAGTGCTGTCTCTCTCATGGAAAAAGTAAATAAACAAACAAAAAAAATATGGCATAGGTGGTGAGGAAAAATGCTTAATGTATACAATAAGGAAAAAAATTGGCATATATCCTACAATTCACTTCTATAACAAGGCATTAGCTGACATCATGATGACTGTATTGTAGAACACATACATGGGGCAGCTCTGTGCCCAGGTCTAAACCTTTAGGTTTCAAGATCCCCCTCACCCAACTCTGTAGAGCACCAGAGTTCCTGAGCAGGTGGGTGTGCTGACATGGTTGCATTTTCTGGTCTATGTTGGGAAGTGTGAGCCTGTTGTCCTGGGACCTCAATGTGGACCCTAAAAACCAAGACCTAGAGACCATCCGACACTGGTGAAGTGTGCAGCCTCTGTCAGGATAGCGGGAGGTGTGGAGGTTAAGGTGCTGGATCCAACTTGGCCAACTATTCAGTTCTAGTCCCAGACCCAGCTGCTTGAAAGTCACTCCAGATGTGTGTTCATGCCCAAAATTCAGAGAGGAGACTGGAGGAGAAGGAATTGTGTTGTGGCCATCCCCTACTCCTTCTCTCTGGCAAGCACACATGCCCTAGAACAAAAAATTTAAAAAAAAAAAAAAATGTTACCTCTGGAGTCACAGAGCCAAATTCAAGTCCAACTTGGACTTACTAGATGTATGGGCTTCAGCAAGTTTCAAACGTCCCAGTGTTTCCCATCTGTAATGGAAGGTTAAATGAGACAATCAGTGTAAAGCCCTCCATAAATTTAGCTGTTAGTATTAATAGCTGTCACTGTGGATTGGTTTGTTGTTTTGCTGTTGTTTTCAATTTGAGAGCAGTACAGAAAAAACTTCTTACAGTTACTTGGGTTTTAAATTAATGTTCCTTTCATTAACACAGAAATAACCTAGTTATCCTTAAGCTGAATGTGCAGTCTACAAATCTTGTTATTCTGCTCATAAACAGGGTAAGATAGAACAGGGACCTTCAATTTTCTCTGATTAACAATCTATTAGCTCGACTTCGAGACACTAAGCTCCATTGAAGTATCATTTGCCAACTTAATGAATTAAATTCCCTTAAACACTGAACTGCATTTATAAATATATTGCATTTCCCTTGTAAGCACTCTAGTTGCCTAACAAAGCAAACATATGTGACCCTAACAAGCTAAATATCTTCAAGTCATAAATTCTTGTGAGTTTAAGAAATGATATTAATTTAATGAAGTGCCTGTTTCCTTTAAAATTCCAGTAATAGTCACCCAAGTGGAGTAAAATGTTCTTTCTCTTTCCAACATAAAATTGCTAGTCTAAATTCTATTATATTTAAAACTGGAAGCATCAGGCTAATCTGACAGTCTTTAATATGTTAGATTCTCTTGACCGTTGCATTATTTCAAATAAAATCTTCTTCAAGTCTATTTATTTCTTCTGCAAGAACTAGAGAAAAAGAGACACAGACGTAGGTACCCTCCAACAGGGTCCTCACACCGCCATCCACCCCCAGCCCTAGTGAGCCCAGGTCTCCAGCATGTGTACACAGACCAGCAAATACAGGAATGCCTCTGGCCACAAGCCCAGGACCCTTCTACATGGGTTCAGCCCACAGAGCATTGTGTCACAAAGGCGTCACCATCTGGCCTCTATTACAATATTTTCAAGATGAACATACATAAATTACTCTTAAATGTAATGTGAAAATTTTGATCCTAAATGTCTGATTTGTTTCATTATCTTCATGTTTAATGCTAAGCGTTGCCAGGTTAGAAAAGGGACCAGCAGATGGTGTCATGGTTACGTCACTGGACTCCCATGTAGTTGACAGTGATTTGAGTCCCAGACCTGGTGGCTTAACACTCACGCTCATATGCGTGTGTGCCCACAATGCTGAGAGAAGAATGGAGGAGAAGGGATTGTGGTGTGGCCAACCTCCCTGGGAGATGATTTCTCACTTTCTGCTCCTCTATCACTCTCTGTCTCTCTGGCAAGCACATGCACCCTATGCAAAAATATCTCACAACAGAGAAAGAGAGAGAAAAGAAAAGGGCTCTTGAAGAAGGAGGCCCCCTCAGGAACTGGTGACATTGGAGCGATCATTGACAGTGGTGATGTGGATGCTTTTGGGTCAGAGATTCTAGAACCCAATGTTGCAGATCTGGTTGCTACATAGTTCAGAGGGCCGCAGTTGGCCCCACCACGCCCTTTTTTTTAGTTGCGATGACAGCAAAGGACCCCAAGTTTGTTCCTTTCAGATAGGACTGGCTCCTCACCCTGGGCTCTCTGGGCATTTAGCCCCTTGTCCAAGGCCCCTACCCTCCTTCCAGCTTGTTCTGATTCAGAGAGCAGGGGCATGCCAACTTGCTCATGACCGGCCCTTTGCCCTGAGTTTCTGCAGATGGATTCGACCAACCTATTCCCCTGAGTCTGCCTGTTGGCTTCAGCCCAGCACGAAGGTCACACCCAGGACACAGATTTTCCCACGGGTCCATGTGGCTACCCGACACAGAGTTTAGAGGGGCAGGAACTTTTTCTGAGATAATTTGCCTTTTGTTCTTGACACATTTTCCTCCCCCTGTTCAGCTTACCTTTCCTGCTTTTATTTTCCAGGATTCGAGCACTCGAAGGCTGGGGGTTGGGGAGAAGAGGAAGAGGTTTGAGGCTTTTAAAAGAGCTCCATGCTGGGACTACAGTGCCCACCAGGGAGGTGCCAGGACCCAGGTGGCATGACCGGGCTGTGTGGGATATCAGGGGACCGAGCCGCCAGGCACCAGGGCTGCCAACCTTGTCAGGAACCGTTCAGCCTCCCTGAGGCTCGGCCATGTGGCTCTCACAGCGGGCCTGGCACACTGGGGGGCCTAGCTCCTCCCCAACCCCCATTTCTGGCATCGTGTTAGTTCCCCTGGTTCTTACATAGACTGAGAAAAGAGGAGCATCGACTCTCACTTCCAAAAGCAAATAAAAATAAATTTTCTCCAGCCTTGGAAGAGGTGAAGTCAGATTTAATCTGACTTTTTTTTTTTTTTTTTGGTTTTGCCATAGGGCACATACGCTCACAGGAGATGGATCTGGGACTTGAACCATGTTTCTCCATATGTAAGTCCAGCCCCTTGCCCACCTCACCATCTGCTGGCCCCCCAACCTGATTTATTTTTAAGTTTTGTTTATTTATTTTATGGGAGAGAAAGACAAGCACCCGCATCAGGTACAACACCCCCTCCCCAGCCTTCCCAGCCAGCCAAGTTGATGGGCACCTGCTCCTGGCATGTCCAGGTCAGCCAGGGAACTGAACCCGCGATCTTCCAGAGGGACCCAGCATCCTTGGGCAGCGTGTGCCCACTGTGCCACCAGGTCGGCCCCAATTCTACCTTCACACTATTCCCAGCACCCCCGAGTCCTGTAACATGTCGGACGACAGCTCTGGAGTAGGACGAGCACTGAAGGCTGGGTCTAGCTCGGTCACAGCTGTGGGACCTGAACAGCGTCTTCACTTCTCAGTTTCCTCAATTTGTAAAATGGGAATGAGCTTCCCCGCTGCCAGGGTCCCTCCCGAGTCCAGGGCTGCTGTGTGGGTCCCAGAGTGTGGAGGCTGTGCTGGGTGTCAGGGTCAGCCTTATCCTGTGCTAAGGAGCAGCCAGCAGTGGCCCAGTCTGGCCAGCAGGGGGCGGTGCCACACCATGCAGCCTCCTGCTCCAAGGCCACCAGCTCTTGGAACTGTCCGCAGCAGCATGTGGTGTCCAGCCTTCGTCCCTCTTCTCAGTGGAGTGGTCCTGATGCCTGACCCTCAGGCCCACCCATCTGTAAGCTCAGGGGACCTGCGCCAGGTTCTCTGTCCCCCTGAAGCCCCACTCAGGGAGCCTCATCTCCCTCAGCTCTCGGAAGTCCTGGGGGTGGCTCATGCGTGGTCACAGACCAGTCTGCTCCCACCTGGCACCACTGCAGCTCTGCCAGCGCCTAGGGTCTCCCTATGGCAGCCTCCACCCGTACACGGGCCACTCCCCCAAAGGTCAAAGGTCCGAAGTGGTCAGGATAGAGAACACCCGCAACTCGGGGTTGGGGGGGACTCAGCTATGAGTCCTGCAGGGGCTAGATGAGGGCACGCCACCCCCCCTCCACCGACTCCTCCCTTCTTACTGCCTGGGCAGCTTGCTGGGTCACTCCACCCCTCAAGTCCAGGTCCCCAACTTACTTGTGGGGGCTAGGTCACCCCACTGACTCCCACTTAAACAGAGAACACTTCAGCTCCTCCCGTGCGCCTGGTGCCCAGTGTCTCCCCAGGAAGTGAGGCAGACACCATCACCCTGTGGGGAAACTGAGGCACAGGTCAAGTGACTTCTGTAAGAGTTGGTGGGACCAAGTCTCACCGCCAGATTGCTGGATCCTGAAAGCCATGACAAGGTCCAGCCTGTCCGTTATATTCCCTGGGATCCAGGCCGTTCGGGGTTATATACCCTGGGATCCAGGCCGTTTGGGGTTATATACCCTGGGATCCAAGCTGTTCGGAGTTATTTACCCTGGGATCCAGGCCGTTTGGGGTTATATACCCTAGGATCCAAGCTGTTCGGAGTTATTTACCCTGAGATCCAGGCCATTTGGGGTTATATACCCTGGGATCCAGGCCGTTTGGGGTTATATACCCTGGGATCCAAGCTGTTCGGAGTTATTTACCCTGGGATCCAGGCCGTTTGGGGTTATATACCCTGGGATCCAAGCTGTTCGGAGTTATTTACCCTGAGATCCAGGCCATTTGGGGTTATATACCCTGGGATCCAGGCCGTTTGGGGTTATTGACCCTGGGATCCAGGCTGTTTGTGGGAAACAGCGTGGCAGCTCTAGCTGCCTAGCAGGTCTGGGAGAGCTCTGTGGTCACAGGCCTGACCCGGCCCAAGCTGAGGCTGGTGCCCTGCAGATGGTGGGCCTCCGGGAGCTTCTCTGATCCAGAATGGACGCCCTCTGCAGGCTGATGGTTTGGAACAGCCCAGCCACCAGGAGCTCAGAGGCTGGCGGGGTCTGCCCTTACCTGACACCGGCTGCTGGGAGGCCCTGCTCAGGGGACAATTTATGGGGAGGTGGAGGCGGTGTGGGTGGAGGAGCCCAGGTCACACTTGCCGACTAGGGCCTTCCCTGGGCTGGCAGCAGGAGCACGGTGTGAGGCCCACCTCGGCTCTGCCTGCTTATGCAGCTGGCGTGGGTGCCTTTCTCCCCTCACTCCCCTCATAGAAGTCACCACTGAGCGCGATGTCCCGAGTGTCCCCAGATTTGGGGCCAGTGAAAATCCATGTCCCTGAGTGGAATGCCCTGACCTGACCGAGGGACTGGGCCAGAGTGCAGGGGTCTGATGAGCAACCAGAATGCATCACAGACCAGCATTGCCCACGTCCGAGAGCGGGGACTGGAGGCTCTGGGCAGGGCTGGGGGCATCCAGGCAGCTCTGAGAAGGGGCAGCCCTTCATGGAGCAGCGGCCGAGGAGGGGCCCAGCACACGGGTGGTCAGCAGACCCAGCTGTGGATGAGGCAGGGGCTGCACTCAGGCCGAGCGGTAGGACGGGGGGCACTGGGTGCCTGCGGGCTGAAGCAGGTGCTCAAGGGCAGGTGCAGGGATGACACTGGAGCGGTGGGGTGGGCTTACCGTGGGGAGCATCTTGTGGGCTGAGGACCCAGTGGGCACACAGAGCTGACCAGCACCTCTGGCCCCCAGCTCCTCTGTTACGGACAGAGTGGTGGCTAAGCACCTGGACACGAGAAAGACTGCCAGGGGCTGAGCAGTGGCTCAGGGTAACCCAGCTGGACCTACATGGGAAAGGCGCTGGGTTCCCGACCTGGGACCTCCCTGAGCACACCAGGACACACATGTGCCCATGATCTGCGGGGTGCTATGACACGGGGACCCTGTGGAGATTTCTCAGCCACCAGCTGTGTGACCCTGGATAAACCTTTCGATTCCTCAGTGTTCTAGTTTCTCACCCTTAAAATGGGGTTAAAAAATTTCTTCCAGGGACTGACTAGCAGTTGGCGTAATGGCTATGTTGCTGAACTCCCACGTAGCCGACCGTGGTTCGAGTCTCGGACCTGGTGGCTTAAACTCATGCCAGGCACGTGCCCAAGATCCCGAGAGGAGAACGGAGGAGAAGGGATTGCGACGTGGCCATCCCCCTGGGGGGTGACTTCTCGCTTTCTGTCTCTCTGTCTCTCTCTGTCTTTCTGGCAAGCACATGCGCACTATAGCAAAAACCTCTCAAAAAAAAGAAATAATGTCTTCCTGGGGCTGCTGTGAGGATGGGATGAGCTGAACTGCAGGCAGCACGAAACATGTGCCTGACTCACAGTGATACTATTACTCCCTACAAATAATAGCAACGGCCTTCACTCAGCGAGCAGCGGCTACTTGCTCTGTGCTATTTCCCTACCTGTATCAGCTCTTTTTTTTTTTAAAGAGTGTTGTTCTGTTTTTGCTATAGGGTGCATGGGCTCACCAGAGAGTTAAGAGAGAGACAGAGAGATAGAGAGTGAGAAATCACCCCCCAGGGGAATGGCCACATCACACTCCTTCCTCCATTCTCCTCTCTGGATTTTGGGCACACAGGCACACGTGCCCGGCGTGTTTAAGCACCGACTACTGGGAGTCGAGCAGTGTAACCATTAGGCCACCTGCTGGTCTCTAACAGTCACAGGAAACCTGCGCCCGCAGTCACAGAGCTGCAGGGCGGTGAGCAGGCTTCACCCCGGGCGGCCTGACTGACCCCCGGGTTCCGAGGACTCGGTGTGCACCACTGCACCTTCCTCCTGGCGCAGAGGGGCCTGGGCCAGGCGCCGTGTGGTTCATGGATCAGGGTGGTTTCTGACCGCAGCTGGGGCGCGCGTGCCCGGGCCGTGGGGCTAGGAGAAAGCCCCGTGCCTGCCCCCCGCCGCGGACCCTCCCGGCGCCCACCCCGGGGAGTCCAGGTTTGGGGCGACACTGCAGAGAGGCCTGTTAATAGCAGAGCCGGGAAAGCCCTGCAACAGCTCGAACGTGTCGCGGCCGCGCCGATGGTCCTGGAGCCCGGCGCACAGACAGAGGCTGTGTACACAGGGTTTTAGTATTTCCTCCCCGGCTCCAGCCCCAATTTGAGGGCCTGTAAAAGCTTGAATGGCGTCCAGCGCGGCGAGGTTTGCCCAAGCCCGGCTCCCGGCGCTGAGTCAAAGCAGCCCACACAGGGACCGGGCGCCTGCCGGGGCGGGGGGCCGAGGGCGGGGACACCCACGCCCGGGCCAGGCTCTGGGCCCGCCGCCCCGCCCGGCCGGCTGGCGGCCGCCGCGGGGGGCGCGGGGTGCACCGTGGGGGACGGAGGGCGTGACTGCTGGCCCCCTTCTTCCCGCTGCCCAGCGAAGCTCTCCCGGCTCACTGGGGGAGGGGGGGGCTGCCTGTGGCTGGTCCCGTTGTCTCCCTGGAGCCCGGGAGCTTCTCTAGTCCTCACGTTTTAAACACGTCCCAGCCCCGGGACCAGCAGTTAGCGTAATGGCTATGTCGCTGGACTTCCAAGTAGCCCACAGCAGTTCGCGTCCGGGACCCGGTGGCTTAAACTCATGCCGGCTTGTGTGCGTGCGTGCCCAAGATCCTGAGAGGAGAATGGAGGAGAAGGGATTGCGGCGTGGCCACCTGGGGAGGTAATCTCTCCCTTTCTGTCTCTGTCTCTCTGACAAGCATGTAAGCCCTATATAAAAAGACAACAAAAAGGAAAAACCCAGCATGGTAGGGCTCTATGTCCAGCCCCTGCCAGCCCCAGCTCCAGTGTCTTGGAGTCTGAGGAGCTCAGAGACAGCCTGATACAACCGTGAGGTGGGCTATTGGGAAAACCCAGGGCCCCTCACTGCAGGGTAAGTGCGCTGCGCTGAGCGTTTTCACATGATTGTCCCTTGTTCTCAAGAATGCTCATGACTCACTGTCACTTGCCCTAAGAGGAGACTCTCTCTAAGGGAGGTGGGATGAGTCGTCTCTGCTCTCAGAACCCCAGCCCCCAAGTCGCAGCTGTCCCCAGCCCCCTGCAGGCCCTCAGCTCCCAAAAGCCAGCAGGGAACTCCGCCATGGTGCTTGTGCCCACGACAGGAGTGCTGGTCACACCCCTCCCCATCTGGGAGATGGAGCTACTTGTGAGAACCCTCTGGGACCCACTGAGGTGGTGCTGGTAATGACAGTGGGGAGAAACACACACTGCAGTGTACAGTCCAGAAGGCAGATGACTGAATTCCAGGAACTCCCATGGCTGAAAAAAAAAAAAAAAAAAAAAGGAAGGAAAAAACAGTTCTGGCTCCATCTGGGGGACTTGCCTGAGTCCCTGTATCAGAGACTGCCTCCGCCTATCAATATCCATTTCCTTTTCTTCCTTCTTAATGACCCCCAATTTGGGGGTTTGTGACAGAAAGAGGCTTAGCCCCGAACAGAGGGTCAATGGCCGAGACATCTAATCTGAGAGTGACAAACCAGTTCTTCGATTTTCCAGCCAGTGGTGTGGCCCCTTTCTGCCAGGGTGGTGTGGCCACCATCTCCTGATTTCACATTACGAGAAAAATACCCCCCATGTGTTTAAATTTCTAAATGCAGGTTTCCTGTTACCTGCAGCCAAATGCCTTCCTAACTGGTGCTGGTTCTAGCAGGAGAGTTGGAAGAGAGAACTCCTGTTTACCAACCCTTGTATCGTTCTTTCCTCCCCTGGTGCCATGTGGCCTGCTGATCAATTCTGTCCCCAGAAGTTGCCCCCAGGTCAATTCTGCCCTGCAGTTTGAGGCGCAGTTTAAGCAGCCCCACGCGCTGGTTCTAGAGCAGCCGCCTTTTGCATCTTCCACAGTAGTTCCCCAAAACACAAACATCCTCCTGTAGTTCCCCAAAACACAAACCTGGACATGGCACTCCTCTGCCCAAAGTTCTACCAGCTTCCCTGGGACCAAAGAAGGGAATTCAGCCTCCTTTCCCAAACCTTCAACGCTTTTCCCATCTTGGGTTCAGCTTACCTTTGCAGTTCTATATCTCACCTTCCCCCTCTTGGGTTCAGCTTACCTTTGCAGTTCTATATCCCACCTTCCCCCTTTCTTCCCATCAGACACACGCCCTCCCTTGGCTTGACCCAAGTTCCTTGCCCTGCATCCACCACGGGCTGATTGGCTTGTTCCCTTCTGAGCATTTGTTCCACATGTCTGTCTTACGAGTAGCACGCCTTTAATTGCTTGTTTTCAAAGCCTTCCTTCAGAGATTGTGAGCTCTGAGGACAAGGGCCAGTCATTCTAATTGTATGAGCTTCATTTCCAGCAAAGCCAGTACTCAAAACACAACCTGTTGAATAAATAAAACTCTAGTGCTTTATTCGTATTTTCGAATATTAACCCTAAGCTTGTTCTTTGGGCTCTACATGGAGTCACTCTTCAGTGACATCAGAACTGTGAGGTTCCACACTGTAAAAAAAGAAGTTTCTTTTCCCATTTTTTTTGGAAAGGTTTTTTTTTTTTTTTTTTTTTTTTTTTTTTTTTGCTATAGGGCACGTGCGCTCGCCAGACAGAGAGAGACAGAAAGTGAGAAATCACCCCCCAGGGGGGATGGCCACGCCACAATCCCTTCTCCTCCATTCTCCTCTTGGGATCTTGGGCACGCACGCACATGGGCCCAGCATGAGTTTTAAGCCACCGGGTCTGGGACACGAACCGCGGTCGACTACATGGGAGTCCAGCGACATAGCCATTACGCTAACTGCTGGTCCCAGTTTGTTTTCCTATTAAGCAGTATTATTTTTCTGTATTTATTTATTTTTTAGGTTTTTACCATACAGCACATGTGCTCACTGGAGAGAGACTGAGATAGAGAGAGGGAAAGTGAGAAATCACCCCTCAAGGGGGGTGGGCATGCTGCAATCCCTTCTCCTTCATTCTCTCTTGGGATTTTGGGCACGCACCTGGCATGATTTTCTAACTGCTGGGTTCAGGACTCAAACCACATAGTCAACCCTGTGGGAGTCCAGCACCTCTACTACCATGCCACCTGCTACTTAAGCAGTTATTATTAATCAATCACTATGTGCTTGTATGAGTTAGCTGATAATCCTGCTGTGTAACGAATATTTGTTTTGATTTTATTTCTATTTTCATTTAATCATTGTACATCTTTACAGCATGCAACATGGTTTTTCCCAGCATATATGAAGTGTATGTCAATCAAGTCAAAGATACTTCCATATACAATGTCATCAACAGATAATGTTCCATTCTTGTGTCTGTTAGATTTTTCCTCCCCGAGCCTTTCCCTCCTTCTCACTATCCTTCCCTACTATACAGTCTCTGGTATTTATGCTTGCCATCCCTGCTATTAAACCTTCCAATCTTTCAGTTTCTGCCACAAAGCACAGACATTTGGTATATACAGAGTGGGGATATTCGATGTCTGTCTTTCATAGTCTGGCTTGCTTTACTTAGCATTAAATCTTCTATATTCATCCACTTTCTATCAAATGACAGGGTCTCATTGTTTTTTAATGGCTGAGGGGCATTCTATAGTGTTTATGTGCCACATTTTTTCAATCCAGTTGTCTGTTCTTGGGTATTTGCATCAATTCTGTGTCTTAGTAATTGTGAATAATGCTTCAAAAAACATGAATGTGCAAGCCTTTTTCCAACTGAGTGTTTTCTTGTCTTTTGGGTAAATATCCAGGAGTGGTATTACTGGGTCATGTGGTAAAAATATTCTTTATTTTCCAATGGTATATGACCGTATTATTTTCACTTGACTGAGGGTTGGCTAGGAGTATTACAAGGTGTTAATACAAGTGCCATTTTTTCAGATAAGGAAGTCAGAGGCATAGAGTGATAGTAAAAGACCAATTTTGCAGTTGATAAACAGCAGAACCAGAGTTATAACCCAGGGAGCTTGGCTTGAGTGTGGATTCTTAACCATTATGTTGCACAGACTCTCCATCTTGGAGAGCATCCAAGACAAAACTCTCCATAAAAAGTTTACTCATTTCTGGGCCAGTCAGTGGCAGGGTGGTTGAGGTGGCTGGATTCCACATGGCCAACTTGCAGTCCAGATCTCAGACGTGGTGCTTGAAAAAACACACTAGGTGCATGTGCGTGTACACCTAAAATCCCAAAAGGAGAGTGAAGGAGAAAGCATTCCAGCATGGCCATCTGCCCTGGGGGATGATTTCTCACTTTCTCTCTCTCTCTCTCTCTCTCTCTCTCTCTCTCTCTGTGGTGAGCGCATATGTCCGATAGCAAAAAAACTTTTAAAAAGAGAAGTTCAGGGACCAGCAGTTGGCATAATGGCTATGTCGCTGGACTCCCATGTAGTCGACCACAGTTCAAGTCCCAGACCCAGTGGCTTAAACTCACACCAGGCATATGTGTATGCGTGCCCAAGATCCTGAGAGGAGATTGGAGGAGAAGGGATTGCGCCGTGGCCATCCCCCCCCACCCCCCCCCCGGGAGGGGGGTGATTTCTCGCTTTCTGTCTCTGTCTCTCTCTGTCTGTCTGGTGAGCACCACATGCCCTATGGCAAAAACCTCTCCAAAAAAAGAAAAAAAGAAAAGTTCATTGTTTTTACTGTTACATATTAAGTGAAGGTGGAGGGAGAACAAGTCATAGAGCAGTGTGTGTGATAGCTTGTTATTTATGAAAAAAATGAAGTGAGAATATATATGGAGGTTCTCAAAATGTTCATCGAACATGCAGATGAAAACTCTGTGTCTGAATTTCAATTTTTTAGCACCAAACTAATCTCATGCTTTAATATCATTTTTGCAACTTTTCTGAAGTCCCTGGTACATACATTAAACATGCACATACATATGTGTGCATATAATGTACTTGATTGTATCTACATAATGGTTTCCAGGAAAGATATACGAAAACAGGAAACATTAATGCCTCCGAGGAAGGAGCTGGGTGCTGGCAACAAGAGTGAAGAGATTTCCGATGTGCTCCTCTTACAACCAACACGTTTCTGAACCGTTTGCATGAATCGTTTTATTCTCAGGTGGCTGCAGTAGTGGCATCTCCCTGTAGAGTAGATGACTTTAGTCTGAAGTCCCCCAGGAGGTGGCCACAGTCTGTCTTGCCCACCCTTGCTTCTTGAGGGTTCCCAGACTCAGTTCTTTTCTTTTTATAACATTTTTTTTCTAAGAATTTTAAAATTCAATTTTATTTATTCATTCATTCATTTTAATTTTGACCAGAGAAAGAAAGTGAGAGAGCAAGCCACTAAGTCTAGGACTTGAGCCATGGTCAGCCACGTGGGAGTGTCCAGCACCTCAACCACCACGCTGCCCTGCCGGTCCCCAGACAGTTCTGAGGCTAGCTCCAAAGAACACCAGGATTGCCACAAGCTGAGGAACTGAAAGGGCTGGTGCTCATTCTTCCTGATCCCTATCACCTCATCACTCCATCTGTCCCCCTCAAACAGGAGGAGGGACAATGCAAAAAGGAAGGAGCCTGTAGCCATTCTACCTTCTAGATGACCCGGGGAGTAACAAGGACATTCTGGACTTAGACGCTTTGAGCAGCAGTTCCAACTTGCCACTGGCCTCTCAGGGAGGCCAGAACCATCTCCTCCCTGAGTTTCAGTTTCCTCAGAATTCAAAGAGTTACTAGCCTCCATCATAGGATTTGAAATGAATCAGTAAGAACTGTGAGGCCAAACCAAAGCATGATGCTAGTGAAGCTTACAAAACACAGGAGTAGAGTGTAACAGGTGGTGCTCCCGGGCCATCTCGTCAGGGTGTTCCGTGGTGTTACCGTTGGCGCTACTCCCCTGGGCACCGGCTTCCGGCAGAGACCTCCAGCCCAGGAGTACTTTTCATCCAAGATGAAACAACCCACCTGGGCACTACCTCGGCTGACACCACGTAGAAGAGAAAGAGAAAGAGGGGGCAGGAAAGAGTTCCAGGTTTGCTAAGTGGCTGTGGAAATTTTGCAGAATGTAGTAGAAACATCAACCCTTGGTGAAAAAGCCGTTGATTGAAAATGGAATACTCTGCTGTAAAAGGCTCTGATTGTGCTGTGACGTGGATGTATCTTGACGACCTTATGTTGAGTATAACTAAGCCTGTCCCAGAGGGACACATATTGTCTGATTCCACTTGGATGAGGCACCCAGGGTGGGCACAGTCATAGACACGGAGAGTAGAGCAGTCACCAGGGACTGGGGGAGGGGAAATGGGCAGTCATCATTTAATGGGTCCCTAGTTTCCAATTGGGGGTGATGAGAGTTCTGGAGGGACCAGATGAGGTGCAGCAGTAAATACAGCACTCTGGAAGGCTGACCCACATGGAAAGGTTCTGGGCTGACATCCAGAGACCTCTCTGTCTACTCTGGGTACACATGTGTGCTGAAGCTGGGAATCACAGCATGGAGACCCTGCTGAGGGTGCTCTCTCTCTCTCCCTCTCGCTCTCTTTCTCTCTCTCGCCTATGGAAGAAATAAATAAACTTGAAACAAATATTTTAGAGATGAATAGTGATGATGGCTGTACAACCCTGTGAATGTACTTAATGCCATTGAATTATAAACTCAAGAATAGTTAGAATGGTAGATTTTGATGTTGTATCTATTTACCCACAATGAAACAAATTGTTCCCTAAAAACAAGGAAGAGAGAAAAAAATTTCAATGCTCCAAGCAAACGTTGTGTTACCACCTTAGCAGATACGGAAACAAGCATGAAAATAAGGGCTCCCCGCATAAGAAAGCACCCAGCCCCATGCCCAGCGGGTCAGACAGTGTGGTGAAGGGGGCAGAAGGGGGCAGGGCTTGGCAGGAGGGAGCCCCGCCCACTCAGGGCTCCCGTTCGTTGTTAGTGAGGAGCCACTGGGCAGTGAGACCAGGGGCCATGCGGTCACACAGACCAGAGTCTATGTTTGCACACACACTTTATTTAAATGTAAGTGGTTTTCATGTCACAATGTGAAGTTCACTCTAGGACAAAATCCTTTTGCTGACCTTATATAGTCCTGAGCTTAGATAAGGGGAGGCATCTTTGGCTGAGGGGACCTTGGTCCGTTTAAGCTGTTATAACAATGTACCATAGATGCGTGGCTTACAGACAGCAGAAACGTATTTCTCACCGTCCTGCAGGCTGGCCCGAGAGATCGGGGTGCTGGCATGGTCGATCGCTGAGGGTCTTCTTCCAGTTGTAGGCTGCCTTCTTCTAACCGTGTCCTCACACAGTGTAAAGGGGCAAGAGAGCACCCTTCACAGGGACACTAATCCCCACCCACACGGCCTGAGTGCCTCCCAAAGAACCCACCTTCGAATGCCATCGCACTGAGGGTTAGGATGTCAACATACAAATTTTGCAAGGACACAAATATTTCGTTTATAACACCCACCTAGTGAGCAAAATCATGAAATTCCATCTAAATGACGCTCCGTTCAATCTGGGCAATGTGACCCATGACTGTCATCAGGGAGAAACGGCATTCTCACACAGCAGCTGTGAAGATGAACATTTCCATCTCTGCTCTGTAGCCACCTCTGCTCCTGAGGTGGGTGGAGCCTGAGAAGACAAGGGAGGTAGGGTTAGGGTATAGCTCAGGGAGAGAGCTGCAAAAGGCAGACCAAAGGCTGAGGAGGAGAGTTTGTTCCTGTCGTTCATGAAGCTGGCCCTCTGCACAAACAAGGCCAGTGACCACCAACACACAGGGCTGCTTGGACCAGGGGACAGCCTGGCCACCTGTTATACCTGCAGCCTCACCTGTCAAGAGCTGATGTACGCCTTCAGCGAACGACTACCCAGTGAGCCAATCAAGGAGAAGAGCGCATGTTAAATGTACTAAGCAACATCTCACTTTGGAGAACGGATTTGATAGGATGAAACAAGGCTATGTGACAGAGACCCAAAGCTTCTCAGATGTTATTCCCACCCCAGCCCACACAGAAAACGATGACAATCGTATACATCACAGGGGTAAAGAATAAGGTGGGACCAGCACGTGGCATGGTGGTTAAGATGCTGACCTCCTACATGAGTGATGACGGTTCTAGTCCTGGACCCAGTGGCTTGAAAATCAATGGGGCACATGTGCGAACATGCCCAAAATCCCAAGAGGAGACTGGGGGAGAAGGGATTGTGGTGTGGACATCCTCCTGGGGTGTGATTTCTTACTTTCCCTCTCTCTGTCTCTCTTTGTCTCCCTCCAGGGAGTGCATGTGCCCTATGACAAAAACCTAAAAAGAAAAAAAAAAGAAAGAAAGAAGAAGGCTGTGTCTTAGTCCTCTCAGGGTGCTATAACAAAATGCCATAGACTGGGTAGCTTATAAACAACAGAAATTTATTTCTGATAGTTCTGAAGGGTGGGAAATATAAGACGAAGTTGCCAGCAGATCCAGTGTTGGTGAGGGCCTGCTTTCTGGTTTATCGATGGTGCCTTCTTGCTGTGTCCTCACATGGTACAAATGAGGGATCTCTGGTCTCTTCAGCCCCAATAAGGGCACCCTTGTGCCTCATAAAAGCTTCATGACCCAATCATATCCCAAAGGCTCTACCTGCTAATATCATCATACTGGGAATTAGGTTTCAACCTGTGAATTCGGGGGAGACACAAACATTCAGTTGATAACAGACTGCTTGTGTACAGAGGATCTGGCCCAGGATGGTGGGGATCACTAGCTTCACACACCTGTGACCCATTTACAGCACATGAAGGAGGCCCAACATCGGCTCGGAAGCTCTGGCTTAACTAATACAGTTTATTTCCCTCTCATGGAAGTGCAAGTTGTGATGTCGATTCTGCTCTGTGAAGCCACAATGGCCCAGACCTCATCTGTGTTGTTTCTCCTCCATCCTCAGCACGTTGCCCTCACCCGCAAGATCCAGGAGGGCACTGTGCACATTCAGCTCCATCTAGAAAGGAGGGTGAAGGGGAAGGAAGGCCCGCCCAGCCTTGTAAGGGTGTGTATCGGTTATCTATTGTGTAACAAACAAATTATCCCCCACACTTCATTGCTTAAAACATAGTTCAGTTTCTGTGGGTCAAGAATTCAGAAGTTACAGTCTAGGTGTCATCCAGGAGAGCTGTCATCTGAAGGCTAGACCGGGGCTTGAGGATTTGCTTCCAAAATGGCTCCCTCACAAGGCTATTGGCAAGTGTTTCTCTTCACTGCTATAACAGAATACCACAAACTGGGTAAATTATAAAGACAGGAAGTGTATTTGGCTCATAGTTCTGGAGGTTGGGAAGTCCAGGATTGAAGATTTAAATCTGGTGAAGGTCATCCCATGGCAGGAAGTAGAAGGTAGAAGTAAGTTTGTAAGACAGAGAGGAAAGAGCTCTGAACTCTCACAATCACTAACCCGCTAATCCATTCATGAGGCCAGAGCCTCTTGACTTAGTCAACTCTTGAAGATCTCATCTCTCAACACTGTTACAATGCAATTAAATTTCAACTTGAGGGACCAGCAGATGGCGTAATGGTTACATCGCTGGACTCCCATGTAGTTGACTGCGGTTCTAGACTCAGACCCGGCGGCTTAAAACTCACACAGGGCATGTATGCGTGCGTGCCTAAGATCCCGAGAGGAGAATGGAGAAGAAGGGATTGTGGCATGGCCATCCCCTCTGAGGGGTGACTTCTCACTTTCTGTCTCAGTCTCACCAGCAAACGCACATACCCTATAGCAAAAAAAAAAAAAAAAAAAAAAAAAAAAAAAAAAAAAAAAAAAATCTCTAAGAAAAACAATATTCAACTTGGGTTTTGGAGGGTACATTGAAGCCACAGCAGCAAGAAGTCTCTGATCCTTGCCCTTGTGCCTCTCCATAAGGCCGCTTCATCACCTTCATGTCATGGCAACTGGCCCTATCTCCTGCCCAGAGGGCGTGATCCAAGAGACAAGAGGGCAAGAAGGAAGAACAGCCTGTCCTCCCCAGTCTTAGACACTCATTGTACTGCGTTCTATTCACCAGGAGTAAGTATAAGCGCGCTAAGTACACTTTGGGGCAGGAGTTCAGATTCACCTTAATGAAAGAAGGAATTCCAAAGAATTTATGGACATGCATAAAACTGGCACAGAGCACATCCTGAAAATCGTTCACAAACCTCCATATCTGTTCTTACTCCACTGACTGGAACTCAGAATTCAGTCATGTAACCACACATAACCCATAGGCAGCTGGGATATACTGTCTTTTTGTTTGATTTTGGTTTTTTTAATTTTTGCTATAAGGCACATATGCTTGTCAGAAAGAGAGGGGAAAGTAAGAAATTGTCTGCCACCCCCGCCCCACAGAGAATGGCCCCACTGCAATCCTTCTCCTCCATTCTCCTCTCAGGATTTTAGGCCTGCACACACATGCACTCAGTGTGATTTTTCAAACTACAAGGTCCAGGGTTCAAATCGCTCAGTTGGTCAAGTGAGATTTAGCCCTCTTAACCACCATGCCACCAGCTGGCCCAGCTGGAATATGTTGTTTTTATGGTGGTGGCTACATACCCAGCTAAATAGTCTTGGTCTCTTCCCACCAATGAAATGGAAAATTAATGAAGTTTATTCATCAAAATAAAAAAGCAAAAACACAGATATACTAGGAAGGGAAAAAAGAACCCTGTAGAATAGGATTTATGTTCTAGAACAGAGAAACATGTTTCTCATCATGGACATTCTTTAAGATGCTCCTGACATATGGTTGAGTGAAAAATTCAGGTTGAATAACAGCATGATCCCATTTATGAGAATTTACATACTTCCATCTCTGTGGGTGTGAAGGCCGAGAGGCAACTGGAAGGATGTTCGTCAGCACAGTAAGGGGGGGTATCTCCAGGTGCTTGAATTACTGCTGATTTACCCATACATTTCTATGTCACGTTTCTGTCTCATTTACTATTTTTCCAAAACCGAAAAAAACTGTTTTTTAAAAAATAATTCTTCCTGTCCTTTTTAATCAGCCACTTCCCTAAGCTGGTCCAGAAGAAAAAGATAGATGAAGAATTCCTGGCACTGTGCGGTGAGTCTTGCTGGTGAATCTGTCGGCTCTGAGGCATGCCAAGTGCAGACAGGCAGGAGGGCAGGGCCAGGGGCCTGGTTAGACAGTCAGGATATGCCAGCAGACATGGCATCAGAGCACGAAATCACAGCTGAAACCACAGGAGCAGGGAGGGACCATGCCAGGAATCAGGAGAATAGAGGTCAGAGGCTGGAGAGTCAGGCCAGAAAGGAGGAGGGCCAAGGTGCGGTGCCCAAGGGGACATGTTGGGGTCTGGGCAAAGGCACAGTCCGAGCATCCAGACTGAGTACAGTGTCCCCAGGTCCAATGAGCCTGGAAGGAGAAGAGATTTCAGAAAGTGATGCTCAGCATCGATGATGGGAACCAGTGCAAGCTGAAAAGACCGCAGGTGCCCACCCCAAGGGCACTGCTAGACAGAAACAGTCAACTGGATTTCAGTCCCCATATAACCATGAGGCTTCCAGGGAGCCTGTGACTGCCCCAGTAAAAGAGGCCTCCACTGTGCTGACTGCACTGCTTTCTGCTCAGGAAAGAGTGGTGAATGGGTTTAATCTTCCCTACCAGCTTTGCTCTGTGAGTAGTAACTCCCTGGACTACTGGGCTAAGGGTCTAAGGCTGAGCTGGAGCTTGGGAGAAACTACTGAAGTGATTGATTAGTGATGTCTTCCAAGGTGCATTGATTAGTAATGTCTGCCAAGGCACCAAATGAGAACACTGTAGCACAAGTGCCATCATCCCAATAGCCATCCTTTTCCCACTAGGGGTTCACTCTCACTTCTTTTTCCCCCTCTTGCTTACCTTCCATGATAAGGAAAAATTATCCACAATCCCACCCCCTCCATTTTAGCTAGTACACTGCTGCATGCAGAGAGCCTTTTTTATGTAGTTGTAATATGAAAATGCATCCTAATTGTAAATGGTTTTTCCACTTGGCATTAGCACATAACGATTTTCCTATGATTGTTTTTGGATATCCTTAAAAAAAAAAAGTAACATATTGGGTAGCTGGAAAAATCATGAGGCATTTTTGCATAGAAAAATAACTCATGACTTTTCTGACAACCCAATAGTTTATCATAGAAAGTACAAAGAACCAATGAGGAGGAAAAAAAAAAAAAAAAAAAAAGACCTTAAAACAACTTTCATTCCAAAAACCACAGAGGACCCCAGGGTTTGTCAGGCAGTAACAAACTAGGAGGGTCCTTGTACCTGGCAGCAGAGTAATAGCTCTGGAATTTTCCCCATGTATCAGAATTATATAGGATGCTTTCTAGAAAACTCAGTTTCCCTTATACAAATGCATTAGAAAAGGCTAGCCCTCCCTCACCTCCCTTCACCCAAAATGGACAAAGACTTTAAATAGTTTGCAGAAATAGAAATTCAAGAGGTCAAGAAACATGAAAACTATACTTCTCTATCAGTCAGGAAAATAAAAATGAAGACAATGAGATGCCTGCTCCCTCTCCCAGAAGACTGGCAGAAATTCAAGTGTGATCACAGCCAGCGCACACAGGGAAATGGGCATGATTTGCTCTAACCTCTCGGGAATGTAACCTGGAGTTGTTGATTAAAATTAAAAATATTCTCCACACACACTGGACAGAACATCCCCACTTCCAGGATCTACTCTACAAAAACAATAACACCAGAACATGAAGATATACGTAGAAGGATATTTGCTGAAGCCTTCACTCATTGTTCAACAAATATTTGTTAATTACCTAGTAGGAGCCAGGCATTGCTTAGACAATAGGGATATGGTAGTGAACAAAACAAAACTCCATGATCCCATGAAGTTTGCCTCCTAGTGGAAGGTGATAACATAGTTAAAAGATTTAGGAGGCTGGGACCAGCAGTTAGCGTAATGGCTATGTCGCTGGACTCCCACGTAGTCGACCGTGGTTCGAGTCCCGGACCCGGCGGCTTAAACTCACGCCGGGCGCGTGTGCGTGCGTGCCCAAGATCCCGAGAGGAGAATGGAGGAGAAGGGATTGCGGCGTGGCCATCCCCCCTGGGGGGTAATTTCCTGCTTTCTATCTCTCTGTCTCTCTCTGTCTGGCGAGCGCACGCGCCCTATAGCAAAAACCTCGCCAAAAAAAAAAAAAAAAAAAAAGAAAAAAAAAAGAAAAAAAAAAAGATTTAGGAGGCAAGATAGGAGCACAGTGGTAACTTAACTGGACTCACATGGGTAAGGTCCTGACTTCACATCCTGGTGCCTCTCTGAGCACTGATCTGGGCTAGCTAGGATTGAGTCATGAAAACCCTTGGATTATGTCATGAAGACCCTGTTGGGGGGTTCTATGTCTCCTCTCTCTCCTGGAAGATTAAAAAAAAAAAAAGTTTAAATTTCAATCAGGGATGCCCCATGACACAGAGAAAGCTGGATCCCATGTGGCCAGCCAGGGTTTGAGTCCCTGCCTCAATGGCTTGCAAAACATGCTGAGCACACACACACATATATCTGGAATCCAAACAGAATGGAGATGGAAAGGAAAAGAATCGTGGTGTGACCAGGTCCCACTGAAGGGTATTCTTTCTTTTTCTTTCTCTCTCATACATGAACATGTGCACTCTGGCATAATAAGATATAGCATGTCAGTCGGTGATGAGTACTACAGAGGAAACAAAGCAGGGGAGAGAGACAGAATGCTAGAGGAAGGAGGGGTTTGTGTTACAATTTTAAATGATAGGGAAAGCCTCACCTTGATTAGAGACCTGAAGAATGTAGGAGAAGGAGCCATGGGGATGTGTACGGGAACAGCAACCCGGGCAGGGGGACGGCCAACACAAAAGCCTGGCTGCAAGCTGCTGTCTGGTCTGTCGAAGAACCACCCAGAGGACAGTTGAGGTGGTGAGGTCAAGTAGGTGCCAGGGCAGGTGGTCCAAGGTCTTGGAGGTTCACAGTAAGAAGTGGATGGTTTATAGCCATCTCTGAGATACAGATAAGAACTTGGAAGCCTACAAAGGGCACGGTGTCCTGAAGAGAAAGAACCACAGAGACTGGAGGACTGAGCCTGGGGCATGTGGACAGAGGAGCAGCCACAGGAGATAAACCAGACGGCCTGAGCTCCAGAGCCAAGTGAAGGGACTATTTCAGGGAGGGGGACGGCTGTGTCAAATGTCAGATAGGCCATTAGTCTAGGAGGACTACAGACTGGCCCCCGGACTTGGCATATGGACATCTCGAAGGGGAACAGCTGGAGGAGGCCGGCCCTGGGGAAGAACTTCACTCACCGAGGGTGGGCACGGATAAGCCCCCCACAGAGGGAAGTGGAAACACGGAGAACAAGAAGGGGGCAGCAGCTGACAGCTCGGGACGAGCAGTTGCAGAGGAGCAGCTGTGTTTCTCCAAGAACAATGGGGTGCCCTGTGTCCTGGAGCTCCTGAGGCGGGTGCCTCTCACTCAAGGCCTGGAGGAAAGCGGATCCCTGCCCTAATTAAGTCTCATCAAGAGCAAGCCAGTGCCTGCCAAGGACCTGCCTCTGGGGAAGCATTCACGCAGCAGGGGCAGGGCGCTGGCTCCTCAGGACAGCGCTTAGGCCTGGAGGAGGAAGCGAGCCCCTGACTCAGGGCCTGGCCAGAGGAAGGCCACAGCCCCAGGAGGAGCCCACAGGGCCCAGGGAGGGCCAGGCCAGCTGAGGCCAGCCCTGAGTGAGAAAGCAGATGGAACAAAATGCTTCTCTCTTCCCGTCGTGGGTAATGCCCAGGGGGGCAGGGCAGGCTTAACAGGCTGCGCTCAGAGTAGACACTGTTTAGAGATTTAGCTCAGCCTGGTGTTCGGTGAGCAGATAGTACCTAGAGAGATGGAACCATGTAGCTGGAAGAGGCTTCCATTGTGGTCACTTCCAACTGCTGATTTTACAAAGGCAGCAACTGAGGCTCACTCAGAGAGAGGGTCACGTGACCAGTGAGTGGCAGGGCTGAGAACCGGCTCCTGGGTCCCCAGCACCCAGTGACAAGCTGCAGGCCAGAGGGTGCCTGGTAATGTGGCTGCTACTGGATCCACACACTGAGGACACCAGGCTGGGGGGGAAGCGGATCCAGGAGAGGCGAACAGGCTGGGCAGGGAGGATGGAGGACAGAGAGGGTGGGCTCTGCAGGAGGGAGAAGAGGCCCTGAGAACAGGCTGGGCCTGCTGGGAGTGGGAGATGCAGCCCTGCTAGAAGGCAAGCCTCAAGGTGGGCTCGGGCTCTGGGAGGGACAGACCCCCACCTCATCCTGGGCACGCCATTGCGCTGTGATCTCCCTGAACAGCCTTGAGCTGCAGAAGCAGAAGCGCGGTCCTTCATGGGGCCCCTTGCGGAGTGTCGTCTGGCTCCAGCTCCTTACTGAGGCCATGCTGAGAACACCCACCCTACCTCATACTTTCCCCTACCTGAGGCCGGGCTCTGCAGGACGCCCAAGGCACTGGGGCGAGGTAGGACCCTGTGGGCTCACCCTGCTGCCCCTTCCCAGGGCAGAGAAGCAGGAGGGGCTCTTCCGGTCAGGCCTACGCTGTGTGGCACTGATGCCTTAGGCCCTGAGGGCACCCTGCCCCGGGGAGACAAACCGGCCTCACCCGAGGCCCCCAAGGAGCACAGCAGTAAGCCAGGACGATAGGGACGCAAGTAACTGTCCAGGAGGACAGAGGTGGTGTCCCGGGAGGCCCGGGGACGGGCAGGTTGAGAGCTGGGGTCTGAGAAGACCTTTATCCAGACTCAAGTGATGAACATCCATGTAGTTCTCATTTCTCTAGAGAGCCTTTGTCATCTTCTGTTTTGTTTAACCACTCAGAATGTCTTTGCTCTTCTAAATAATTCTCTGGCTCAAAAGATAATCTCTCAGGAGAGGAAATAAGAGGGTCCCTTAATATTTTTCAGTAAAAAATGGAATTAAAGTACTTTTTGAGTGCAAAAATATTTTTTGAAATCCATGCAGTTTTTTCAAAGTCCACATTTTCTGTGACCTTGAAGACCGTTCACACAGGAGCTCCCGTAAGAACAAGGGGGTTCAGAGGCTCAGGGTAGGCAGTCAGGCTGTGCAGGGCTTTACGTTTGAGCCATGGCTCCGGCAACCAGGCAGGACAAGGCAGCTGGGGCCCGCGGAGGGGGCTGCCTTGGCTGGAGGGGCCTGGGAGGTCTTGGGGCCGTGGCTTACCCGTACTCAGGAGGGCTCACACATGGGGTTGCAGGTCTGGTCAAGCCAGAGCCTGGGACTTTAGGTCCCCAGAGGGTCTCATACTCTCTCTTGGCCCTGGAGGTTCAATTCTGGGCGCTTCCTCACTTGCCTGACCAGGGGCTCTGAGCCCAGAGGGCTGCCCTGCCCATTCACGGGCACACACCTTATCTCATAAGTCCCCAGCGTGTCTGCCCACTGGAAAGGGGTCACTTCAGGAGGTGCTGGCAGGGCAGGGCAGCAGTTCAGAACAACTCGTCCAGCTCCTTGTAGGAGCAGGACCCATGAAGCTGCCAAAGGGGGCCACGGCCTCCTCCCGGGCAACTGCTCCCCTCAGCTTGGCTCCTGTCCAGGCCTGTCCTCATAGCCAGGGAAGGCAGCCCTGACAGGTGGCACCGATGTGAGCTGTCGGTCTTCCCAGCAGGTCCCCACAGACCTATGGGGTGTCCTGTGGGCGCGGTGGACAAGACGTTTCCATGCTTCCCCCCTGAGCTGGCACTGACCACCCCTTCCTCCCGGGGCACCTCCAGGATGGCTTCCCCACACGGGGCTTGGGTCTCTGCCCTGACGGGGCCAGCGGAGTTGGAGTCACTGCCTGGGGCAACCATGTGGGTGAGAAAGTCTCGAGTCATCTTAAGTCCAAGCTTTCTAGTGGCTCCAAAACCAACAGTCCCCGGACTACGTTCCAGGGACCCCTCCTAATGTCCCCTGAGAGGTGAACACACGAAATAAAAAGCCAGTGCTTTCCATCAGCAGATGAATGGACAAGAGAAATATGGAGCAGGCAGGCAGTGCAGCGCTGTTAGCCGTAAGGCAGGAAATCCTGACACACGCTACAACGTGGAGGGGTGAAAACGTTCCTTCTGACGGAAGTACCTGGGGCAGGCAAATTCATGGAGACAGAAAGTAGAAGTCACAAGGCCTTGGGGAGGTGAGACAGGGAAGTTACTGTTCAAGAGGTACCGAGTTTTTGTTGGGGATGATGACAAAGTTTAGTGTACAGACAACGGTGGTGGTCATACGACATTATGAATGTATTTAATGCCACTGAATTGGATGGTTATGAGTGGTTAAAATAATAGGCAGTATTTAATAATTACTTAGTATTAGGACCGGCAGGTGGCATGATGGCTAAGGGTGCTGGACTCCCACAGAGCCAACCGCGGTTTGAATCCTGGACCTGGTGGCTTGCTTTCTCCCCCCCACCCCACGCCCCAACTCTGTCCTTCTCTGGTCAAATTAAAATAAACAGTTAAATAAAATAAAGTTAAATAAAATAAGTCTTTTAAAAAATACTAATTGTTATTTAGTACTTCCTTTACCACAACAACAACAACAAAAATTAGGACTGCTCCGACTGCCTAGTGGTTAAGAGAGTCAGACCCCACATGGCTGACCTTAGTTCCAGCCCTGGCCCTGGTGGCCTGAAAAGCATGCTGAGTGCCTGTGCAAAGAGAAGGGACCGCAGCGTGACAGTGCCCCATGGGGAGGTATGCTCTCTCTCTTTGTCTCTCTGTCTCTCTGGCAATAAATACGTAAATATTGGCTTGTCAGAAAATTCCTAATGTATTTCTTTTTTTAGAGATTTTTGCTGTAGGGTGAGTGAGCTTGCCTGAGAGACAGAGAGAAAGAAAGCGAGAAATCGCCCACCTGGTGGGGGAACCACACCACAATCCCTTCTCTTCCATTCTTCTCTCGGGATTTTAGGCACACACGCATGCATGCCAACAGGAGTTTTAAACTACCAGGTCCAGGACTCAAATCATGGTCTGTCACATAGAATTCCAGCACCTTAACCAGTATGCCACCTGCTGGCCCCTCTCCTATTTTTTTATGCAAAAATGCGTCCTGACTTTTCTGACCATCCAGTATAAGTAAAGAATTGTAAGGGAATGAGTGCTCACAAACATCTGAGAGGCTCTGCGCTCACCACATCAGATGAACTTTCCTGCTGCAAGCTTTTTCAGAGCCTTTGTAAAGGGGTTAGATCATGCCGTGGCCCCCAGCAGAGAGGGTCACTGACCCCTTTGTTCTGAGAAGGCATTGTCTTTTGTATCTTAGAGCTGTTGCCCACATTGTAATATCTGGCTTCATAAGCTGCTGCTCACACCTGGAAGAAGTTTGACTAAAATCTTAGTCAAACCTCTTGCCTTGGTTTTTATTTTAGCTGTCCCAAAGTGCACTCACACACAAATACTTGCTTTCTGTTCTATTGATATTCTCTTCTCCAAACATGGAGATTTGTTTCCTGGGACTTGGAAGCATTTCGAGGTCTTGATTTAAAAAAAAAAAAAAAAAGGAAAGGAAAAAAGTGTGTGTTGCATGCATGTGTGTGCGTGCAAGGGCGGAATTCTCTAGAAACTTCTAGTTGTGGGGCTGGAAATGAAATCCCAGAGCATGAAAGCATGTTGTCTGTGGGCCAGATGGCTTTGAAGGTGGTTTGGGGCATGGCCTTGGCTCATCTGCCCTCTGGGGAGGGGACAGGCGCTCTTCTGTCCTCAAACCCTGACTGTTGCTGTTTCTGGAAAAGCTTTGGTTCCAGGAGCCTGGGAACGTGGCTGGTCCTGGGTGACATGTCAGTCCTGCTGGAAGCCAAGGCCTGGACACTTGCTCAGCTGAGGGTGGACGAGCACTCCCGCCAGCTGCCATGTTTGCTGCCGATCTCTGTAACCATCGGCCATGGTACTTCACAGACTCGTGTTTTTAGGCCTCTGTTTGGAGGTGACCCTGGGAGGGGGTGGGCAGAGGAGGAAGTTAGAATGAAGAAAAAAGACGGGACTCAAGCGCCAGCTGTGGGACAACTTTGGGTGAGTCACAGCCCAGAAATGCCGTGTCAGAGAGTGAAGCCAGAGGGGAAAAAAATTCAGAACTGCCGGAAACATGACGAACCTGTCAAAGTGATTCTAAGTTAGCCACAAAAGTCAGGAAGTAAAAGGCAAGGTCTTGTTTATTTTATTATTTTTTTTTTTTGTGAGTGTAAACATTTTTTTGAAAAATTCGTCGAAAACAGGAAAAACCATTCCTCTACACACTACTGCCTTTGGGAGTGACGTTTTGGGGAAATTGAGGAAAGGTAGCTGTCTTCTTTGGAGCTGATGCAAAGCTGGGAGAAGGGATCAGGAGGAGGTGACTGAGGAAGATGATTCAGGAGACCCAGATGAAAGCCAGATATGGCCGTGGGGACCTAAGTCCCCCGAGACGCCCAAATCTGGACGATGCTGGGCTTCCCAGCCAGCACAGGGTTGGGTGAAGATGTTATTATTTACATCTGCAAAGGAACGGGGAGTCCTTGGGATGGGCGGGCATGCCCATGTGTCAACGCTGTCAGAGGAAGCAGGGCCCTTCTGTCTGCCCCAGTTTCTGGGACTAACAGAAACTCAAGTTCCCAGGGGACCCAGGAGCCCCGGGGAATACAATGCAGAGGAAAGTGAAGTTAAAAAGGAGCTGTTTCTGGGCCAGCAGGTGGCGTGGAAGTTACAGTGACTAGATCCCGCAGGGTTGACTGAACAGTTCGAGTTCTGGGCCTGGTAGCTTGGAAAATTACACTGGCCATGTATGTGTGTGTGTGTGTGTGTGTGCCCAAAATCCCCAGAGGAGAATGGAGGAGGAGGGACTACGAGGTGACCATCCCCTGATGATCTGTCACTTTTGCTTTCTCTCCCTGGCATTTTTTTTTTTAAGGAGCTCTTTCCATTATATCCTGACCAAAAGAGAATCTTGTTTCATGAGGAGCCAGAAGAAAAGGAAACGGGACTTGACTGAGAAAGAGGGGCTGGACATCCCAGGGCAGGGTTTGGCCAGTATGCCCTGACGGCTAGGCTGGGCATGAGCAGACTTGGTGGGGTCCGGGAGACATCAGAGATACGGGAGGAATGGACAGAGCTGCCAGGGATGGGTGGCTAAGACCTGCTGAGCGGCTAGGGAGCCCACACTTAAGCCTGGAGGCCCTGGGCCCAGAGAGGAACATTGAGAATAAACCTCTGTTTGTCTGCACAGAGGAAAGATCAGAGGGGAACAGACCAGGGACCGGGAGGTCAGGAGGGGGCAGCTGGAGGGCCACCGAGTGATCAGGAAGGCTGAACTCCAGGAGTACCCTCAACCCTATCAGCCCGATGATACTATTTTAAAGATATTTTTGCTATAGTGTCTGTGTGCTTGCTGGAGAGACAAAGAGATAGAGACAGAAAGTGAGAAATCAGGGGCCTGCAGGTGGTGTGATGGTCAAGGGCACTGGACTCCCACATGGCCGACTGTGGTTCAAATCCCAGATCTAGCAGCTTGCTTTCTCTCTCTCTCTCTCTGGTCAAATGAAAATAAAAAAATAAATAAAATAAAGTTCAATAAAATAATCCTTAAAAAAAAGAAAGAAAGAAAGAAAGTGAGAAATCACTCCCCAGAGAGAATGACCACACCACAATCGCTTCTCCTCCATTCTCCTCTTGGGATTTTGGGCACACATGCACACGTGCCCAGTGTGAGTTTCAAGTCGCTGGGTCCAGGACTCACACTGAGGTCAGCTCTGTGGGAGTCCAGTGCCTTAACCAGCACACCACTTGCTGGCCCCCTAGTGATACTCTTAAAATGCTGTCCCAAAGGAATTCCCCCATAACCCACCCTAGGAAGGCCATGAAACCAGGGTGGTCAGAGAGGGCTCATCTCCTCAGTAGATTTGTAGTCACCGCCCAGAATCTGAGGATTCCTTATTCCTAAGAATTCAGGCCGTGGCAGAGCCCTCGGAGAAGAGCGCAGAGTGGTGAGTGATGTTGAGGTGGAGCGGCAGGGCCCTGGCAGAGCACACGCATTCACTGGCACACATTGGATAAACGTGGGCGGCATCTGCTGAGGGCCAGGCACTGGGCTGTGGAGCTCTGTCCTCTGCCGGAGTTCTGTCCTCAAAGTCTCCACTCCACAGAGAGCCCGAAGCCGAGGCTGGGCTTCCCTCTGCCTTAGAGCTTCTCTGAGGCCTTGTAAAAAGTCACCCGGCCTTGGTCTCTTTCTCTCAAGGTCTTGAACAAATTAGCTGCTTGGTAGTTATTTGTGGAAGAAAAAAATAAAAAAGAGTGAGTTACCGTATTTTCTTTTTCTTATTCATTCTTCAATGAAGAAACCAATATATCCGCTTTGCCAGGCCCTTTCGAGGATTTGGAGAGGAAAAACTCCAATCTTTGCCCCCTCGGACTCTGCCATGCCATCTGGAGATTAGACTTGTGCCCAGACATCTGTAAAACAGCCATTGCTTATCAGCCTAAGTCCCTGGGGTACCTGGTTTCAGAGAGGCAGACATAGTTTGTCGGGCCCAGGGGACCAGAAGGGAGATGCATGGGAGGTGACAAACGGAGGACAGACAGTGCAGCCAGCCCCCTTCCTGCAAGGTGGGCCCTCCGTGCCTGGCTGCCTGGGGCTGGGAAGCCGTGAGCAGCTGTGAAGGTGGGATGGCAGCAGAGGGCAGAGTGAGAACGGCAGTACGAATCCACTCGAAGGGGTGGAGACTTGCAGATGTCTGAGGCTGGCTCCGTAAAGGCCAGGCTGTTTGTGGCCCGGGCTGCTGGCCCAGGGAGCAGCACAGACGGAGGGAGGCAGGTGGAACCCCTGCTCCGGCCCCTCGCAGGCTCACCATGGCTGACCGCAGCCTGGCGCCCGTCTTCAGGAACCAGCTGTGCCTGTGTGTCTGCCCTGCATTGCGGGCAAGCCCTGGGCAAGGCGGGGGCCTCCATCTGTGCAGTCCCAGTACAGTCCCTACACGTGGCTGTGCCGCCCAGTGCCCAGCCCCTGGGCTCTGCCCCCTTCACTTCTGTGAGAAAGGGAAGATGGCTGCAGGTGGGGGTAATGGGAAAACGAAATAGCACCGGGCCTTGAAGGATGTGGCCATGGGCTCAGAGAGGAGTGGAGTGTAGAGAGGTGGACTTCCTCAGGACCTCCTATTCAGAATTTAATCTGCTCTTCTGGAACCGTCTTCTGAAGCCAGACCCAGGGAGCTGCGTGCAGCCTGTGCCCACGGAGTGTTCGGAAGGTCTCACGAATCTTGCCCTGCGAGCTGGGGAGAGTTCCCAATCTTGCAGTCATTCCTTGGTAAGTTGTCCAGCTGAGAGCAGAAACCCGGCATGCACACACACAGACATGTGCGTACACACACGCGTGACCCCAGGCCCTCAGCTGGACTGAACAATGCCCTCCCCCGAGGGTGGACCTTCATAATCTATGTTTCACTGAGGGTCTTCTGGCATGGCTGCTTGCACAAAACTCTTGAGAAGACTGCCAGGGGAACCTGGATCTCTCTGAAATGGATTTCCCTGAACTGGAAACGTACATGAGTGGGTCTGGGTACACACGTGCACAAGCGTGTAAGCGTGTGCATAAGAGCATGAACCAATCTGCTGGAGAGGAGGTTGGGAAAGGAAAGAAGAGCATGGACTTCTGAGGCCGGTGGTTGGTGGTTGAGGCAACTGGATCCCACAAGGCTGACGGTGTGATCTGAGTCCCAGACCCAGCAGCTCGAGAAACATGCAGGGCACATGTGTGTGTGTGCCCCAAATCCCAAGAAGAGAATGGGAGAGAAGGGATTACGGTGTGGTCATCCCCCTCAAAGGATGATTTCTCACTTTCCCCCCTCTCTCTCTGGAAAGTGCACACACCCTTAGCACAACTAAAAATAAATAAATACATAAACATCCCAATGCACAGGTGAAAACTCAGACAACTCAGACCCCCGGAGATGAAACTTTGGCATCAATAACTTACATCAGGGGACCAGCAGTTAGCGTAATGGCTATGTCGCTGGACTCCCACGTAGCCGACCGCGGTTCGCATCCCGGACCCAGTGGCTTAAAACTGAAGCCGGGCGCGTGTGCATGCGTGCCCAAGATCCCGAGAGGAGAATGGAGGAGAAGGGATTGCGGCGTGACCATCCCCCCTGGGAGGTGATTTCTCGCTTTTTGTCTCTCTGTCTCTCTGTCTGGCGAGCGCACACGCCCTATAGCAAAAAAAAAAAAAAAAAAAAAAAAATCTAAAACAAAACAAAACAAAAAAAACTTACATCAGTACGTAAAAATGTCCTCAGGGGACTCCAGTGTCCTTCCAGGGCTACATACTGCTCTGTATAGAAACCCTTTCTCGCATTCCCAGCAGTGACCACCTCCCCATGAGAATATGCCTCTCACAAAGGACCTCCTTCGTCCCTCTCCAGAAGAGGAGAAGAGGAAACACAAGAAGCAGCGCCTGGTGCAGAGCCCAGATTCCTACTTCACGGGTGTGAAGTGCCGGGATGCTATAGAATCACCAGTCTTTACCCACACACCAACGGTGGTTTTGTGCGTTGGCCGCTCCACTGTCCTCTGCCAGCCTCCAGGAGGAGAAGAGAGGTTTATAGAAAGATGTTCCTTCTGGAGGAAGCAGCACTAAGATGAGTGGGAAACCAGCCCATAAACACATTTTGGATTTAAAAAAAGAAAGAAAGAGAAAGAAAGAAAGAAAGAAAGAAAGAAAGAAAGAAAGAAAGAAAGAAAGAAAGAAAGAAAGAAAGAAAGAGAGAGAGAGAGAGAGGGAGGGAGGGAGGGAGGGAGGGAGGGAGGGAGGGAGGGAGGGAGGGAGGGAGGAAGGAAGGAAGGAAGGAAGGAGAGAAAGAAAGAAGAAAGAAAGAAGAAAGAAAGAAAATGAAAGAAAGAGAAAGAGAAAGAAAGAAAGAAAAAAAAAACCTTTCTCGAGACCAGGAAATGGCGTAATAGTTACGTCACTGAACTCCCATGTTGTCGACCGTGGCCTGAGTCCTGGACCTTGTGGCTCGAAACTCACGCCGGGCATGTGTGCATACGTGCCCAAAATCTCAAAAGGTGAATGGGGGAGAAGGGATTGTAGTGTGGCCATTCCCCCTGGGGAGTGATTTCTCATTTCCTGTCTCTCTCTGGGTCTTTGGTGAGCACATGAGCCCAGTAGCAAAAATCTCGCAAAAAAAAGTCCTGTCTCCTATGCTTCTGCTCAGAAAGCTCCTATTCATCCTTGAAGACCCACCTCACATGGTTCCTCTCTGGAGAAGTCTTCCTGATACTGAGGGAAATTTAGTTCTTTGTTTCCTGAAACCCCGCAAATCTTCACTCTCCGGCTGTGTCTGTCTGCCTGTCTGTCTCACCCCCTGCACAGAGCCATGAGCTCTGGGAAGACCGGCACTATGTCATCCATGTCTCTTCTTCTAGGGCCCAGCAGTGTCTGACCCCAGCTGGTGGGCAACAGATGCTAGAATGAAAGGAGGTGAATAGCAAAGGTCACTGGTAGGAGAGGACGGGGAGCAGAGGTCATAGGTCAGCCCCCAGGTGGTGAGATGAGGCAAGGCCCTTCCTTTTAGTAACAGTAAAAGGCCCTTTCATGGTGACAGTGTGATGATTGGTTCACGTTTCCTGCCACCAGGCACTCAGAGGTTGAGAGGGACAACTGAGGCTTGTGACCTGTGCCTGGGGTCCCAGGGTGGCTGACCCTTCCTAACTATGCCCTCGGCCCCATATCAAGCCCACCATGTCTGGCCTGCTTCCAGGACACCTCTGCTCTGAGGAGCGCTCAGAGCCGTCTGGGTTCCTGCTTCTGTGACAGCCCAGGGAGTCAGGACAGCCCACGTGCCTTGGTAGAGGGCCGTGCCTGACAAGCAGCAGCAAGAAGAGGCGCTCTGGAGCCTGCTCCATCCAGACACTCCAGCCCTGGCCCAGGAGTCCGAGGAGCAGGGACAAGACACGCCACTGGGGAAGCCAAGGGACAAGATGTGCGTCCCACACGGCTGAGCCTCCAGCCCCGTCCCTCCCGTCCTTGGGCAGCCTGTCGCTTCTGCCTTAGCAATCCTCTATTTCTCATCTCCCTCCCCATCCCCGTGGGCCTTCACAGTCCCTATCTAGGCCCACCGAGACGAAGTGACGTGACAAGGCCGCAAAGACTAGAAAGGCCATGCAAGCACGGCATCTGGAGTAAAGCCATCTGACCTGAGACCCGGTGCTGTCACTAACTGGCCCTGCCTCCTTGGGGCCTCAGTTTCCTCATCTGCAAAACGGGGCTTACCACCATAGTGCCCATCTCTGAGACTCGCAGTAAGGATGAATCAGGGGACAAAGCAGAGAGAGCTCGTCACATGCTCCCAACCAGGCTCCAGGTCACTCCTCCAGGCTAGGCCGTGGCAGGCACACCCCACCCCTACACACTCACACACACATACACTCACACTCCACCTGTTCCCGAAGGGTTCTCGGCCTCTAGATGGAGACCACCCCGCCCCCTCACTCCACCCCACAGCCAGTGACCAGCCAAGTCCTGTTCACGCAGAGTCCACTCCACACAAGCACTTTCTTTACATGTTGGGGCTTTTACTTCAATTTGAAGCAGATGGTTGAGCACAGATGTGAACAGCTTTGGCCTTTTGAGCACAAGGAAGGAGCAGGCCTTGGCTTTGAACTGCCCCCTCCCTGCACACTGGCCCATTCCCCTGGTCCCTTTCTCCCCGTCCCTCCTGCACACTCCAATGGACCGTGGGCCTCCAAGCGGGTGCCATCTTGTCTGCCCAGCCATGAGGGCCGGGCTCCAGTGAGGAGTGGCCGGCAGGGCTGGCTGGGAGGCAAAGGTCCTCAGCAGGTGGCCTGGGGCAGTCCCTGGGGCGGGGGATGGGGTACTATTGCTTCCTTTCCCTCTTACTCCCTGCCGGTCATCCTCAGGGCACAAAGAGGAGCCTGGGCCCAGGGAACACTGAGGACCAGGGTCAGAGTCCTGGCAGCCAGGGGGAGGTGGGTGTTGGGGCTCCCTGTCCCCCAAGCACCCCTAGCCTCCCTCTCACAGTTCCAGAAGGCTCTTCTTGCACCTAGCCAGTGCAGGGCCCAGTGCAGAGAGGGCACCAGGTCCGAGGGTCGAGTGCTTCCAACAGTCGCCAAAGGTCCATCCCTTCCATGAGTCCCTGGGGGACTGCTGACCCGTCTTTGGTTTGAGATGGGACTTGGGCACCAGGACGAGGAAAAGTCAGAGCGACAGTGTGGCCTTCGCTGCGGGGTGTCGTCACCCCATTCCGGTCAGTGTCTGTTGAATCTTTGGCAATGAATTTCTGCAGCTGATGATGGGCCTCAGGACCGAGCAAGGCAAAGGCTCTCGCCTCCCCACCAGGCAGAGGGCAAAGTGCGAAGTCACCATGGAGTGGCCAGGCATGGGTGGGGCGGGCCGAGGGGTCAGGTGTGCTCCTGTCCACGCTGAGGGCGGTGGGCAGAGCGTCTGAAAGCATCCTGTAGACCACAAAGCCAGATCGGCAGGCTCACCTCCTTCTCGGGCCTGACGGCGCAGAGGCCCACAGCGGCGTCCTCGTGTGGCCCACAGCCACTCACTCCTGAAAGAAATGACCGACCATTAGCAACAGCCCCTGCTCGCCCCGCTTCCTGTGTCCGGAAGACCGACAGCACCCAGTACCAGCACCCACGGCACTTCCTCTCACTTCTTCCACACAGGAAGGAGACTCAAGGGGGTCAGGAAGGGGTGCAGCCAGCTTGGGACGCAGGACTGGCTGCCTCCAGCCCCACTCTGTGCCCTTTCTCCCACCTCTGCATTTCAGAGCTCCTGCCATTTCTGCTGGTTTGGGGGAGCCGGTAGGACAGCAGGGGGCGTAGGGGCCAGGGCCTTCGGGAGGTTGGGAACACCTGGTCTGACGCCACAGTCTCAGGGTCACAGCTCTGAGGGACCTCAGCCGCAGGCCCACCCCACCCTGGGCTGGCAGGGTTCCTCTGCAGGCTGGCTGCCCCACTGCAATGGCCACTGTAGCCCCTTTCTCCCGCACTGTCCAGACAGGAGCATCACACCGGGAGTCCAGAGGCAAGTCACGGGACTTCTCCGGGACTCTGCTTCCTTACCTGTAAAATGGCACAGGTGAAACAAATGGGTCCTTTTCAAACTTTCTTTTAAGCAGTAAAAATGCAGTCTGGCCGGTGGAACCCCAACACAGACATAGACAGACATGGTTCTGTCCTCTGGAGCAGGACACAGAGGAGACCCAGAGTCCTAACACACTCCCTCCAGCGAGGACCCTGGGACATCTCTGAGGATCCAGGGTGCTAAGGACCCCAGTCTGAAACTGGTGACACAGGCAGCGGGGCACTGCTGCTCAATCCTGGAGCCCCAGGTGGCCGGGGCTCGATCCTGGGCAGATCTGACCAGGCCACTGTACCGCACCCTGTGGTCCTGGCTGGCTGGGAGGCCAGGGAGGAGTGTGGCGTTTCAAGACCCTGTCAAAGGTTCCTGTCTCTTTTTCTCTCTCTCAAAATAAACATAAAACTGCTCGATTAAACCCCGTTCAAGCTCCTTACAGCCCTGAGCTGTGCCATCTTCACAGCTGATCTGACTGCAGGCTTGTTCCCAAGAAGGGACAGGAGATAGGAAAGGTCGCAGAGGTGCTGGGTCTTGGCCCACCAGGGGAGGCAGAGTGGTGAGGAGGTTCTGTGAGGGCTCCAGGCCTACTCGGAATAGTCCCTTAACCTGGGACAACACACCCGTAATGAAGAGGCTGCAGATACCTCTGCCTCGATTCTCGCAACCACCCTGCACAAACAGCTAAGCACTTTTTTTTTTTTAAGCAAAACATTTGTCAGACTCTTCCGTCCCACAGGCCAGGGGCTTTCTCACATCCCGTCTCACGGGTGAGCAGTCGCAGGCTGAGAAGGGAGCGCCAGAAGTTGGCAGCGGCAGGATTTGAATCCAGACCAGTAGTGTTTATCCCATCACACAGAGGCTGCTGCCCTGGAACGGAGGCTGGGGGAGCCAGGACGGAGCCAAACCACGAGGCTGGAGGGCTGCAAACCACAGGTCCTGGTGCGCCTCCCTTGCAGGCCTGGGGCGGCCAGTTGGACAGCGGCCAAGATCAGAGGCTGGGGCAAGGCTGGAAGTGGGGTCTGCAGAGGGTAGGGCGCTGGGCCAGGGGGAGGGAGCGTGCTCCAGCTCACAGTGGCTGAGAAGGGAAAGGAAAAGTGAGCGTTGGAGCAGCTTGATGTGGTAAATCCGGGCTCACATTCTCCAGCCCACTGTGCACGGCTGGCCCCAACAGGAATCTGCTTTTTGTTACCGAGTCTGAGGAGGAGGATTAAGAAGCGGAAAGGAAACCCGTGGGGATGGCACTGGGTCTGTGGTCCAGGGGGTGATTTACAGCCCGCGTCATCCGTGCGCTGGCCGCCTGGGCGGGCCTGCCGAGGACGGGCCCTGGGCTTCCTCTCTTGTTCGGTCTGCCTGTGGTCTGGGAAGGAGTGGAAGGCTGGGACGGCTGGAGCCATTCGACTAGCCGCTATGTCAAGGCAGCCCGGGTAGCCTGGGGCCAGCCCCAAGCCTCCTGTGGGTGCTCGGGCCCTGCTGAAGCCCCAGCTAGCACTGAAAAACAAAAAAAGACACAGGGTTTTTTTTTCTCACCAAGGCCTGACCTTCAGTTCCTGCCCCCACTTTCCCTGGAGTCTCAGAACTGACCTGCATTCCCATCACTCCGCCGGGCCCTGGAATCTCAGCACGTGGATCATTCATACAAGGAGGCCTGATGTCAACTGGGTGGTGATAGGAGGGACACCGGGAGGCCTTAGGTCCCAGAACCTTCTCTGCAATTAACCCGCTGTGCGACCTTGAGTAAATCACTGTCCCTCTCTGTGCTCTGACTGCCTTAGTTGTACAGTGAGGGAGGTGTAAGCGCATCAGCATCCCCAGAGCCCATTCTGCAGCACCCTAGCCACGCCAGATACCCCAGGAGTTTGGGAAACACCACAGACCTTGACCCCATCTTGGAAAGACACTATATATATTAGCATACTAAAGGCTCTGACAAGTCCTGCAGTTATTTACCCAGTATTTCCCAAAAGATTTGACCAAGATATTGTAAGTCTATCATGAAGAGTAGAAACTCATTCCAGTCTTCTAGTAAAAGCAAGTTTGTTTGTTTGTTTGTTTGTTTGAGAGGTTTTTGCTATAGGGCGTGTGCGCTTGCCAGACAGACAGAGACAGACAGAGAGACAGAAAGCGAGAAATCACCCCCCAGCGGGGATGGCCACGCCGCAATCCCTCCTCCTCCGTTCTCCTCTCAGGATCTTGGGCACGCACGCACACGCGTCCGGCGTGAATTTTAAGCCACCGGGTCCGGGACGTGAACTGCGGTCGACTACGTGGGAGTCCAGCGACATAGCCATTACGCTAACTGCTGGTCCCAAAGGAAGTTTGCTTAAGACTATGCAAACGGCACTTCGGAAAGATCCCAGGAAAGGCAGCAAAGGGCCAGCAGAGCTAGACAGAGCGGCCTGTGGCCCTACCCTGTAGGCACCGGTCCCTGGCAGCCCCTGGCTACGTGCAGGTACGTGCTGCTTTCCTGCCTCACTACCAACTGGCCCATCTTGGCATCCCAGCCCCGAAGAAGCCAGTTGGTCCAGACTAATCAGCTGTGGCTGAGGGCTATCAGGAAACCAACCAGGTGCCACCCTTCCGAAGGGGCTATGTGTGTGTGTAACCGTAAACACGGGGAGAACGCACACCTCCCTCTGTGACAACCATACCCCAGAACCTGCTCGTGGCATCCTGTCTCCGTCCTGTACGCGGCGCACAGTGTGGGAGGCCTCGTGTCCCCTGCCCGGCCTCCCCCACCAAGGCTCTGGGTCAACCAACTCCCTGGCTCACCATCCTCCATGCCTGTCTACCAGGGCCCCTCACCCCAGACGCTGTCCTTCCCACCACAGGTGTACCAGAGGGGACGGCCTCCCAGAGCCCTTCCAGCTGGTCTGACAAGCTGCTTTGGGCAGTACGGCAGGGCAGGGCAGAGCAGACGAGCTTATCTCCATCGGAATTCCTTTTCATCCGCCTCCCAAGTGTGTGGGGCGGGGACGGTCTGTGTTAGCTGCCGTCACCGGGCACCTAGCACACCGCCTGACCCACAGCAGCGTCTCCACAAACACGTGTGGCCGAGTGGCTAACTCCTTCCGGACACCTGCGTTCCACTTTCTGTATGCCATGGGAGATTTTCCCACTCCTACTGTAACGTTCAGCAGTTTTGTAACGACGCCTGTACTTCAGGGACGTCTGCGGTAATTCTCATGAACCCTGGAACAAGCTCACATCAGTTTTGCTTTTGCTTACTTCCAGTCCTTTGTCTTGGTTTTTCATGTCTAATTATGCCTCCTCTGCTTACTAAGTTTGTCTCTGGCTTTAACGGAATGGTTTTCTTTTTGCAATCACATCTGTGTACTGCAGGGTAATTTTACCACTGTAGGGCATTTAAAGAATGACTTTAGGGCCAGCCAGGTGGCGTGGTGGTTAAGATGGCTGGATCCCACATGGCTGACCACGTGCTACGAGTCCCGGACTCAGTGGTTTGAAAAACACACCAGTCAAGTGTATGTGGTGCCCAAAAGTCCTGAGAGTAAAGGAAAGGGAAAGGAATTGCAGGGTAGTCATACTCCCTGAGGGTGCTTTCTTAGCCCCCATCCCACCATCTCTCTTTGGCGAGCACATGTGCCCTATAACAAAAAATATTTAAAATAATAAATAAAAGAAAAAGAATGACTTTAGGGCCAACTCTGTGGCACAGTGGTAGTATGCTGCTCAAGAAAAGCTGCATCCCATATGGAGACGGAGGTTTGAATCCCCGTCCTGGTCCACCTGGAATCAGGAGTGCCCATGAGCACCCCAGATCTGATGGGCTGGAGGACTGGGGGAAGGGATCCCGGCGTGACCAGGCCCTGAGAGGGTCGCTCTCGCTCTGATGTACACAGCCACATGCTTTAACACAAACAAAGAGGAAAAAAGAGGGGCCAGCAGGTGATGTAGTGGTTAAGGTGCTGGACTCCTACATGGTTGACTTCCGTTTGAGTCCGAGATCTGGCAGCTCGAAACTCATGCCAGGTCCATGTGTGTGCATGCCCAAAATCCTGAGAGAAGAATGGAGAAGCGATTGCAGCATGGCCATGCCCCCTGGGGGTTGAGTTCTCACTTTCTGTCTCTGTCTCTCTCTATCTCTCCAATGAGTGCATGCACTCTATAGCAAAATCTCTCAAAAAAAAAAAAAAAAAGAAGAAAAGAATGATTTAATCTGCCCTCTAAGTTATCTTGTCTTTTAAATTCACTGTGTTTATGATGCCCACTTTACCTTTCTTTTCAAAATTACCATATTTCACTATTTTCGAATTATTAATTTTTTTTTTTTTTTTTTGTATCTAAGCAATTTGGACACAGCCGCCTTCTACATGCAAAAAAAGAGAAGAAAAAATCCAATGAGATTGAAGTCCTTGAAACCCTGACCATTCGTCAGTGGGTCTAGCCTGAGAAGAGCAGTCCGATTCCAGCTGTTATTTTCAAACTGAAATACGCAAGAAAAGCAGGGAGAGATGAGAGCAGTTTCCAAGACCCACACTAACCGGTGTTACTTTATCGTGTACTTTCAGGTACCCTACCCTGCGACCGGAAAGTGGGGGGCACGTCTGGGTCTGAATGCTGCCCTCCGTGCACACTGGGGTTCCCCTCGGCCCCAAAGGCAGCTGTGGGACCCTGGACAGGCTGGTTAACGTCACCAAGTCTCAGCTTCCTCATGTTTTCCTCTTTATTAACTTCTTCCATGAACAAAAGAGAAAGACAAAGAGAAAAAGATGCACACAGACAGGCGGCACTCCCCACTTAGGTCCTGATGCCACAATCTGCCCCCGAGCCTTAGCCAGCCCGGGATCGTGGTCCATCCCTGACTCGTGGGTAGACGGAGTGAGGTACACTCAGATGGAGCATGATTTGGCCATCGTGACAAATGACATACGAGCCCTGCTGTCACACGGATGCGCCTCGTGACCCGTACACCACGCGACAGAAGTCAGCCACAGCAAAACCCATACAAGAGGACGTCAAAGGTCATGGCAAAAATGGAAGTAAAGTACGAGCTTATTTCAGGGAAGAAAAAATTTTGGAAATCCATGCAAAGCTTTTTCATAATACATATTTTCCATGAACAGACAAGTCAACAGAAGAAAAAGTTTCAGTCCCCTCCATCTCTCCACCCAGAGAAAACCGCTGGTCCCACCTGGGTAGCACCGTTCGCCTGCCTCCTCCACGCATAGACGGACATGTTTGGAATCGCATGGAAGTGCAATTACATGCTGCAAAGCACGTCAGACGCTGGTAGTGGTGTTTTCCTTACCACTCAGGCCGTGCATCTTTGCATCTGACATATCTGTTTTCACATCATCTCCCAGAGCCAGGCTTTGCAGAGTTATTCTGGGCACAGGCATAGCCTGGGCTTCTGGTCTCCACATTTCCCAGGGAACTGGAAGCAGGTATGGCCCGTCCACCCCCAGTGCCTCCCACCCCCGCCTGGCCTGGGCGCCATGGATGACAGGGCAGGAAATTTATGACCAATGGACTTGGCTGCTATTTGCCGAGGGTGGGAACATGCCGTGAATCAGGGATCACGCTGTGTCCAGGCTGGGAGGGCCCTTGGAGGTCCCAGGAGTCTAAGAGTTGCAAAGTTATGGCCAGAGCGTTTGGTGAACCAGGAGAGTCTGCCTGGTGGGTGCCATGAAGTGCGGGGGTGGGGGGGAATTCATTTACTCGACATAGACTTACTGGGCTCCTTCAGGTGCTCTGCGACAGCCATGGGATACAGGCCCTGTTCAGGGCGGCTTACAGACTAACCCCAGCTAACAGCCACCGTTGCTGGTGAGTCCTACCTGGTTCTTGAGCTCCTCAAGGCTGTCGACTGGAGAGGACAAGCCAGCCGTGCTCCTGGCTAGACCCTGTGACAGCTGCTGCCCTGCCCTCCCCAGGCCGGCCCTGCAGGTGAAACCCCTCGTTTACTGAGGCCAAAGGATGTGTTCCCCACCTCAGAGCCAGTCGATGATGTACAGAGTTTTCCTACGAATAGGAAGCAACTGTCACGCTGGACAACAGAGGAGAGGGCAGGTCACCTGGCACGGGGGGCGTCCTGTGTCAGATGCTGGAGGTGGATGGAGCCGGGGTCCCAGATGTCCAGCGTGCACCTTCACTGAGCATGTGCAATGGCCCCACACCATTCCTGGCCTTACGTGTGTTCTCCCACCCACTAGGCCGTCCCTTTGGGAGGGCGGGGGGTTGTCTATTGTGTCCCTGCTGTCTCCTCAGAGCAGGACAACCTGTTAACCCCACCAGCCCCAGCCCCACCACAAGCTGGGAAAATGTGTCCCCCCACACTCGGACAGCTCTATGTCCCAACTCCTCCACGTCCCTCGGTGCCATGATGTCATTGCGGTGATTGCCATGGTTTCCCTACCCACCCCACACACCTCCACTAGGGGCTCCAGAGAGACGTTGTCCCGGACACCCAGAGGGAGTTCCTCCCAGGGCTTAGAAACAGAAGAGAGTGAATCAGAGCTACCGAGGGTGAGGGCCTCGCTGCACTCCTTTGCACGAGCGAGGTACCATCTTATACGATCCCTGGGAGGTGCCAATCGCTGCTTCTGTTTTGCAGATAAGCATATGGAGGCCTGGGTGCCCACCTTACCTGCCCTCAGCCACTGTGCCAGGATACAGCAGAGCAAGGCCGAGCTCCTAACGCCTGCAGACCTCAGCTTCTTCACTGGCAAACAGGACCGGCAGGGGGGCCAGGTCATTCACCCAGTGCCAACCCTCAGTTTGAAGAAAATTCTGACCTTTGCTTCTTGAAACCTCAGGGAAGGCGGTTAGCAGGGGGCTACCTGGCACCCCCCACACCCGCAAGGAGCCCACAGGGCCTGCAGGGGTCAGCCTGCCATGCTGATGCCTCCTTGGGGCTGCTTCTCTGTGATCTGCCTCTCGGGGCCAACTCTCTCAGCCTCTTTGTCTCTTCACATCTGTCGGTCTATCTGTCTTTCCCGGCCCCCACCCCACCTCGCCCGTAGTCCAGGGCACCATGAGGGTCGAGCAGGCGCTGGCGAGGCCTAAGACCCAGCTGCTCAGCCTCCCATCTGCTTCATCCGTGACGCGTCAGCTGTCCCACCTGGCTGCACGCTGCTCTCCAGATCCAGTAGCTCCAAGAGCCAGTGACCTTGCCCAGGCAGGAGGGGCAGACGGTGGCCCGGCCAGGCAAGAAAGGCCTGCTCCTCACACTTTTCAGCAGTCCCTGAGCCTCGGCCATCACACTGACACTCCCACCTGCTGTGTCCTCTCACATCCCCAAACAGTGTCTTCTGTATCTCTCAGCGCCTCCCCTCCCCACACCTCACCCTCCGCTGGCCTCACCGCAAAGCAACAGCAGGGGGTGACGGGGCACCGACCAGACCAGCCAGTCATGTGGGAATGCTGGCCAGCAAGCCTTTGCACAGACCAGGTGGGTCTGCAGCAGAGCCGACCCCCAGGAGGAGCCCGGCTGTAGACATTTCAGGACTCATGAGGCACCAACGCGGTGGCCCGGAGAGGCCCAAGTCACCCCATTTCAGAAAAAACACAGTGTTCCACACAAAGCAGTTTTAAAAAGAGAAAACACCTCCCCTAGCCTCTCACATTGTCCCTAAGCCCTTCCCAAGCTAGACTGTAGAGCCACCACGGGACCAGACAGGTGGGGGAGACATCTCTGATCAGGGTCCTTTGCTCACCACCACCTGTTCAGCAGTGACACCACAGGAGGAGCTTCCGGCATCACAGAGGAAGCTCCGACTGGGGGACCAGCACATAGCGTAATGGCTATGTCGCTGGACTCCCACATAGTCGACCACGGTTCACGTCCCGGACCCAGTGGCTTAAAACTCATGCCGGGCGCGTGTGCCTGCGTGCCCAAGATCCCAAGAGGAGAATGGAAGAGAAGGGACTGCAGCATGGCCCATCCCCCCTGGGGGGTGATTTCTCACTTTCGGTCTCTCTGTCTCTGTCTGTCTGACGAGCGCACGTGCCCTATGGCAAAACCCTCTCAAAAAAAAAAAAAAGAGGAAGCCCTGACTGGGAGGAGAACCGGCTGTGTCACAGGCACAGTGCGCACACGTGTACTGGCAGGCAGTGCAGTGCAGTGGCTACACATGCGGCCGTGGCCTCTGTCTGAAGCCTCGCTTCCCCACTCCACCAGCTGCGTGACTCTGAGCAAGTTACTTGAGCTTCATGTGCCTCAGTTTATCTTTAAGAGGGTGACAACAGTACTCACTCTACTGCATGAGACTGTTGAGAGGATTAAAGAGCGCCATGGCTGCAAAACCAGGCCCCAGAGCCATCACAGTACATATGTGCATGCACATGTGTGCACACAGCGTGTTTGCCCATCAGCAATTCAAGGCAGGGACTGGGTCTCCACCAAGATGGCCAGGACCTCCCTCGGCACGGGCAGAGGAGCTGGCCATCAGATATGTGGAAACACCTTTCCTCTCGCCTCCATCCCTCCATTCACTTGGCAAATGTGTACCGACTGGCTAGACCGTGCCAGACTCCATCAGAGAGAGGCCCCAGGGACTCTGCAGAGAACAAAACAGACAAGAAGCAGGCCCTTCCAGCGCCAGCGCCCTAGGAGAACGGGCCCTCCACAAGCAAACTTCCCTAGAGAGAGGAAGGCGGGTGTGTCCTGTGCCAGAGCAGCCCGGGCAGGCCCTTTCCCAGTAATGGACGCACTCCCCTGCATTCTCGGTCAGACGTCACTGGATGTACCTTAGCTTCCTCCTGACAACCCGAGCTCAGGCCCCTGAACAGCGGTCTATATTTGACGCTGAGGCCCCTGAGGCATACAAGGCCCTTGACCCTGACAGTAAGTAGCCCCGGCCCCTTGGCTCGCCTGAGCCTCTGGCTTCGCTCGTTGCCGTGTTTCTGTTTCGTCCCACATGAGGAGGCTTCTGGCTGAGATCTGAGCGCAGCCTCTGCACCTGCTCCAGGAGCCGGGCTCCTGCTTTCAGAAAGCTGTTCCGTTCAGCTGCGCTGATCTGAGACACCAAGGGTCGAGCTCATTACAACTCTGTGAAGGGCCAGCCCCACTGTGCAGCGGTTAGGTGCTGCATAGAGAAAGCCGGATTCCACATGGCCAACCAGGGTTCGAGTCCTGGCCCCAGAAGCTTGAACATACTCCAGGCACACACGCGTGTTCAGAATCCTGAGGGGATGGAGAACTGGAGGATAAAAGATGATGGCATGACCAGGCTCTTTGAGAAGTGCGTTCTCTCTCTCATGCACACATGCCCTCTGGCATTCAAAACACAAACGACGACAACAAAAACTGTACATAGACTAAGTGTAGTGGGCTTCAAAGAAGGTCCCAAAGGGACCCGCCTATGAATTTTCACGCACGGCCTTGTGTCACTGAGCTCTGAGCTCAAAGCGTGGGGCCTTTGTCTGTTTTGTTCTCCAAAGTGACCCCAGAACCTAGCACAGTGCCTGACACAGAGCAAACACTCAGAGCTCTTTATCTTTAAAAGCACGTGCAGGGGCCTGCATGTTTTTCTGCACCTTTTTCTACTCATATACCCAAAAGACCAAACAAATGAAAACTACTGTGGGTCGAGGGCAGGCGGAAGTGGAGGAGCCTTTGCGAATCACAGTGTGGACTGCCCGCCCACCTCCGGGGGTGGCAGGGTGTAGGGCCTGAGTGGCAGGAAAGGATACACAAGGGAGTGCTACTGGGGAGGGGGACGGTCACTCTGGGCCATGCCTTGCTGCTGCTCCTCAAGTTCTGGGGGGACCCCTAGCCACTCACTCACTGGGACTGCCCCCACGTACTCAGCTGCCTGACTCGGGCCTGCCCTGCCACGGAGGGGCTATCTTTGAGGGCTCCTGGATCCTGGAGGGGTAGGAGTGAGGAGGGCAAGTTTTGAAGCCCTCTAAGACCACAGCCACCTTCCAGATTGCACCCCTCCCTCACCAGGATGGGGAACTGGCTCACCCTGCAGGAGACTCCTGAAAGACGGTGCCTTGGACACGCCAGCACACCTGTGCATGGGTGTACTAGTGGGTGGACACGAACATGCACACGACAGGTCATGCTTAGCCATGAAATCAAGTCCTCGGTGGACAGCTCCGTCTGGTACCCATTATCTAAGTCGGTGGGTGGGGAGGGGCTACCCAGGGCCCCTCGGCCACCTTCCTGAAATGTCAGAGGTGACTCCCAGGAACCTTCTCTGACTGTACAGTGCCTCCACTTGAGAAATCCTTTCACAAACCTTCACAAATCATTTTCTCAAACCTTCTTCATGCATGCACAGCTGCATCCCTTTATAAAAAAGAATTATGTATCATTTATTTATTTAATTTGATCCGTTATTATTTTTTTACTTTGATGAGAGAGCGAGCGAGCTGCGAGCGACCAAGCAAGCTATCAGGTCTGGGACTCGAACCACCATTGGCCATGTGGGAGTCCAGAACCTTAGCCACCACACCACCTGGCGGCCCTGCGTCCATATTTTTAAAGTTTCATTTATATTTGTGATAGAGAGCATGTACCCATGCATGGGAGTGGGCGCCCTCAGTGGGTCTCGTGGTGCCCTGATCCCCTTTCTGCAGCCCTCCAGCTTTTCGGGATCTCGGCACGCATGGCACACACCCAGGGCGACGTCAGGCCAAGCCGATGATCCGAACCTGCGGTCGGCCATGTGGCTTCAGCACGGCTGTTCGGTTTGTTACCAGGCTGGGCTACATTTTATGAGAAAAGCAAAGCTTGTTAAAGGCAAATGCCTGACATTACAGAACTCCTGAGAGACTGGGCTGGGCCTCAAACCCACATCTCCCAGTCCCTGGCCCTGGGTCACAAGACAACCCTGCAGTGCATACCCTCTCCTTTGAGAGAGCCTAGGACAGGGGACAGTGGTGGCTGCGACTGGGGGGTACTTGTTTCACAGCAAGAGGGAGCCTGCGTCGGCCCCGCCCAGCCACACTCAGCTGGGTGACTTCACCTCATCTCGCCCCCATGGTTAGTCACATGGACCTGAGAGATTGTAGGAGTCGAGGGGAACAGTGTGCCTGGGAGGGCTCTGCAAACTGTAATGGCAGTGCAGAGGCACAAGGTCCCCAGTGGCCTGGCCCAGGTCCTGTGAACCTGTGCTGTCCACTGAAATGAGGCTATTGGCAACCACTGTTAGTGAGGACTGGGTGAGCTCGGGGAAATGGGGTTCTGACATTATGGTTAGGCTCTATTGGGAATAAAACCACCTGTCACAAGTAAGGGCCACCCTCCCGGTTGACAGAATCTGTTGTTTTTCTTAGGTTCAAACACGGCATCCTTTCTTTCAGGGAGGGTAGAGGCAGGACTGACTGCCCTGATGGGAAGCAACTCTCTTTTTGCCTTTGATGGGGCTTGAGGATGAAGTGGTGCTGTGGCAGCCACTGTGCAGCCATGAGGCAAAGGCAACAGCAATGATAAAAAGCCTGAAGCTTTGAACTTCTAAACTCTGAGAAACATAAGCCCCTGTTAGTTTAAGCTGCTACTTAAGGGGTTTCTGTTATTTAAAACGCAAACCTTTCCTTGATGATTCAAGGGAACAAAAGTAAAAGTCCAAAAGGGACCCAGAGGAGTCCAGGGGCACCTCCCTGGCTGTGTCTCGAAGCCCCTAGTTAATCTCTCCCTTGTGTCCTTGCCTTCAGCGTAGAACCTTCAGCCTGGGCTGTGTAGAAAGAACAGCATAAAATATAGCGAACCAATGTAGTCACAGGAAGAGAATCCCAGCTACCGTGGGCTAGAGTGGCATGTAAAACCACATGTTACAGCATCATCTTGTGCTTGTAGGGTATGGCGGGGGCTCCCCTGAGTTAGACCACTCCCATCCCCTGGTTAAGGGCAGCGGGTGGCCATGAGCTGAGGTAGGGGTCAGTGAGGGCTTCCAGGAGGAGCTGGTATTAGCCAGACAGACGGGGAGAAGGGTGTTCCAGGCAGAAGGGACAGCATGAGGACAGAGGCTGAAAATAGCCCCCTCGGGCGAGGAGTCCTGTGCTGCTGGAGTGTAAATTGGGACACAGGGAGTGACCAGCTGGGTCCGGGTCACCGGGGGGTAGGGTGGAGAGGGCAGTCAGGTGTCCTGCTGAGTCCTGCCTGGTCCCTAGGCTTCAGGGAGCTCCCAGGAGGTCCCCAGCAGAGGTTGGAGTGAGACTGGCTTCGGGTAGAGCTGCTGGGAGGGGCTCTGGTGGGGACAGCCAGAGCCAGAGACAGCTGGGCAGCCAGGACAGGCCCCAGGCGGCTGTGAATTCCAGGCAGAGAACAGGCAGGCCCGAGAAGGGGCTAGCTCCCGACTTTGCCTCTAGAAATATCCCTATTAGGAGCTCGAGGAAGATGACTATTGCTTTCCCGACAACCAGCTTGCCGGTCTGCTGGGGCAGGTGAAGTGACGGCCTAGCCCAGACAGATGGGGAGGCGGGGTCTGCTGACACCTGGTCCCAGGCCCTCCACTGGGCCAGGAGCAGGGCTCAGGGCTGAGGAGTAGCAAAGCAGCTCCACTGCCCATCCTGGAAGCCACAGGGCCAGAGAGGGACTTCAGGTCATCAGGCCTGGAGGCCGTGGCCGCTGCTCCTCCCCCAGCTCCTCCTCACCTGCGGCCCCACAAAGGCCAGCTTCTCAGGAGGCATGGAGGATATGCAGAGTTCTCAACTGCACACCCCTCAGTGCCACTGGCCGCTGGGCAGACCCACGAGGCTGGCTGGGTACCTTTCTGATCACCAAACAGCCTCTGCGAGGTTTAGACACTTGAGCAAAGCCACCCAGCCGTCCCGCCCCAATGGGCAGCGCCAAGACCAGCTCCAGAGTCCAAACCAGACACTCGCCCGCAAAGGCCGCCTGGGCGAAGGGAGGATCCCAGAGGGTGAGATGAATGGCCCTGAAATGGTGATAAACATAAATATTCGATCCTGCCAGAGCTGCTGTCTCTCCTGGCTGTAACTGGGAGGGAGGCCGAGGGCAAGAGGAACGAAGTGTGGGGACCTGAATAAAATGCAGATGAAACGAAAACCGCCCTCCAAAGCCCCAAATCCCAAATCCGGCTTTGCGAAAAGCTGGCCACCCACAGCAGCGTCCACGACGGGCTTTTTCCACTACTGGGGTGAAGGGTTGCCAAGATTCTTGGCTGATATGACAGTGGGGAGGCAGGCGGTGAAAAAGGGGTGCAAGGAATTGAGGAAAAAAAAGAGCGAGCGCCACCCAGCCCCCTGCCCCTGCTGTGCCCCACCTCCACTATCACATCACCATCTGACACCTGGGAACCATCTCTCCTCCACCTGCAGCCTGACTCAGCTCCCCCCCAGGGTCCAAGGGGTGTGAGGGAAGCGGCCAGGCCCTGCCCTCCTCTCTCTTCCTCCCCAGGGCCGGCCTCCCAGCTGCCAGCCCTGCCCCAGGACCCCACTGGCCCCAGACAGGCCACCCGGTGACTGCTCCCAGGAGGTGCCCAGATTCCAGGCAGACATCTCCCAGAAGTCTCTGGCAGCGGCAGGCGGCAGCTGGTTCTTAAAAAAAGGCCATGTCATGCTGCAATCAGCTGCGGGGGCCCAGGCCCGGGGCGCTTGCAAATGCCACTGTCCCCTGAAGCATCTCTGTGTTGCCTTGTGGTGAGCCGATGGGGTCTGTGCTCTGTCTGCCGCCCACCCTCCCCCTGCACAGTGAAGGACAATGTTGCAGTGCACTGTGGGGGTGACTCGGGGGGACTCGCTGTTGCAGAGCCGCTTGTTCAGGACCACAGCGTCGGCCCAGGCCCTGCCACACCTTGCCCTCCCAGACTCTTCTTTTTGCCTGTCCCCTCCAGCCCAGGCCTAGGAAAACAGTTGCTTCCAGCCAGCGCCAGCGTTAACAGCTCCGAGCAGGGCAATCACAGGGCAGTGTCCGGGACTACCGAGGTGGCCTCCAGGCACCTTAGAGGAGGGAGGAAAGGCATGACCGGTGCGAGGAGAGGAAGAAACCTTAAAAGCAAATAAGCGGGAACAAATAAAAACCAGAGATAAAAAGTCCAGAGAAAACGGCGGCGCCTGAGAAACAAGAATTCCAGCGGCCAACTTTTTACGGCGTCCAGCCCTGTTATTCATAAGTGAGTTTCCTCTCTCACAAAGAACCTTTTGCACGGTTTTCCCCGCTGCCTCCAAACCAGCTGCTCGCGCTGTTGTATCCTGAGTGATGATGAGGCTCTGAAAGGGTTTTTGGGAACAGATGGCCAGGGGAGAGCTGGGGAATGTGCCAGCACAGGGCCGGGCGGGCTGCCAAGGCCTGCGGTGACTGAGTGCTCGGGCTTCCAGCTCGCGTGCTTTCCCTGCCCTCTGCCCTCCGTGGCGCCAGCAGGCCTTCCCAGCGAGCGCTCGGAACATCTGGAGTCTGGGGCTGCCAGGAGGGGGGGCCGCGGCGGCCGGGCGGGGGACCCTCTGTTCCAGCGGAGCTCCCATGGACTCACCGGCAGGCCCGCCTCGCAGAACAGCTAATCAAAACCACAGCGCCCGAATGGGAACCAGGCGCGCTCCCAGCTGCAGCCAGAGGCCGCCAGGCGACTTAACCCGGTGTCAGGCCTCGCAGGCGGGCAGCGCTGGCTGGGGGGGCTTAGAGCTGATGACACCCCCCCTCGCCCACCCCCGCCCCTCACCACCACCAGCGCCACCACCAGCGGGCTATTGGCTCCCCGCAGCTAAATGGAGCCTCCACGTGCTGCAGCCAGCTGCTTACATAAGAGCTGCTGCTCCGGGCACCAAGCATTTGCTAGGGGCCTGGGGGCGCAGGTCACGGTTCTGGGCAGTGTGCAAGCTTCAGGGAGCCTGCAGAGCAGTCAAAGAGCTTAGATGTGAGACCACGGGGACAAAACAGGTTCGAGACTGAGCTCTGCCACTTCCTAGCTCCACCACCCTGAGCAAGTCACTGCCCTTCTGTTGGCCTCAGTCCCCTCTGTGCCATGTGGAGTTAGCATAATAAAGGGCAGGGATGGTGTGTGGGGGGGGGGGGGGCACCCGCCCCACGGGCCATGGGACTGCTGGGCTGGGCTGTTTATTAGCATTATCGTACAACCAAATGCTACACAAGCTTCTTTGTACGAACCTGTGAGCGTTGAGATCTGGGGATTTGGGGACTGGGAGCATGCTGGCCCCACTTTAAGGGTGTGGGAGCAGAGGTTTGGGATGAAGTGCTGGAGAGGGAGGAGCCCCTCACCTGAGACTCATCATCCTCCTCTGCCTTTCAGCTGGTCATTCACCCACCCCAGGCAGTGCCCATCCTGAGATGTGCCTTCCTGGGCTTCCAATCAACTTGTTACCTCACAGCTATAAATTCACAAGAGTTCCTTTCTGGCACTGAGGAAATGCAAGCCCTTTCTCATAGGGGATCTTGTTTATTTATTTTTTAAAAAGAACTATTTAATTTTATTTATTCATTCCTTTTATTTTAATTTGACCAAAAAGAGATACACAAAGAGAGAGAGAGAAAGAGGGAAAGTGAGAAAGCAAGCCACCAGGTCCGGGACTTGAACCATGGTTGACCATGTGGGAGTGTCCAGCGCCTTAACACCACACCACCTGCTGGTTTAATCCGTTCAGCAAGGCAGCAAGGAGACCATGTGTGCTTTCACTTTACAGACGCGAGGACCTGGGATAAGACAGGTTAAGTAACATGCCCCAAGTCACAGGCAGACGTGCCAGCACCAGCACTCAAACCCAGTTCTCCGACCCCAAAGCTTCACGCTCTACCTGCTCCATTTTGCTCAGGGCCTCCCGAGTGTACTTTCACATGCCTTAAATAGTAGCCAGCAGAGAAATGAAAAGAACTATAGGGTTGTCTAGGCTTAACCCCCACCCCCCCCACACACCCCTTTTGCCGTGTCCTGGACAGAAGGCCACTGGGCCCATGAGGGATTTCCTCAGGGGAACCCTGGGGCAGTGCTCCTGGGGGGCTCCCAAAGGTGGTTCGTTAGGATGCCAGAGGGGGCTTCCCCACACCTCTGCGACTCTCTGAGCACAAGCGATTGGTTCTCGGTCACTGCCTTCCAGGCCCGTGTGGTTGATTCATACCCAGCAGCTGGGGAGAAGGACGGGGATCTGGGAGCACATGTCAGGGGCTGGGGAAGCAATCTGGAAAATCAAAGAGGAGACAGGGTGGTGTGGGGAGGGACAGGACAGAGGCAAGCAGCACCAGCCTCCCCCCACCTCGGAACCACCAGGAAAAATCGAGGGGTGCGTTCTAGGAAAAGCCAGCTTGATGGGTCACCTGTGAGGTTGCCAGCTAATGATTCCCCCCACCCCCCAGCCCAGTCCCTGCCAGACTTGTGGCCTGTCGGTGTCAAAAGTGAGAAGAGAAAGAGCAGCTGAGAGCACACGCCGTGTTAGAACAAACAGCTGGCGACAAACGTCTATGTAATTGGAATGCCAGAAAAAATAAATTGCATCCATTTTTATGACTAGGAGGGAATTTGATGGTGGTTTCCCACCCACCCCCCTTTCTTCTCAGCATAGACAGACTCCGTGGGCTTTGAAAGCCGATGGCATTTAACTCAATAACTTGGCCCAAAGGATCTGGACGTGGACATGAGACCCAACCCCTACCACCCCGCTTCCATGTGGAAGGCCGGACAGGGAGGTGTGAGGGGCCCAGGTCACCTCCCTTACTGGTACAAGTGACCTTAGGGAGGTTCCCCCGGCTCTCTGAGCCTCGGGTTCACTATGCAATGGGACAACACTTGCCTCCACCTCACAGGACCAGAAGGAGTTGTCCACGCCTGGACACGGTCCGTGTCTGTAAACCTCAGGTACTACTGGTGTTCTCAGGGCACCCACGCTGGTGTCCCATGGTCTCTATGAGTGATTTTCTGATCGGTGTGAAAGGCAGCTCAGCCACAGTGTGCAGGGCAGTCCTCCACCGTGATGAGGGGCCAGGTCTCAGGTCATTCTGTCTACACCAGGCAAGCATGCTGTCCAGACAGTAAGGAGCCAAGACACTCTGTGATCACATAGACCCAAAACCAGTATGCCACCTCTGCTTGTCCCCAGTACCAAAGCCACGGGAGTTGGCCCCAAGACGTGCTTTCAAAAAGGAATAAGGCCACGCTCAGGCTAGCCTTACCAAAAAAAGCCCCTCCTCTGGGCCCAGCAGGTAGCATAGTGGTTTAGGCACTGGACTCCCATATGGCCAACTATAGTTCAAGTCCCAGTCCTGGCAGCTTGAAACGCATGCTGGACATGCATGCATGTATGCCCAAAATTACAAGATGAGAGAGTTTGTGGCATGGCCATCATAATTTCTCACTTTCTGTCTCTCTAGCAAGCATGCCCTATAACAAAATGTCTAAAAAAAAAAAAAAAAAAAAAAAAAGACATAGTTGCACCTAGCCAAAATGCCATCTCTGGCTTGGGCCCACACACAGAGCAAACAGCACGCCTCCTGGCTTCGAGACCCAGCCCTCCGGCTGGCAGACAGGGCTATGGGGCCTCACTCCCTGCCCAGGCCCTGGGGCAGCCTGTAACACCACACAGTGAAGCAGGGATGGTCTCTTCTCGCCACCCCAGCCCTGGGCCGCCAGCAACTTGAGGACAGGGACTGAGCAGCCGCGTATTACCAAGACTCAGGGTAAGTCACCAAATGTAGCAGCTATTGCTGCTGTTTTGTTGTTATTATTGTCATTACTATTATCTTTATTACTCAGTACCTTAAAGTTGCTGAAAGGGAGACCTCAGATTGTGGGAAAGTGCTCCCTCTCCCCCACGCCCCCAGGTGTGGAGGTACAGTTCTTCCTCCTCCTCAGCTCCCAGGAGCAGCTGTTTAAGAACAGGAGCTGCAGGGAACCAGCAGTTAGCGTAATGGCTATGTCGCTGGACTCCCACGCAGTCGACCGCGGTTCACGTCCCGGACCCAGTGGCTTAAAACTCACGCCAGGCACGTGTGCATGCGTGCCCAAGATCTCGAGAGGAGAATGGAGAAGGGATTGCGGCGTGACCATCCCCCCTGGGGGGTGATTTCTCGCTTTCTGTCTCTCTCTCTCTGTCTGTCTGGCAAGCGCACGCCCCCTATAGCAAAAACCTCTCAAAAAAAAAAAAAAAAAAAAAAAAGAACAGGAGCTGCAGGAACATGGCCCAGCCCAGGTGTGGGGGGCTTCATCTACAGTTATAGCCCAGTCAGACCTGACTCCAGGGCCCTCGGCTCCTCTTGCCTGTCTCTGTGGGGTGGCCTCTGACGGGGCGCCCAAAATGGGCCCAAACTCCCCGAGCCACGCCCTGTGAGGCCCCGAGAGGGAAGCCTCCCTGGCTGAAGGATGAGGGTCCTCTACCCATGGCGGGAAAGGGCTGAGATAGGCTCAAGGACGCACCCCAGGGGGTGAAGCAAATGCAGTATTTTTCCTTTCTTTCTTTTTTTCACTGCCAGACGGCACATGTGCTCATCAGAGAAGGAAAGAGAGGGGAGAAAACAACCCCCAGTGGAGCGTGGTCATGCCACAATCCCTTCTCCTCCAGTTCTCCATCCTATCGAGATTCTGGGCATGCATGAACACGTACCTGGCATGTTTTTCAAACTCCCGGGGTTGGGATTCAAACTATGGCTGCCCATATGAGTCCAAGGTCCCTTAACCACTGGGCCACAGGACCAGGTAATCAGGAAAGTTAGGACATAGTTTTCTATACAAAAATATGTCATGACTTTCCCAACAACCCAGTATATACCAAGGACGCTAAGCTCAACCTCTCAAAGTGCCAGCCTAACGGAGGGTGGCCCGGGCTCTGGGACAGCCATGTCTGAGTGGGACCCCCCCCCCCCGACTGCCATCAGCCACATTGAGGTGACCATCCCCATCACAGCCACCAGAGCACACATCTGCCCACGGTCCCGGCAGCCTTGAGGCCCCACGCCTTTGCTCCCTGGCCTCCTGCAGCCTTGCCTGGCAGGCCTGTCCTCAGCGGGACTCCCTTGGCCTACGGTTTTAAACCCAAGTTAAAATAGACCTGAGTTCGGGACTAGCAGTTGGCCTAATGGCTATGTCGCTGGGCTCCCATGTAGTCGACCGCGGTTCGAGTCCCAGATCCGGTGGCTTAAACTCACGCCAGGCGCATGTACGTGCATGCCCAAGATCCCCAGAGGAGAACGGAGGAGAAGGGATTGCGGCATGGCCATCCCCCCTGGGGGGTGATGTCTCGCTTTCTATCTCTCGGTCTCTCTGTCTGTCTGGCGAGCACATGCGCCCTATAGCAAAAATCTCTCCCAAAAAAAGAAAAAAATATATACCTGAGTTGGACTGGCCCCATGGTCTAGTGGTTAAGGGAACCAGATCCTGAGCGGTGGTTTAATCCCAGTCCCGGAAGCTTGAAAAATGTGCTGGGCACATGTGCATACATGCCCCAAAACCCGATGCAATGGAGAAATGGAGGACGAGGGATTTTGGCATGACCTCCCACACACACACGCTTTCTTTCTCTCTCTCTCTTTCTCCCTCTCTCTGTTAAGTGCATGCACCTTCTGGCAAAAAATAAATAAAAACGCACTGAGCTGCTAGGAGCAGGACCATGAAGCCTCATCTTCCACACACACCTCGGCAACAGTTTAACAGAGCGGCTTCCCCATGGAGGGACAAGGGCTCCAACACGGCTCATTTGAGTAGGAAGAGGCTGGGAAGCCAGCAAGCCTAAGGAGGTCATTTCATTTTCCAGAAAGAAAAAAAAAATCCAGAGAGAGGGCCCATCCAGCACTGAGCTGCCATGAGAGGGACAGTGGCCTGAAGCCAGGCGGAGGGGCCCACAGAGAAACTGCACTCGTGATGTCATTTGGTCGGTCCCAGGGCCTTCTCAAAGGCGATGCCAGTGGGCAACCCCCAGGAGGGGGCACGGGGACCCCGGGTGGTACTATCTCCTGCCCTTGCCCATGCCTCCTGACCCAGAAAGAGCAGAGCGACCCTGGGTGGAAGGTTCCAGTTCTACTTGTATCTCACCCCCTCGTGCCCCTGCAGGGCTCTCAATGACCTCCCCTACCCTCCTGCCTAGCAAGGCGCCCCCCATAGCCCGCCGCTGCACTGCCTGCTGGAGGCTTGTGTTAGGAGCCAGGATCTTCCGTCCCATTTTCCTTTTTCTCATCCTGCTCTCTCCTGGCTCCCCAATACCCCAGGGGCTGCCTGGTGGCAAGGTCTGTGGTGACTGTGCTCCACCTTCACAGCCCCACGTGGGCCCAGAGTGGGCTCAGCAGCTGGCAGCCTTTCACACCAGAGGGCTCGGCAGCCGGCAGCTGTTCACACGGTGGGGAAGGAGGACCGGGGCAGCTTTAAGACCCCCAGCTACGGCATGGGCCCCTGCGGGGTTGAATAGCCTAGGAGGGGCTGACAGGTGCTGCAGAGGGTGGAAAGTGGGGTGCCTGCCTGGGTCCCAGGAAGCCCTGCAGCCCTGCACACCCTCGGCCAGCCCTTCCCATGAGGCGTACCCAGGTGCAGCGTGCCGTCCCACCTTCGCCAGGCTTCTCGCAGAAGATTTCACACGGGGGTGGGGGTGGCTTGATGGGTCTAACTGTTCTGGGGGCTGGTCCCCCAAACAGAATGTCTGTAAATGGGGGTGTAAATAGAGCTGGTGGGGTTCAGCTAAGGTACGGCTAAAGACGTGGTCCCCACTCAGCAGCTCAAGCCCCCACAAAAAAGGGAAGGGCAGGGGTCCTAGGGGGCAGGGAGATGTCCTCAAAGACTCCACCTCCAGGTCAGGCGGGCGGGGCTTCAGTGTGGTGTCCCAGTCCCATCCCCAGGGCAGGAAAGGGGGTGGCCGCACCAGCCAGCAGAGGAGTCACAGACAGACAGACAGAAGGAGAGTGGCCGCTACCAAAGGCCAGCTACCTGAAAAGTGGGTCCAGGACAGCCTGAGGAGACAACGGCTCCAGGCGCCCCAGGGTCAGGAGGTGGAAGGGATCAGACTGCCAGGGGTCGGGGGTCGGGGGCAGCCCCACTTGCTCAGGCTACAGGGTCACATCATGATTGCTGAGATAAAGCTAAGGAAAGGAGGGGTGGCCTGGGAAGGGCTTGAACTACCAACACTGGTGCTCCCCAGGAGACGCCTGGTCAGCGTGGTATCCTGAGCATTTTCACGTGGGAAATGTGTCACTATGGATATGATCCGAGTCTGTGAGACCGTCAAGGTCATTAGGGCAAAGACAGACAGACTGACCCCCTTCCCACAGTCCCAGCTGGGTGACCGCCTTCTACCCTACTGCTGGAAGACCAGACAGGAGACAGGAAGCACCCCCATGCCTTGCCCTGCTCCAGTCTGAAACCAGGCCTGGGGCAGGGACGGGGGGAATAGATAGGGGAGGGGAAGCGGGGAAGGACAAAGACTAGTCCCTACCCTGGAACCTCCATCCATCTACCAATTAAGTAGACCCCCTGGGATGAGCCTTAGGTCAGAGGTCAAGCACTTTAGGGGCTCACTCCCCCGATGGTGGAGAGGCAGTGACCGCAAGCATGTGCAAGCATGTGCCGTTTCTCGAGTGTGACTCATTCCATCTTCAAGGTGGCCCAGGATTATTTCCATCATCCCCATTTAGCCCCAAGAACACAGAGGCTGGAAGAGGTTAAGAAATGGATCCAAGAGGACACACCTGGGGCTGGCTGGTGGTGCCAGTGATGCACTGCGGAAACACTGCTCAAGAAATGCCGGATCTGGGACCAGCAGTTAGCGTAATGGCTATGTCGCTGGACTCCCATGTAGCCGACCGTAGTTCGAGTTCCGGACCCGGTGGCTTAAATTCACACCAGGGGCGTGTGCGTGCGTGCCCAAGATCCCGAGAGGAGAATGGAGGAGAAGGGATTGCGGCGTGGCCATCCCCCCTGGGGGGTGATTTCTCACTTTCTGTCTCTCTCTTTCTCTCTGTCTTTCTGGTGAGCACACGTGCCCTATAGCAAAAACTTCTCCAAAAGAAGAAATGTAGGATCTCAGAGAGTGCGGTTCAAATCCCTGGCCCGGTCAGGCTGAAACATGGCGGGCACACATGCAAGTGCCCAAGATCCAATGGTCTGGAAGGCTGATGAAAGGGATCACAGCACGACCAGACCCTGAGGAAGGTGCACATTGTTTCTCTCTCTCTCTCTCTCTCTTTCTCTCTCTCTCTCTCTCTCTATCTCTCTCTCCCCCCCACCCTCGTTCTCATTCCTTGCACGTATGTGGTCACTTGAACCCAGGGCTACCTGATGCTCTTACCCACAGCTGCTGCCTGGGTCTCCCAATCTGTGCAACGGGGAGCTTGGACCAGGCCCCAGGGCTGGGTGTCTTCACCCTGCTAGCCCTTCTTTCCTTTCAGAACCGAACAAGTCGGGGTAGGGGCTCAAGCTCCTGCCTTTGGTGGGCAAGGAGAAGGAGGCTGCCCTGTGGGAGGACGTGGGGGTAGGGGAGCGCGGGTCCCCTGCCTGTCCCCACCTCCTGATGGCCTGAGTGCCAGGGGAAGTTCACAGAGAGTTTACAAACCTCCTTTGTCACAGAGCTCCGCATGGAGCCATCAATCACAACCTCATTTACCCGTGTCACTTTCCAGAGGAAAGCTGCCGGGAGCAGTGGCGCTTCCTCCCTCACCCTCTTGATGAGGATTTCATCTAATTGGTCCTGTTCAATCACTCCCAGGAATGCAACGCGCAATTACCGCAGCAGAGCAGTGGCTGGCAGGGAGGAGATGCCGTGGCCTTCCCTAGAGTGGGCCTGGGAGTCCATGGAGGGCTTCCCTGGCTGGGGGCCCCAAGGGGGATCCAGAAACCTGGAGAACCCAGGAGGGGTCTGCATACAAGGGGGCTGGGGGAGGAAGGTCAGGGATAAGGGAGAGGGGAGGCCAGGAAGGAAGGAGACAGCAGGAGGAAGGATGGAGGGTGACGGAGGTACCCCCCTTGGATGCCCACGGGAGGCCTCCGGCTTCTGGGGTGGCCGGAGGTTCTCCTCGCAGATGCTGACTGGGCCCCGCTGTCTGTCTCCCTCCCAGCCACCTGGGAACAGAGATGCAGCGGACTGCTATAGACCTTGCCCAGCACTGACCCCTGACTGGAAATGCCCAAAGCACCTTCCATCTGGGGGTCCCCAGCTGTGCCCAGCACTGTTCCTCCTACACGTGTCCCCCAAACACACCAGGTGTGTATCGGCTCTCCCCTCTGCCTGGGGTGCCGTCCCCTGCTTCGACAGCCTGACGCTGCTGGCCGTGCTGCTGGGCCTGCTCAAGCACCACTTCCACGACCACGTCCTTCCAAATGCCCTTGGCAGGAGAGTTCCCCGGGCCCTCTCCCCGGCCTCCCACTGTCCCTCGCACAGGCCACACTGCTGCCACTGCCTGCTTGCCAGAGGGGCGAGTTTCTGACCACCCTGTGAGCTCCGTGGGGACCGGGACCACCTGTGTGTCGTCTTCACAGCCCCACCCAGCATGTAAGGTGCATCACTGGGGTGCAGAAAATCCCCCCAGAAGGAATGAATGGATATCACCCACCTTGACAGCTCAGATAACCCAGTGACCGAGTCACATCCCCAGAGCCTGCTAGGGCTCTCCTGGGCTGTCACCCTGCTAGGGGGCTCCTGTCCCCATACCAGCATGACAGCTACCAAAGGCTGCATGGGGCATTCAGCACCTAAGGCCAGCAGGTGCTTCAGAGATAAAGGGTCCTCATTTAAGTGACAGCAAACCCAAGCCCAGAGACTCTGGGTGACTGTCCAAGGTTACCCAGCTGCTGCATTACCGGAAGATTCTAGCTACAACTCCAGGAATGTGGATCCCTAAAGCCGGGCAGCCCCAGCAAACCTCCCAGAGGCTGACCTCCCAGGCCCCTTAGGGTGCAGGGTGCTGTCCCATCACCCCCTCCTCCCTGCAGGCCACTACCTGAGCAGCTGGCACCCACCTTGCGTTTCTTGGCACGGCCCTCGGCCTGCAGGGTGCGGGTGCAGCGCTGCACGCACTCGGAGAAGCTGAGGTTGCTGTGGTCGGCGCTGTAGTCGAGGTCGGCCAGCCGTGCCAAGGACAGGATGTAGTTGCAGGCGATCCTCAGGATGGCCAGCTTGGACAGCTTCTGCCCATACGAGTAGCACGGCACCTGGAGGGAAGGAGGCGTCAGGAGGGTCTGCAGGGGTCCCTGGGCCCCTGGCAGGGGGGAGGCGGTCGGTCTGAGGTCTACCTGGACCCTCCACCGGATTTTATGATCTGTCCTAAGCACCTGCTGTTTACACACGCACGTCTCAACTTATCCATTCACACATCTGTGGGTGTACCTGCCTTCCCATTTTGCAGGGAGAGACGAGGTTCAGCTCACAACCTCCAGTCTGTCTACATGGAAGACCAGTGAATTTCCACCCTGAGGAGCTCCGTCCCCTGCCCTCCCTGAGGCATCTCTCTGAGAAAAGAGAACTTCCTTTTTTTTCTCTTTTTTTTTAAAGAGGTTTTTGCTATAGGGTGCATGCACTCAACAGAAAGACAGAGAGAGACAGAGAGACAGAAAGTGAGAAATCATTCCCCAGGGGAGATGGCCACGCCGCAATCCCCTCTCTTCCATTCTCCTCTCGGGATCTTGGGCATGCACGCACACGCGCCTGGTGTGAGTTTAAGCCACCGGGTCCGGGACTCAAACCACAGTTTACTACATAGGAGTCCAGCGATAGCCACTACGCTAACTGCTGGTCCAAGAACAGAGAACTTCCCAAGTTCTGATAGTCCATTCATTCACTCAGTGATGCCTATTTTGCTGGGCAATTAGAGCCCCGGCAGTTAATGATACTAGTCCCTTTCTTCCTTCAGAAAGCTTATCCTCAAGGGCCATGTAGTAACAACGTAACAGACTCTGGAGACGGACGGAGGGAAGGGCCAGAGCTCAGCTAGAGACAGACGTGGGTGTTCATCTTCTGTCTCTTCTCCCACATGCCTGCTGGACCTGGGGTGCTGCCGGGCACGTGACAGGTGCCTAATAAGTACAGCCTCAACCAGATCGGACATGTTCGTCAGTGATCCATCTCAACCAGACTCTCACTAATTCACAAGGATGTGTACCAGGAAGCAGGGAGGCTGGCCCCCGCGTCTGCGCTCTGTGAGCAAACAGCAGCCAGGACGCGGCCCCTTGGGCAGAGTTCTCTTCCTAACGCAGAAACGTCTCCACAAAGTTAATCTCAGGTGCTACCCAACAGGCCCTGCTGTTCCTGTGCTGCTCCGGTCACCGCAATGGCTGACCCACTCCTACCTACCAACAGAGGCTCCTGAGTGCCCCCCACCTCCCTGCTCTCCGGAGACCACCACATCCACACCACTGACCTACCCGAATTCCAGAGAGAGACCCACACGGCGCATCCACACCACAGCGTCACATGCCAGGTGCTCTCTGGGCCGGCGACTCTAACCAGGGACAGCTCTGTCCCTCAAAGGACAGCTGCAATGTCTGAGACATTCCTAGTTGTCACCACGGGGAAGCGACATGGTGGCTGGAGGCCGGGGATGTTGCTCAGCATTCTAAGTGCAGAGGGTCCTCCAAGACCCCCACAGCAGAGAACGGCATGGCCCACATGCCAACAGTGCCAAGGGAAAAGCCCCGTCTTGGGCCCTGGGCATAAAGCATGAAGGACCCAGGCCCCTCAGACTGGGGAAAGATCTCACTTGAAACCCCTGCTTTGTCCTGATCTCCCCACACCCCCCTACTGCACGAGGAGCAGCCTCCCCCATTCCAGGGGCTCATTTAGTGCTTGGGCTCCCCTACGCTGTGGGGGAAACACCCCTGTCTGCACAGCCTAGCACAGACCCCGCCCATATCAGGCCCTCCAGAGGGTCTAATGAATGAGGGAGTGTGTGAGCGTGTGAATGATCCCCCTCCATGTTCACCAGGTGACTCTAAAATGTTTTAAACTGGGTTCAAAACCCTCTCCTCCCCTGAGGACGGAGATCTAGCTATCTGGCGTAGAACCCAAGCACGCGTACCTTTTTGTCACCCAGGTTCAACTCCTGCCTCTCGCGCTGCGATACAAGATCCTGGGGAGTGCCATAACTTGTCTAAGCCTTCGTTTCCTCAGCATGCTGTGAAGGATTGACCTCTCAGGGAGGTGAGGGCTCAGTGAGATGGTGCCTGCATTGTATGGAGTAAGGCCTGGCAGAAGCCAGAGAAGTTATTACAGCCCCTCGGTGTTGCAGAAGGTCCGTAAAGACGGAATCCAGAGAGGCGGGAGGCAGGAGGTCAGGAGCCAGGACAGCATGGCGGCCCCATTCCCCACCCTGGGGGTCCTGAGACTAGAACACCCAGGGAGGGAAAAGGAGGTGACAGAGAGAATGCCATCTCATGCATTCCCCGCCCCCACCAGCCTCTCACCCCCAGCCCTGGCCATAGCTCCAAGAAAAGCTGGCAGAACAATGCTTGTTCCCGACCACAGTCCAGAGAATTCTGCTTCATCCGCCTGAACAAATAAACAAGGTCTGCAGGTCCGGGGGCAGGGAAGGGGGCCCAGGGGCCAGCCCAGCTCCTCAGCCACTCCTCACCCCAGGGAGGGTGTGTCGGCCTAAGGGAGGCTCTGGGGCTCGGGGTGCAGCCCCGTGACACAGCCTCCGGCACCGTTTTCCCCCAGAGGTCACGCTGGGAGTTTTCCTTGAACATCCAGCTCTCTGAGCCCTGGGCCCATGACAGCTGGGCTTCCAGGAGGGAGCAGGGACCTGGGGAAGGATCAGCACGCGCGACCCAGGGTCACTGCAGGACAGCAGAGCAACCGACGTAGCCAAGGCCAACCCGGGACCCCCGTGCCAGGTTCTGGGCCAGTTCTGTCCTAGATTTGTCACTCTGTCTCATCACTTGTGTCAAGTGCCAGGTCTAACAAGAAGAAGACCACTCGAGGAGCTTTTGTATTCTGAAGCTGTTACAGACAGTATTTGCCCATTTGAAACCCTCCCATCTACATACAAGAAAATGGGAGGTGACATACTGGGCCCCAGAACACTGGGCCGAGACCCAGCTAGAGCCAGAGCACGCTTCATGGCACCAACTCCACCCCCAGGGTGGCCGCACATGGGGCACCAAGGGCCCTCTAGGGCAGCTCTCCCTTCCTCTTGCAATGTCCCCAGGGGCGGCTCCTGGCCAATTCTGATCCTTCTGGTGCCCAGGACCCAGGCTGCAGCCCCTCGACCCCCAACACCCCCTGATGGAGGCACCTTGGCCTGGGCTGCCACCTCAAAGCAAGGGTCCAGTAACTGGTTCTGGGGTTGGAAAGACCTGGTCTGAATCCCAGGCACTGAGCAGCAGTGTGGCTTTGTACGAGTGCCTTTGCTCCTCTCGCAGCCTCAGTCTCCTCATCTGGACCGCGGGGATAACCACACCCATGTAGTGCACCGGGCTGCCAGGACTGCACACGGCCGCTCGTGGCAGGGTCTGTGCAGCACAGACTGCGTGGCTGCCGGTACAGGCCACCCTGCTGCTCGCCCATGGGGGCGGTGCTTCCCAGACTTAGCTCTGTTATCTCCTCAGCAGCCCAGTGAGGCAGGAACCACCACTCCTACTTCACCGAAGAGCACGTGACCCCCAGGCATGTAGGAACTTCCTGGGTCTCCTAGTGGAGAGATGAGCTGAACGCACGGCTTCACTGGGCTCATTCCAGAAACTGCTTGGGCATTCGGGTGAGCACCTGCCATCTACAGCCTAAATGGGGAGGTGGGCAGTGGCCCTTCTGAGCTGGGGACAGAGCGCTCCGGCCCAACGGCCCCGTGGGACCTCAGCCTTGGTGCCTTAGCTCTCTGACCATCCACGGCAAGGCCCTGTCCCTGTGCAGGATCCTGGGCCGAGCCGCTCAGCCTGGTCAGGCGCTCAGGCCAGAGGAGGGGGCAGGACCACCTAGCTCCCACTCCGGACAGACTGCCCAGCTTCCGGGAAGGTACAAAGCCCTGCCTCGTGCTCATCCCACAGGACTTTTCAACTTTATGCGAACAGGTTTAGGCATCTTCACAAGGTCTCCTAGGTCCCCAAAACTCTCCATCCCACCCAACCCCAGCTGGCCCTCACTCCAGCATGCAGGACTAAGCAAGAAGGGTCCAACTCTACCCTGGCCATCCGCATGACCTTGGGCAGGTCCATAACCTTACAGGGCCTCGGCTTCCTCACCCATGAAACGGGCATACAAACACCTGCTACCTCCGAATGAGATCGCAGTGGGCAAGCGAATCTGTGGAGAAACAAAGCCAGATCCCATCAGAAAAGCAGGGAAGGCCCTGAAGCCCTCCACCTTCCTGCTTCTGAGCCAATTTCTGCCCATCTTTCAGATCCAGCCCAGGATTCTCCCTCTCCCACCCCCACCCCGGAAGCCGAGACTCCTGGCCCCACGGAGTGCCTGCACCACTGCACTCTCCGTCCCTCTGACGCAAGTGCTGTCTCCATCGGTGAGTGCTGGATCCGGAGCAAAGCCACTCCACACAGAGCTGAGCTGTCGGGTCCTTGTGGGGACTGTGTAAGTAGGTCCTTAACAGCCCAGCCTCCTACGACAGCCACCAGCCGGAGCCTCAGCCTGGATCTCCTCCGCACCAGGGAAGGGAGGTGGCTACCTGACCCCTGCCCAGTCCCAGTGATTGAGCAATTTGCTGAGCCTCTCTGCAGGTGTCCTCACCTGTGAATGGGGAAGGAGGAGGCAGCTCACAGATCCACAGCGCCAGGCCCAGCCGAGGTGCCTCACTGATGAAGCCAGACTCGACAAGTGGCCATCCTGGTGACCATGGCCACGATGGGGCAGAAGAGAGGCCTCTGTTCCCTGGCCAACCTGCATGGGGCCCTCGACGCAAGCACATCTGTCCCCTACTCTCTGCAAAGGCTGTGGCCTTGATGTGCCCCTTTCACCCCACAGAGTTTAGAGCAAGGAAGGGACTGTGCTGAGAGCACTGTCCCCATGCCCTGTCCTGGGCCACCAGAGTTCACTCGTGAGGACGCCCTGGGAGACTCCAAGGCCCGATAGCTTGGCACCTCCTTCATGGTAGAGGGCTGGCCCTGCTGACCATTCCTGCCATACCATCAGTGCCGAGGGGCTTGAGGGAAAGAGCAAATCCATTCGCACACCAAAGGCCCCAAGGGTGGGCACAGCTTGTGAGCCAGGTGACCGAGGTCCCTAGCTCGGGCCCCTCCCATCACCCACACAGCTAGGCAAGCCTTTCCCTTTGACCCCACCCCACCATCACCCACACAGCTAGGCAAGCCTTTCCCTTTGACCCCACCCCACCTGGCGGGGCACAGCCCTGTCCCTGAGCCAGGCCCAGCTGTGCACACGTGGCTTTCACATGAGTGGTGGGAGGGCTCTGGTGCAGCTGGCTGGTGACATGTGCTGTGGCCAGACCATCTGCCCCACAAACCCCCACCCCCAGACCAGAGGGCCTCTCCCCACCTGCACCTCCACCCTGCGACCCTGCAGCCTGCCTCCCCTGCTCCCCTCCTGGTTGAGAGGACAGTGGATTATGCAAAACAGGAGCCTGGCTGGCTCACTTGTGCAGAGCGTGGACAGCTCCCAAGCTGGGCTGAGGAGCAGCAGCTAGGGGCCTGGGCACAGGAGCCTCTCTCTAGGCCTGATGCAGACCCGGGCTCTGCGGTAACAGCGGCGCCAGCCATGCAGCCTGTGACTGCACTGCGCCAAGGATGCCCACCACACTGGGGGCTGCTGAATGGCTCCTCGAGGTGGTATGCAGCACAAAGCCTGCGAACCCACGTGCAGAGGCCAAAGGCCAAGAGGCCTTAGTCAACTTACTTTGGCCCTCTGAACCTCAGGGTCACCATCTAGGAAATGAAGACAGAGGGGCATGATAACAACACCTATTTTATTAAATGAACACTATGCGCTTAGTCCAGAATCTGCTACAATGTAACCACCTGGTAAATGGTATTTTTTTCTCTTTTTTTGGAGAGGTTTTTGCCTTAGCACATGTGCTCACCCAGGAGAAAGCGAGACAGAGACAGAGGTACTGAGATACCCGGCGTGAGTTTCAAGTCACCAGGTCCCAGACTCAAACCAAGGCTGGCCATGTGGGAGTTCGCCCCTTCTTAATGATTACTCTAGAAACAGTTAAAGATTCATATTGCTACAATTGTTGAGACCCTTGCCCAGCCCTGAGGACCTTTAAGAAACACTTGTTCCTCATACAGCCTCTGTTCCTTTCTTCCCTGGCTCTTTGCAAGGAAACCGTATGGAATAAGCATTCTTACCATTTTCAGCGTTAACACCAGCTGAGGCCTACGGAGGGAAGTGACTTGACCACAGTCACACAGAAAGCGTGCAGCAGAGGCACGACTCAAGGCTGGCCTCTGAACTCCCAGGCCAGTGTTCCCTTCCCCACAGAAGGAGGCTGCCTGGAGAAACTAAGTCATAGGCCAGAGCTACAATCCCAGAATCAGCCTCGGTGTCACACCGGCCAACACCCCATTTGGGGCAGAGCCACCATCCCCACTTTCCTCCTTTCCCTAGAGCCCCCTTCAGATAGTCAGGCCTGAGCCTAGATCCAGAGCTGTAGCCCTGGGTTGGGATGAGGCAGGGGGTGCATTTTACAGGTGGAGGGTGGAGGCCTACAGGGAGGAAGGAGTGCCTTTGGGATGGGGGCGTTTCTCTGTCAGAGTGGTAGTATGGTGGAGGACATGGTGGGTGTGACCTTCTGCCTGGGGTGGGGGTGGATTGCAGGATGCCCCATGGGCTGTCACCCCCACCCAGGCATCCAGACACAGAGCTGTTGGCCCAGGGTGGGACTGGCTACTCCACTGGGCCCAGTGCCCAGAGTCCCAGCTGGTGTCGCTGCAGGCAATGGCCCAGCCTGATCTGTGACAGCCACCTGACTGCCACCCCCACTCCACCTCACTGATCAGACACCTCCCCCAAACCCAAGCAAGACACTTTGACTGGAAAGCAAAAGGGCCTCTTTTCCCCAGGGACTCGGTTTCCTTCCAGTGGATGGACACAGGCACCACTGCGCCACTCCACCCCAGGAGGAAGAGGAGTGTGTGATACAAGATGTTTTGTAAAACATTTTATTGCTGGCTAGAGCACAGAAAGGTTGAGTAACTTCCCTGGTATCACACAGCAAATCGCACAGCTAGTTACAGAGCATGCAAAAAACACTCTACACTCTACCCACAGTCCTTCCCCAAGACTTATGTGGGGTGGGGCTGGGGATCAGGGAGGGCAGTTACCACCCCCTCCTAGATCTCCCTTCTCTGTAAGAAATCCAGAGGCCTAGAACCTGGGATGCTGCTAACTTTACTGAAGCAGGAGAGGGTTAATTGCCCCTCTGGGACAAGGGTAACCCCTGAGGTAGGAATTAGTCACCCCTGCGGAGGCACTTCCTGGTGAGAGTAACCCCACCAGCTCCAGAGAAGCTCCAGGTCACCCCAGAGCTAGTATCTGAAGATCCCTGGAGGAAATTCCCCAGTAGTGAGTGCCCCAGCAGCGCTGCCTGCTGCACCAGGGGAGAGGGCAGGGGTGGAAGGGCGCTCAGGTAAAGACCCCAACGACCAGTCAGTCTCACAGGCCAGCCCTGGGAACCTGGCACTGGCTTGTAGTTCAGGTCCTTATAGACACCGGCAAGGGGTGCAAAAGCTAGAAGCAACCTAGGTGAATTCAAGACATCCCTGCCGGGAACTGGGGTGGAAAAGGGAGTGACACCGCTCCTCCGGGCTGCAGGGACGGGAGACCGCTTGTTTCTATCGTCCCCAAAACCTCACTCCACGACTTTCAACGGGGCCCAACACCCCACCACACCATAGCCTGAAGGAGAAGGATCGTCCTCCCCTCCCCCAGAGAAGTAGCCCCCTCCCCACTCCCCACTGTGCATAAGGGACTCCTGAGGACAAATACTCGCTGCCATAAAAGTGAACTATGAAGGCTGACGTCACACGCGCAAACAGGGTTACGGGGGAGGGGGTGTGCCCCGGACCAGAGATAACGAACCTTTGTCCCCACTTTGCAAACTAAAATCCGTACCAATGCTGTGGCAAAAGTCACTGCCCCAGGATTGCCCAAATCTGTCTGGGCCCCGAGGCTGGACCAAGTGGGGACACTCCGTCCCTTAAGCACAACCCTGTTCTGCCCGCAGTCTCTCGTCACTCACCCACCCACTCCGGTCATCGCCCCTGGGCGCAGTGAGGGTGTGCGGCGGAGAGCGGGTACCTGCTTCCTGAGCGCCTCGAAGGCTGCGCTGATGGTGTGCACCCGCGTCCGCTCCCTGGCGTTCGCCAGGAGCCTCCGGGTCTGCTGCAGGGCTTTGATCTCCGAGGAGGCGGCGGTCGCTTCGCCCGGCCGTTTCCTAGGCGACGCCGAGGAATCCGGGTGGTTATTGTAAATTGCGTGTGAAATTGACGAGTAGGAACTTTCCCCGGGGCGCGTGGGGGGCGCAGGGCGCACCGAGGAGTCCGGGGGTGCAGGGGGTGCAGACGGTACCGGGCGCGCGGGCGGCGCGCACAGTAAGATGCGGGGACGCAGGCCGGGCTCCCGAAAAGGCTGTGCCTCGGAACCCCCTGATGCCTGGCCTTGGGGCACTGGAGGCGGCGGCGGTGGTGGCGTGGGGAGTCCTGGCCCCACTGCGCCCAAGGTGAAGCTGCGTTTCCGCGCGTCCAAGACCTCGGGCGCCCGGGAGCCCCCGCGCTCCCCGACTGTGTCCGCGCCCCCACTCGGGGGAACAGCTAGCGCCACTGGGGCTGGCACCGGGGCCGGGACCGCCTGCAGCCTCTGGGTCCTGTCCCGCAGCCCGTTGGTGGCGGCGCCACCGGGCTCAGGCGCTCCCAAGTCCAATCGGAAAGTTTTATAGCCGTTCGCGCGCCGCGCCGGCTCCTTGCCTTTCCGCTTGAGCTTCTTGAGGCCGTTCAGCTCCTTCACGCACACGGTCTTCCAGGGCCCGTCCTCGAGGACCGGGATGTGCTTCATGGTGCGGGCGGTGCGCGAGGCAGGGGCGTGGGGCTGCGGGACGCGCGCCCGCTGCGCTCGCCCTGCACGCGGCGCGCCGGCTCTGCCCCGGCGGCCGCCGCGCTCAGCGCCGCGGAGTCTCTCGCGCTCCCCCTTCGCTCTCCCTCCCGCCCGCCCTCCCTCTCTCCTTTCTCCCCCTCGCCGGGGGCAGCTGCGCCGCCGGCTCCCCGATGCCGCCGGGCTGTCCGTTCCCGGAGCGCTCAGAGTGTCATCTGAAGTCGCTGCCGCCCTGCCAGCATTTCTGGAGAACGCCCGCTGCGCTCCATCTGTGTTTGTTTAGCCTCAGTTTACACAGAAGCCCGGTTCGCGAGATCAGTCAGCGCCGCCGCCCGGAGAGGAGGCAGCTCCCGCCGCCGCCGCCTCCCCAGCCCCGGCTGCCCGATCCGCGAGCGCCTTTAAAGAAACAGGAAGCATTTTTCAAAACAGCTGGGCTGCCCGCCGCCTCCTTTGTCCGCGTGCTCTCTACCTCCCCCTCGCCCCCATCCCTTCGCCCCAAATCTGCCTCCTCCCGCTCTCCCTCCCCGCCCCCTACTCGAGTCGGGGGCGCTTCTCTTTTCCCAGAGGACACTATGCGCCCTGCACAACCGCCCGGAGCACGTGGCTTCTGGGCCCTTCGGTCCCTCTCCAAATCGCAGAGGGGCCTTCTCTCCCCGGCCTTGCTGGCCTCTCAGTGACGCCGCGAGGACCGTCCCCACCCAGAACTACCTTCCCGTCTGCCCCTCTGCTCCAGCTCGCCAAGCCAGAGAAAAAAAACAGAGCGACCACTTCTCCTGGGGGGGTCGATGGGAAAAGGGAAGATTCCGGGTTGCCCGGTGACCCTCACCCCATAGCTCTGCATCCCGTTCCACGGACTTGCTGGGCAGAGAAGCCAGGAGTAGAAGAGGGCTTAAGCGCTGGGGAAACTGAGGCTCCGAAAGCAGATATGCTTTCCCAAAGTCGCGGAGTCAAAGAGGCAGAGGAGCCTGGAAGTTTCGGATTTAGACAGACCTGTGCGCGCCCTGCTGAGCCGGGTTTGCTCATCTGTGACATGAGAAATCTCGGGAAGACCATGGCCTAAGACGCAGCGTTGTGCGGAGTTACAGTGCCTGGCACACAGAAGGTGCTAGCCCAGCGGGAGCCGTGGTTATTATCAGAACAGCTCCAAGGGGCAGATTTACTGGCAGACCCCCAGCTCTGCCACTTCCTGCGTGAACTTGGCAAAGTCACTTAACCTCTCTGTGCCTCCTATCCTGCCTGCAAAAATGGTAGTGATAATGTATGCCTCAAGCCCAGAGTGATGCCTGGCTAGTGCTTTTAGCAGGGGTCAGCATCCCAGATTCTCAGACCTCAGGGCCATCCCCCTGGTGGTCAGATGTACCCTTGCCAGAGGCCCAGTCCACCACTGTACTCCCAGGACCGGCCCCCAGGGCTTCATCCTCCCTGATCCTTTCTCTGACAGTCCCTCCCTTAGGCAAGGGAATGTTAAAAGCCCAAAAGATGGATTTGGGAGAAGATGCCCCCTTGACCCTGGCCTGGCTCTCCCGGTGAAAATACAAGCACTCACACACACGGCGTGCCCTCTCTCCTCCCAGGGAGAATGCCTCCAGGTGGATGAGGCAGATGGCAGGGTGGCCTGAGGCCTGGAAAGTGGATGGGAGTTTGGGCAGAAGATTCAGGGGCAGGAGCATGGCGCTGGGGCCAGGAGCCCAAGCCAGGCCTCGGCTTTTCAGCTACCGAATCCTGTGACCATGAACAGGACATTTCATCCCACGGGGACCCTGTTTTCTGGGAGGATGATATTCCTGTCCAGCCGGCTTCTCAGAGTAGTTGGCCAAGTAGAAAGGGATCATGAATGTGAAAGGATTTGGACATAAGACTTTCAATGTAGACACTCACATACACTGGGGCATGTGGTTTTAAGTTTTGGTTTCTTCCTTTTATGAGGGTGAGAGACACAGAGAGAGAGACAAGCACTCTCAACGAGGACCCCTTCCCCAAGCCTGCCAGGATCATGGGTACATGCAGCTGGTGTGTACAGGTCTACCAGAAAACCGACCTTCCGTATGGTCCAGCTTAAGTATTGCCTTTCTGCTGTGTCGTGCAGCTATCCCCGCGTAGCTTTCTGGCTATCGTAAATGCAAACCTGACTTCTTCCCCATCAACATGAACACTCGCATCCTAAAGCACGTGCTCCCCAAGGCGCCCCCGTCTCTGGACACCTGCATCTTCCTGCATGTCTGTGTCCTGAAGACTGCTAACAGCGTGCCCCAGAGAGGAGCCCTCACTCGGCTGTCTTCCCTCCTAAGAGGACCCGGTAGCCTGTCTTTGCTCATGGGTCTCTTACAGCTCCCCTCCACAGAGCATGCCCTTCCCCTCCTCCTCCACCTGGAAGCCCTCCTGTGGCTCTTGCTGGCCTGTCCCATGCGTTTTCTCAAGTTCTACTGCAGCTTATTCTCCACCACAGATCCGTCAGACTGCTGCGTTTCTGAGCTCTGGAATTGCCTGCTCTTTTCTTCCTCCCTGTTTGCAAGAGTTGGTGCCCAGGAAACCTTTGCTGAAGGACAACCAGCCCTGGTGCCTTTTACATCCTTCTGTCTGGAGACCCAGACCCAAGCATACAATAGGACTGTGGCTGTCCACTCCTAGTGGACAGTGGACTCCTACAGCCGGTCAATGGAATTGATAAAGGACAAGCCAATTCCCCCTCTCCGGAGCCACAAAGTGCTCTGAGCCTCAGTTTCCTCCTCTGTAAAATGGAGATAATAACAGCTTGTACAAGGATTAAATAAGGCTGCGTAGACAGCATTGAGCGTGGCCCGAAGTAGAGCGTATGGGTTAGCGCGGTTGCCCAGGCCTCCTGCCTTGAGGTGTACGAGGAGACTGGCGGGACTGAATACTGTCCCTGAAGAGACCAGGCCAGGATCAGGAAAATCACCTCTTGGTTGAGTAGTGAAGGCTCCTCTCATGCTCATCCTGAACCTGTCACCAATGTCCCCAAAACAGATTCCGCAAGGCAGGGGGACAGAGGTGGAGCAGCTGCAGGCCCCCTCCCAGACAGACTCCTCGCCCCTCACCATGCCCTCTCCTGATGCTGGTCAAATGCTGGGGCCGAGCTGGCCAGAAGCAAGCCTGGGGCATGTTCACCTGGCCACTCCCCAGCTGTGTGGGGAAGCGGCCCCCTCACCTCTCTGAGCCTCCCATGTTATAGGGCAATGCCCGGCTGATCATGAGATGAACAGTGTGAGGGAGCGGGAGCCAAGCTGATGTTAAGGGGCCCTGCACTGCCATCCTCATCCTGCCAACTCTCAGACCTTCAAGGTCTAGGTCCCCTCCCCCCATTAAGGGCCAAACTCAACTTTTTCTCAGGGCTTTTTATTCAGCCTTTCCTCAGCCTCCTTGAGAAGTAGGGCAGAGAGACCAGCTGGGCAGCACCCCCTGGTGGTACAATACAACCAGGACTGCACGTAGCCCTGTGGTTGCCCCGCAAGGAACTTCTTCCTATCTTGGAGCCTGGAGTGGTAGCCCTGTAAGGACAGCTCTCAAGGGTCCAGGTAGTCCCCACTCTCTGCCTTTGGATGAGACAACACAGACACCCTAAGAAAGCCAATGTCCTTTAATGCTCTTCATTAAAACACCCCCCACCACCACCACTGAATTGGTTTCTGAGGTTACCCTAGGATACCATAATATTGTCATCTGAAGTTTCCACGTCCCCTGATGCCTGGTCCAGGGAACATGAAAGGTTCGTGCTCCCTGACCACGGAAGACAGAAAGGGAAGGTCAGGCCACAGCTTAAGGCTCAGGCCGCTGGGAGCCAGTACCAGAAAGCCAGGCGATAATAAATACTACCATGGGCTCTAGTTCACTAAATCTTTTTTTTTTTTTTTTTTTTTTTTGAGAGGTTTTTGCTATAGGGCGCATGCGCTCACCAGGCAGACAGATAGAGACAGAGAGATAGAAAGCAAGAAATCACCCCCCAGGGGGGATGACCACGCTGCAATCCCTTCTCCTCCATTCTCCTCTCAGGATCTTGGGCACGCACACACACGCACCTGGTGTGAGTTTTAAGCCACAGGGTCTGGGACACGAACCGCGGTTGACTACATGGGAGTCCAGCGACATAGCCATTACGCTAACTGCTGGTCCCCTAGCTCACTAAATCTTTATAACCACCCAGGACGGCAAACCCATTCCACAGATCAAAAATACTGAGGCCCTTAGAGGAAAGAGCTTGCCCACACAAAGGACATAACAGGAGCAGGATGCGGGGCAGTGGGGGGCAGCTAGCCTAGTGGTTGAAAGTCAGGTTCCACATGGGATCACAATTCAAGTCCCAGCCCGAGTGACCTGGAAAATGTGCCAACATACTGTGCACTGCCATCAGGATGGAGAGACGAAACAGGACTGCAGTGTGTCCACGCCCCTTTGAGAGGTGCTTTCTCCCCTGCTCCGTCTCTCCATTTCTCTCTGACAAGCACATGTGCCCCCTGACATTTTCTTTTTTGAGAGAGATTTTTGCAATAGGGCACATGCACTCACCAGAAAGACAGAAAGCGAGAAATCACCCTCCAGTGGGGATGGCCATGCCACAATCTCTTCTCCTCCATTCTCTTCTTGGGATCTTGGTCTCGCATGCATACACGTGCCCAGCATGAGTTTCAAGGCACCAGGTCTGGGACTCAAATGATGGTCAGCCATGGAGGAATCCAGCACCTTAACCACCAAGCCACCTGCTGGCCTTACCCCCTGACAATTAAAAAAAAAAAAACCCGGGGGGACCAGCAGGTGGTGTAATGATTACATTGCTGGACTCCCACACAGTCAACCGTGGTTCGAGTCTTGGAACTGGTGGCTTGGAACACACTAGGCATGTATGCGTGGATGCTCAAAATCCTGAGAGGAGAATGGAGGAGAAGGGATTGCGGCATGGCTGCAATCTCACTTTCTATGTCTCTCTCTCTCTGGTGAGCACATGTGCTCTTTAGCAACACACTCTCTCTTAAAAAAAAAAAAAAAAAAAAAAAAAAAAAGGTGGATTTTGAACCCAGGGCCAGCTGACCCAAAACCTAAAACTTTGGACCACTGTACTTCGCTGCCTCCCGAAAGCTCAGTACCTAGGTCTGGGAGGAGAATTACAGAACACCCACGGCTCTTCAGCAGCCAGCTACTCCTGCATGCGCTGCCAGCCTGGGTGAGCTTCTTGCTGCCCAGCTCTCAGCCGGAGCCACCAGCCTCTCTTGGTCCTGCCCGGTGCCCCTCTGCCTCCCTCTAGGTCAGGGTCAGATAGCAGGGGTACCTTAGACAATCAGGAATCTCGGGCATATGGACGCCAGGCCTTGGTGACCAGGCACTGGTGCCCTGCCTGCATTGCTGGATGGAGTCCATACCTTGGTGCACCCGCGAGTGGGGACGGAGCAGCGCTGCAGGGTGGTGTCCAGTGGTTACCATTTTCTTGGCCAGATAGGATGGAGCCCGGGACACTTGCTCCATGAAGTTCTACACTCCTGAACCTGTACTCCCTTTTTCTGGCTTTTCAGATTGTTCCGAAGTGGGCGTGGCCCCCATGAGAGAAAGGGAGGAGAGGGAATTAGACCGCCAGGAGAAAGGCTCCCAGTGGAGACGGAGCGCAATGTGGGTGATGCCCCCTGGAGTTGTGCTCACAGCAGCCTGGATCCCATGTGGGATCAGGACTACCCAGGGCAGTGAGAAGAAAGTAGAACACAGGCAGCTTCCAAGTCCCCCACCCCGGTGAGTTGCAGCACTGCCACCATAAGCCTGCGGGACTCTGGACCAGTGGTGAGACTACAGGCAGGAAGCCCTCTGGACTCACGCACTGGTCTTCCTTCCACCTCCTCAGTCCAAGTGACCATCCCAGTTACGGAAAATCGAGAGTCTAGGGCCGGGACAGAGGCCAGCTAAGGGCCCTGCAGGAGGGAACAAGGGAGGTCTGCGGCCATCCCTCTCCGACACCCACTGGGTGACCCTCTCAGCCATGGGTGCTTGTTCTGCAGCTAGTGTGGCGGATTTCCCGACAGAGGGTAGTGCCATGGGTCCGGGCTTAGGCCTGGCTCTTGTGTCAAAGACGGAGGGGAGGCAGGGGAGGGGGAAAGTCAGGAGGGTGGCCAACCAACAGGAGAGGAGGAGCCTGGCATGACAGGTTTCCACACAAGTGGCCGGCACCCCGTTAAAACATTGGCTGCGTAATGTTGTGTCTGTGCTCATACCCTCCCTGTGACTCCTTCGTTTCTCTTCTACTCCTTCCCTCCCCGCGGACAGGGAGAGGTGCAGGCGGGAGTGTGCTCCTCCACCCCGGGGGTCCAAGTAGCCTGCCCCGCTCCAGCTACTGCTGCCTTGCAGAGGTGATGCTGTGCTTCTCGGGGACTGGGGCTTTCCGCTTCCTGTTAGTTGGAGCCCTCGGCTGCCACGTGAGAAGTCCGAGTGATCCTGCTGGAGAGAGAGGCCGTGTGGAGAGCACCACGGTGCCACATGACAGTAAGAAGGCACCCAGGGCTACCTTCAGTTACCTCCAGCCCCAACCTCCAGGTAGATGCAGCCCCATGGGAGAACCCAATTGAAAACCACCCAGCTGAGCCCAGCCAACCCACGGACCCATGAAAGAAAGCACTGAGCTGTTGCGTTGAGCGACTACATTTTTTTTTTTTTTTTTTGGAGAGGTTTTTGCTATAGGGCGCATGCGCTCGCCAGACAGAGAGACAGAGAGACAGAAAGCGAGAAATCACCCCCCAGGGGGCATGGCCACACTGCAATCCCTTCTCCTCCACTCTCCTCTCGGGATCTTGGGCACGCACGCACACGCGGCCGGCGTGAGTTTAAGTCACCGGGTCCAGGACTCAAACCGCAGTCGACTACGTGGGAGTCCAGTGACATAGCCATTACGCTAACTGCTGGTCCCCCATTGAGCAACTACATTTTGGGGTGGTTTTCTCTGCAACCATAGAGAACCAGCACGTGAGGGTAGGGGCCACAGTCGACATCTGGTCCCCCCATGTCCACATCTCCTCCACTCTCTCCCACTCTCCCTGAACCCTGCCCTGCTGGCTCTGCCCTCACCACTCCGGGCTCCTTGCCACTCCTTGAACCTAGTCCGCAGGCTCCTCGCTCAGGGCCTGTGCACTGGCTAATCTCCCTGCCTGCGACGCCCTCCCACAGTTAACCTCACGGCATTTACGCCCTCGCTCTGCTGTTTCTCTATCACCTTCTCAGCGAGGTTGTCTCTAATCACCCATAAAGTTTGTACCTTCCCCTTCGGTATTTTCTTTCTCTTTTTAATTTGCTATGGAGCACGTGCACTCATCAGAGACAGAGAAAGAGACAGAGAGAAAGCACCCTCCGGAAAAATGCCCAGCTGCCATCCCTTCTCCATTCTCCTCTTGGGATTTGAGGTACACATGCACACATGCCCTGTGTGTGGGACTTGAACCGTGCAGCCGGCCATGCGACATCCAGCCTACTTGGCCACCGTGCCACTGGCTGACCCCTCCTTTGGTATTTTTCTCTCTCATGCCATGCTGTGTGCATTACTGGTTGGTTTGTGTATTCCCATCTCCCCTGCTCTAGAATGTCAGCCCCCAGGACAAGGATCCCTGCCTGCCTGTTCACCCTCTAGAACAATCCTGGGTGCACAGCAGGCTCTCAGCAAACACCGAATGAATGAATGAAAGCTTGCCCCCCAATTTGGACCCTGGTCTGCTAGTTATTCCGTCAGCTGAAACTAGTGGGTCCAGAGACAGCGTAGATCCTATCAAAGGCAGATTGGAGGCTGTCCTGAATTCACTGTCTTTTCTCTGGCTTTGTGTCTCCTGGCCTGATGAATTGTACATGGGAGGTGGGAGACTAGGACTCCAATCAACTCCAATCAGCAGTCATTCTTGCAGTGCACATATTTTTTTTTTTTAAGAGATTTTTGCTACAGCGCATGTGCGCTCACCAGAGAGACAGAGACACAGAAAGCGAGAAATCACTCCCCGGGGTGGGGTGGGCATGCTGCAATCCCTTCTCCTCCATTCTCCTCTTGGAATTTTGGGCACACATGTACACACATCAGGGGTGAGTTTTAAGTTGCCAGGTCTGGGACTTGAACAGCGTTCTATTACATAGGAGTCCAGCGACGTAACCACTACTCCATCTGCTGGTCCCACATTGCACAGATCTTGAGCCTAGCCCGGCACCATGATCGGGGTTAAGATGAGTTTAGTGAGGATTGTTGCCATTGGGAGCTCACGAACTGAGCACAGGGGACTCCTGGCTCTTCCTTTGTCCAGCGGTAATACTTCAATACTGTTTGTAGAACACCTGCTGAGGCTGTGTACAGAGCAGAGGACAGAGCAAAACTCCCTGCCCCGTGGATCTGGCATTCCAGTGGGAGGGGACAGTGTCCACCTCCAGGAGCTCTAAGTCTGATAGGAAAACTAATCCAAGCTTGACATGGAACAAAGAGATAGATGGTGCAGGAAAGGCTGTGGGGATTCAGAGTGTGGCAGAACGGCTCTGGGTGACTTCCTGGAAGAAGGGGCATTTGAGCTATGCTAGAACAAGGTGGGATTTGGCCAGGTAGACAAATGCCTGTGACTTGCTCCCTTCCCTCCTTCAAACCTTTGCTGCTATGTCACTGAGGCCTCCCCTCATCACCCATTTACACCTGGAACCACCAGCCCTTCTACCTTGTAACACACTGTATGTTTTCCTTGAGTATCACGGCTACAGTCGGGGCTCCCCCACTCAAAGGAGGAAGGAAGTGGCAGGTAGGAGCAGAGTCCAGTATGGCAGAGCCCGGCGAGGTTCCCACTAGCAGGTGACATGGCACTGTGCTGACCATCAAGGGTTTGCTAAAAAGTGAAGGGGTGGGGTCAGCAGGTGACATGGTGGCTAAGGTGCTGGACTCCCACATGGCCAGCTGCGGCTTGAGTCCCAGACCTGGTAGCTTGCTTTCTCACTTTCCTTCTCACTCTGTGTCTCTCTTTCTGGTGAGTGCACATGCCCTATAGCAAATTTTAAAATTAATAATAAGTAATTAAAAAAAAAAAAGTGAAGGAATGCGGGTCTGGCAGATGGCATGGTGGTTAAAGGCTCTGGATTCCCACATGGCTGACTGCAGTTCAAGTCCCAGACCTGGTGGTTTGCTCTCTTGCTTTCCCTTTCTCTCTCTGTGGTCAAATTAAATAACAACAACAACCATAATAATAACAAATGGAATTAAATAAATATTTAAAAAGAAAAGGAATGATTTCAGCTTGGATGATCTCTGCCCGAGGAAGACACACCATCGGCTGGGCTGTGCTGGGCTGTGCTGGGCCAGGGCACCCCTCAGAGGGTACACAGCTACCCCGGAACAGCTAAGCTCCAGGCTGTCGGTTTCCTCAGACTGGTGCCTGACGTGGCCCTGCTCTCTCCTGGTCCTCTTCCCTCCCCTGACATCATACTGTCCCCTGAGTTCCTCCTTCTAATGGCCTGATGGGGAAGCCCTGGTGGATGCAGGGAGGTGGCCTGGAGGCCCCGTTGGCTCCTTGCTTCTCGTCTGTGCCTGCGGGACCTGCTTCAGCACACACCACATTACCGTAAAGTTGTCAGTGTGAGGTTCGCCCACCTTCATAGTTCTGTTCTATTCATTTATTCGTTTGTTTGGGGTTTCTAGTTAAAAAAACATAAAAGTGGGGCCGGCAGGTGGTGTGGTCGTTAAGAGCCCTGGATTCCCACATGGCCGACCACGGTTCGAGTTCCGGACCTGGAGGCTTGTTTCCTCACTTTTCCTCTCTCTTTGACTCTGTTCCTCTCTGGTCAATTTAAATAAATACATACATAAATAGTTAAAATAAAATAATTCTTTAAAAAAAAAAAAAAACATAAAAGTATCATTAAAATCTGGGACTCCAGGACCAGCAGATGGCGTAATGGTTACATCACTGGACTTCCTCATGACCGACCACACTTCAAGTCCCAGACTCGGTGGCTTGAAACACACCGGGCACATGTGCACACGTGCCCAAAATCCCAAGGAGACGGAAGAGAAGGGATTGCAAGCATGACCATGTCCCCCTGGGGGATGATTTCGTACTTTCTGTCTCTCTGTCTCCCTTTATGTCTCTGGTGAGTGCATGCCCCCTGTAGCAAAAATCTCTCTTAATAAAGGGGGGGGGGGGGTGGTGGGAACCAGCAGTTAGCGTAATGGCTATGTCACTGGACTCCCACATAGTCAACCGCAGTTCGCATCCCGGACCCAGTGGCTTAAAACTCATGCCGGGCGCGTGTGCGTGCATGCCCAAGATCCCGAGAGGAGAATGGAGAAGAGATTGCGGCGTGACCATCCCCCCTGGAGGGTGATTTCTCGCTTTCTGTCTCTATGTCTCTGTCTGTTTGGCGAGCGCATGTCCCCTATAGCGAAAAACCTGTCCAAAAATAAAAAAAAGGGGGGGGGGGCTCTGTGACAGTGTGTTTCCTTTTGAGACAAGGGAATCATTCATGTTCGAGAAGCTCCAGGCTAGATGCTGTCTGAGTTTTCTGTAGTTCTGACTTGCTGGTCCAGGAGTCAAGTGATGCATTCTCTCCCCAGGACTAGCTTGGGCACCTGCCTCCCCTGTCCCCACCGCAGCAGGCCTCAGCCTGCAGGTAGAGACCTGTGAATGGAGAAGAGTGAGAAGGAGGTGGACCCCACAGCTCTCGAGCTTTTCCCATCCATGGCACCTTGGGATTTGTCTGAAGCCTCTTCAAAATCCAGAGCACAACAGCGGATGCAACACGAACTTGGAGAAGGGAAGCTCTCCTGCCTGCTGAACCTCCCTCAGAGGCAAGAAAAGTACTGTCATGGGGCCTTAATGAAGCCCACCGCAGCACTGCAGCTGGGGGTGCAGGCGGTGAGAGGGCAGCTCACTGGGGCTCTGCTCAGTGGGACCTAGTTGTCAACAGCCTAACGAGACTTGGCTTCAGGCCGTGATCTCCTGGGAGCTGTTACCAAGCCCCACAGATGCGCTCTGTGGCTAGATGTGAAACCAGAGTGTGATAACAACTTCTTCTTCATCATCTTTTTTCTTTTTTAAGGAAAACAACTTTCAGTTCCCCAAGGAGCACATTCCTTCATTGTGAAGTCTTCCCTGCCCATCTCCCTGATTCCCTCAGAAAAGAAAGGAAACAACAAAAAAGTCTTGGCTGCTTCTTCTGTGCAGACTCCACAAAAAGAAAGAAAGAAAAAAAAAGAAACAGAAAAAAACTATTTTTACAGCTCTCCGAAAAAGTCCCAGCTGATGGCGGCAGCCAGAAAACATGAGGGGGCAGAACGGAGCTGACGCAATGCACATTTATTAGCAGTGAGGAAAATTAATAAGGCATCAGCTCAAGGGCAGCTCCACAGACCTGGGAAGCCCCAGGGACAGCTGCAGATCTGGTGGTCTCCAGGCTAGTCCTCAAGACGCCTAATCAGTCGCAATCCTAGTTTAGCACAGCTGGAGGGAAGCTTGGAGAGCATCTACTACCCAAAGGACAAATGCGTTTCATCATGCATGCCAAATCTAATTGATTGGTAGGGGCTGCCTGAAGCCCTAGGTTGTAAAGAATTCTGAGGTTGCATCTGGGACTCTTGGGAATGAGTGCTGTAATTGATTAGTAATGTCTGCCACGGATGAAATAGGAGCAGTGGCAGTATTCACACCATGTGTTTGCCACTGCTGGTCTAGTCCAACCCTCCCATTTTATTGATGGAGTAGTCTAAGTTCCAAAGCCCGTGGTAGGGTTTTTCCAACCTTCTCAGGAATCTGGCTGCTGTTGCTAAGTGGCAAGTGGCCTAAATGTCCCTGAAGACTGAAAATGTCAGATCTGAAGATTATCTCCAAGAAGCCAACGTAACTACCGGGTTTGGTTAATTTGGTCAATTGCTCGTTTCCTGGAAAGCACTGGTAAATCAGTTTCTTCATGAAATTGACCAGTCAGTTCCACTAAAGCAGGTGATGTGATAGACTCCGGTCATGCCCAAGCCAGGGTCTACCTAACACTAGCTGTCAATGTGGTCAAAAAGAATCTGTGCACCAGCGATACAACCATCTGGGCTCGGGACAGTGAAAACCAAGTAGTCGGCAGAATCGCTTAAGCAGGTAGGTATAGCTGTCTGATTTCTACCTGACAAGCGTGGGTTCAGCTGGCCTAGCCATCTTAGCTCTGCCTTCACCTCTCATCCCCATCCCTCCTGCCCTCCTAGCCAGGCTTACTTTCTTCTCCTCTCTCCAGCCTGTGGCAGCTCCTGCTTCCCCTTGCAGAGAAGCCATCTATATCGGGCCCGATACCTTGAGCAAGCCTTCCCAACCTTCGCAAAACCTGAAGGCCAGTGCTGCCAGCCGGAATCCCCTCCTTCCACCCACCACAGCTCAAAGGCCATAGAGGCCATTCCTGCTTTATGTTTTTGGAGTTTTGTTTTAATTTGCCAGAAAGTGCGTGCCCTCACCAGAGAGAGAGTAGGGCGAGGGCATGCCACAATCCCTTCTCCTCCATTTCTCTTCCCTTTGGGGGTGCTGGGCATCCATGTACATGCACCCAGTGTGTTTCTCAAACCTCAGGGTCCAGGACTCAAATGGTAGGGTTGGTCATGTAGGATCTTACAGCCTTAACCGCTAAGCCACAGGGCCAGTCCACAATTTTAAAACCAAGGAAACTGAGGCCTGAGAAAGGAATGGGTCACTTGACATCCCAGAGGAGGCAGTGACAGTTTCAGGTCTCCTGCCCCAAAGCCAGGGCTGGTTATCCTGGGTAGATCCATTGTGTCTGGCTCACCTTGGTCTCATGCACTCTCCAAGTAGCATGGATAATTACTGAGGACACCAGAGCAAAGGTCTGAGGGGACAAAGCACTCGGCATGTGACGGGGGCATGCTAGGAAGTGTAAGAAGATGTGTGGGTCATTGGTAAGAAGGACTGGGCTATAGAGAGGACTGCCTTGTCATGGAACCTGGCAGAGCCACCACGGGCCGGGCCACCACTGCCTCCTCAGAACTGTGTAGGCACAGGTTATCTCTCTGGGCTCCAAATGCTAGTCACGCTGCCCGCTGGGGAGTCCACCCTGGTACCTGAGGTTTCCAACCTTCCCCACCTTGAATTTAACAATCTCTTTGGGCGGGCGAGTACAGGGGGTAGGCCCTTACCCAAAGAATTGGCTAAGTGAAAAATGGCCTCCAATGGTGATGGAGTGAGCCCAGCCTTTGGAGCAGGACAGCCTTAAATTGAATCCCACCTCACCGCTTACAGACTGGGAGCCTGGCCAGCTTCCTAACTTCTCTGGGCTTCACTTTGCTCATTTGCAAAATCAGGATTGAAAGACGACTGACCGTAGGGCTGTTGTGAGGCTTGCCGATCATCAATAGGAAGGGCTTAACCTGGTGTTGGCACTGGTAGTTATTGCAAATAGCTTCTTCTTTTTTTCTTTTCAGAGAGAAAGATTTTTGCTATAAGTCAAGTGTGCTCACCAGAGAGAAAGAAAGCAAGAAATCACGCCCCAGGGGGATGGCCACACCACAGTCCCCTTCTCCTCTAGTCTCCTCTCAAAATCTTTTGCACACATGCACACAAGCCTGTGTGAGTTTCAAGCTGCCAGGTCTGGGACTCAAACCACGGTGGACTACATGGGAGTCCAGCAACGTAACCATTATACCACCTGCTGGTCCCATATTGCAAGTAGCTTCTTTTTTTTGGGGGGGGGGGGGGGGGAGTTTTTTGCTATAGGGCGTGTGCGCTCACCAGAAAGACAGAGAGAGACAGAGAGACAGAAAGTGAGAAATCACCTCCCCAGGGAGGATGGCCATGCCACAATCGCTTCTCCTCCATTCTCTTCTCGGGATTTTGGGCACACATGCACCACACGCCTGGCGTGAGTTTAAGCCACTGGGTCTGGGACTCGAACCACGGTTGACTATGTGGCAGTCCAGCGACATAGTCATTATGCCAACTGCTGGCCCCAGTAGGTTCTTCTTAATGCACAGGCTTCAAGGTTCAGACCCCATCACATCTCCTCCAGGAGGCCTTCCTCAAATACCCTCCCACCCATTTACCCTTCTTGCTCTGAGGAACTTCTGGGCTGGCTTGCCTGTGTTCTGTTCAGAGAACCTTGCTTCTCCCAAGAGCCCATGAATCACTGGGGGCCAGGATGGTTTGCAGCCTCCTTCACTCCTGTGAGTCCCCAGCTCTGGGCTGAGAACACAGCGGGTGCTGAAGAAAGTGGCTGCCCAAGATCCTGCCACCCCGCCCCCACCCACCTTATCCCCTCAGTTCCCTTGATTTTCAACCCTCTGTCTAGTTTGTTCCTAACGCTTCTGTCCCCACATCTCCAGGGCTCTGTTTGCATGAGGGGAAAAAGTCTACACACACACACACACACACATACACACACGCACACAGCCCAGAAAGCATCCAGTTGCTCCCGGGCAGGCTGCCAGCGATTGAGTGACCTGCAGCTTCCTCCCCAAATCACATTCCACTGGCACGGATCTTGCCCCGCCTGACGCGCCAGCCTCCCAACTCGCCCCCAGAGCAAACATTTCCAGTGGCAGCTCAGCCTTGTTTTTCTGAGGTCCTGATTTAGGCTCCCTTGTAGAAAACAGAAAACAAAATGCATGGGACCGAAGATGAAATAAAATACATTTTCAAATGGGGAAAGGAGGCCTTTGCTCCGAGGCACCCGAAAAAAATAGAAGCTTGGGAGTGTGCAAAGCGCTCTTAGGAAGTCAGCACGCATGCTCCAGACGCCCTCCTCCGCCGTCGGGGCCGTGATGGATTCATTCAGGCTGCAGCCTCCTGCTAAAAGACTTACTCTGTTCTCATTCACAGCTGCGAGGGGAAGCAGGGGAGGGGTGGGGGCTACGGATCTGAAAGGAGAGGGTGGTCGGGGTTACAGGGCTGGTGTTTGTTCCAGAGGGGAAATTAGAGGAAGAAAAATAAACACGGCCGGCCAGATTGTAACCCCAGTGCGTGTGTGGCGTCGGCGCGATGGACAGGGTCCGCGCGCGTGCTGGCCTGCGCGCATGCCTGTGGGCGCCGCGGTGTTTGCCTTCCCAAAATAAGAGCTGCTCAGTGGAAAGATGTCATAACCCAGCTCGGGCGGCAGAGGGACTGGCCAGCCAGGGAGGGCTGAGGCTGGCGCCCGGGCCTGCCCATGGGGTCAGGCAAAGGCCAGGTGTCAGAACAGGGGAGCTCCGCCAGGGCCCGGGAGTCCAGGGGCCCAGCGTGTGGGGACAGGACTCCAAAGGTCAGAGGTGGACTCAGGGGTGTCACCAAGGACAGATGGGCTCAGGCTTGGGATACGGTGCTCATCGCAGCAGGTCAGGGGGACTGGGTGGGAAGGGGCCAGGTGAGTGGGAGGGGTCTGCAGACTGCAGGGTGAGGGCAGCCCGGCTGCAAATCTGGCTGCGCCACAGAGCTGAACAGGGGGCTGGGAGGCAGCACAGGATCAAGTGGGGGAGATCCCCGACCAGGGGCACACCCGCCTGGGCTGAGATGTGGGGTCCCACCAAGAAGGGCTGTCAGGCCTCAGGAGTCAGGACTGTGGCAGGTCAGGACAGCTTGGGAAGCTGCGAGAGGGGGCGGAGCACTTACCCTGGGACACCTGTGGCTGGGCTGCTTTCTAGGGCGACCCCGCTCCCCAAGAGCCTGGTACCTTGAAAAGATCAGGTAGTACTGAAATGGTCCCAGCCGGGCGGACCGAGTCTGCAGTGGCTGTGACTGCTCAGCCGTGATGTAACACAGACCCAGAAGGCAGACCCAGTGTCCCCCCAGACGGTGGTGGCAGGCCCTCCTGGGTCCGAATCGCCCGAGGTGTGTAATAGAGCCACGTTTCTGCCACATCTCCTGCTGGGTCCCGTCTCTGCTGGGGCGACCGTGCAGCTGACTTTGGAGAGTCTGCCCAGGAGATTTTTCTGCACATTCAAATCGAAGAATTCCTGCCCTGGACAATGTGGCCAGATTCCTTGACCCTCCCTGCCCTTCTTCTCCGGCTCTGTCCCTTCTGTCCAGACCTAGGAACCACAGGACTTTCCACTTTTCCTCTATCACGGTCTTCAAGGAAAGCAGTTCACAAACCTTCCCCAAGGGCACTTTGGCTTTGATTCAGGACCTTTCTTAACCCAAAGAACAGAGGCGCTAATGGTGGAATGTCAGGCCTGGAGAAAGCCAGAGGGAGAGATTTTTGGAGCTAACCCTCAAGTTCACTATCATAGATTGTGGAAAGACCCTGAAGGCAGCTTTTAAAAAAATTCTTTGCCCCGGGGACCAGCAGTTAGGGTAATGGCTATGTCGCTGGACTCTCATGTAGTCGACCACGGTTTGAGTCCCGGACCCGGTGGCTTAAACTCACGCCGAGCACGTGTGCATTTGTGCCCAAATCCTGAGAGGAGAATGGAGGAGAAGGGATTGCAATGTGGCCATCCCCCGGGGGGGCGGGGGGGGGGGGCGTGTGATTTCTCACTTTCTGTCTCTCTCTGTCTTTTTGGCAAGCGTACGCACTGCCAAATATCTTTTTTTATTATCATTTGAAGTCATGCACTTTTATAATATTTGATGTATTTCAATTCATTGTCGGGCTTTTGCTCATCTGTTTATTTTTAGACAGTATCTACGTACCCGAGAGACAGAGAAAGAGAGAAGAAGAGAGCACACCTCCAGCAGGATCTCATCACACCGTGACTCCCTTTCCCCAGCTCTCCGGGTCCTCAGGATCCCGGGCACCAGCCATGCACCCAGCATGTTCTGAGGCTGACCCAGGCATCCAACCCATGGTTGGCCGTGTGGCTTCCAGCCTTGCAGGGCACTGTGCTATTGCTGTGCCACACAGGGTTTTGGAGTACAATAATCCCATTTTGTCAGTGGGAGTGCCTTCAAGTTGGCACCTGAGTCCCTTGGACATGTCCCTAGTGGTGTCTGACAACTTTCTTGCCTTCTGGTACAAGACGTTCTGGGCTCATCTTCTAGTTGTTGGTCTAAGAATTGCCTGTTTCCAGCAATTCTCCAAAGCCTCGTTTCCCTTCACTGAAAAAAGATACAGAGACCACAATTTGCTCAGTGCTCAAAGACAGCTTTTTTTTTTTCTCTTCAGTTTCTCAACCTTCTCTGAAGAGTCTGAGTCCTAGGCCTGCCGCACTGTCCTAGTAAGTGTTCCTCCCGGTTTCTGGGTCCCGTGCTGTCTCCTCCTGGGAAGTAAGCTCCCACCTGAAGCAGCCTCCTCCCTTCTTCCCCTCCCCAAAGATTAATCTCGGTTCCCAGGGCGGGCCGTCACCCCTAAGCTCTCCTCAGCATCTCTCTTGGATATATATAATATAACATAACGTAACAAGCACAGATACAAGATCAGAGCTGCAGAGGGTTGCTTATTTCTCTAGGTCACAGTTTCTTCCTCTGCAAACTGAGATTGAAAGTTTAATATCTCGGGGGCCAGCAGGAGGTGTGATGATTAAGTTGCTGGACTCCCACGTGGCCGACTGTGGTCAGAGTCCCAGATCTGGTGACTTGAAAATAACACCGAGCGTGTGTGCATATGTGCATGCCCAAAAGCCCGAGAGGAGAATGGACGAGAAGGGATTACGGCGTGGCCATCCAAATTAGAAAGTGATCTCTCACGTTCCCTCTCTATGCCTCTCTGTTTAGTAAGCATACATGTCCTATGGCAAAAATAAATAAATAAATAAATTATATATATATATATATATATATATATATATATATATATATATAATTTTTTTTTCCAACCCTTTCGTATCATTGAGTACTACATCCCCGGGTTCAACCATTCGAAGATTGAAAATATGTTTAAAGGGGTCAGCAAATGGCATAGAGGTTACATCACTAGATTCCCACATGATCTACTGTGGTTCAAGTACCAGACCTAGTAGCTTGAAAATCACACTGGACACATGTGCGTGCATACCCAAGATCCCAGGAGAATGGAGAAGGGATTGTGGCATGGTCATCCTCCCTGGGGTGTGTGTGTGTGGGGGGGGTGATTTCTCACTTTCTCTCTCACTATCTCTCTCTCTCTCTCTGGCAAGCATTCACACCCTAAGGCAAAAACCTCTTTAAAAAGGGAGAAAGAAAAAAAGAAAGAAGAAGAGAAAGAAAGATAGGGCCAGTAGACAATGCAATGGTTATGTCACTGGATTCCACATAGCTGACAGTGGTCTGAGTCCTAGAGCCGGATGCTTTTAACTCAGGCAGGGCTCATGTGCATGCGTGTCCAAAATCCCAAGCAGAGAATGGAGGAGAAGGGATTGAGGCATGACCATTCCCCCTGGGGGTGATTTCTCACTTTCTATCTCTGTATCTCTCGCAAGTGTATATGTCCAAAAATCTCTCTAAAAGAAAATAATTTTAAAACACAATAAAAAATAGCAATGTAACAACCAAACTAATACAAACAAAAAAACCACAATACACTGTAACAATTATTTCCACAGCATTTGCACTGTATTAGCTATCAGGAGTAGTCTAGAGATGATTCAAAGTGTGTATAAAGGAGTTCCAGCGAAGGGTAGCAGCCACACACTGATCTGTGGTGCTAGACCTGCTGAGGAAGAATCTGAGCCTGTGTCCAGAGGCCTCCCACGTGGGAGTCCAGTACCTTCATCATCATGCCACTTGCTGGCCCACAAACTTTTGAAGTAAAATTTTAAAATACAGTATCCAGGGAAATGTGCCTAAATTAGGTGCAAATGCTACAGCATTTATACAAGGGGCTCACGCATCCTCGAGTTTGAGTATATGCAGGTGAGAGAAGCCCTAAAAACAAATCCCCTCAGATACCAAGGGACAGCTGTACAATGAGATCGTGATTCCGGCAGAGTGCTGAGCACAGAGCTTGGCAAACAGTGAGCACTAGAAACATGGCTGACTCCATATTGCCATCTTCCAGAGAACCTACACACCCAGTCTTCCTGTGTACAGATCAAGTTTCCAGCTTTCCTCTCTGATATTCCCAAGGAGGTCCATTTATCCCCACCGTGCCCAAGGACATAGACACACTAGGCCTTCTCTTTTTGTTTGAATATACCAATATTCCTAAATTAGAATGTATATTCTATTCATGTTGAGATTTTTTAAAAATGTATTTAACTTTGTTATTATTCTTCATTTGTGTTTTCATTTGATCAGAAAGAGACAAAGACAGAGAGAGGGAAAGTGAGAAAACAAGCCACCAGGTCCGAGACTTGAACCACGGTCGGCTGTGAGGGAGTCCAACGTCACAACCATCATGCCACCTGCTGGTCCCAGACACACCCAGCCTTCTGAGTGCAAGAGTTCCTAGTTGGGCCAAGAGCACGCCAAGGAAATTGGCAAGTCTGTGGAGGAATGTCTTGAGTTGTGAGACACACGGCCTAGTGCGTGGAGGGTGGTGGGCACCTCAAGGCTCATGGCCCACGAGGAGGGGCAGGATCTAGTGTGAAGACAGCCCAGCCTGGAGGCACGGCAGGGCCTTGAAATCTCGGCCTGTGCCGTCTGAGGCAGCTCAAGGGACCAGCGCCCCTCTCTGTGGCAGTAAGGCAGATCACAGATATTCCTGTTTCTCCTCTCTCCGTGTACACACAATCCTTCCATCTGTAAATTGGGCAGGGCCGTGAGGCCTGCTTTCGCCAATGGGTGGCTGGCAGAGGGGGTGTTTGGCATCTCCAGACGGGAGCCGTAAGAGCTGGTGTGTAGCTGGCCCGAGGTCCTTCCTGCCTTTGCCATTTTGGAAACCCTGGTCAAACTGGAGCCCCTGCTGGCCGAGTCCCCACGGGCCTTCCCTGCCGACCCAGGATGGACAGGTTGTGTGTGGTCCAGGAAAACCCTTGCTGTTATTTGAGGTTGTTTCCACAGTGGAAGTTGGCCTGCCCTGACTCGTGTTCTCGCACTCACGACCTCTCTCAGGGCGTCTGTTTCTTGCCACAAATCAGCTCCATCCTCTGCTCAACACCAGGGTGTTCATTCGTTCCCGGGACTCTAGGATCCTTCTTCCTTCTAGCCGTCCCCTGCCTCTCATTCCTGCTCCCACGTGACTTCTGTCTTCTTCTCTGATTGCCCCCGCTCTCCAGGCCAGCCTACACCCCAGTGGTCGCCCTGCATCTAGACCAGTCCTCTGGGCTACACACAGATGACTGGTCCAAACAGCTGTGGACCCCACATGGTGGGGGGGGAGGCAGGGATTGAATGAGACAAATCACCGCACCTGCCCGAAGACGTGGGTGTGGCACGGCCATGGGGAAGGGGCCAGAGTGAGCAGGCACCGGGCCTGGGGCAGGTGGGAGAGAGGGAAGGATGTTTGCAGTTAAGTATTCAGTCATGTTAACCTTCCGTCTACGAGATCCTGAACATCTGGCTGAAACAAGAACACTTCAGCAGAACATCTGGATACTCGCTCTGCACAGCGTGAAGCAGCTGGGCCCTTGGCCCGTCTGTGGGAGCAGCTCACGCGGGGTCCCCTCTGTGTGTTTAACATCACATGTGTGCTTTCCTTTGCCTGTAATAGAAAACCAGACTCAAACTGCTTTCCATTTTACAAGGGAAATTCTTAGCCCGCTGGGCTGGGAAGCTCAGAGATGAGGTTGGCTTCAGGTGAACAAGCTCACCCAGGACCAGCTTCCTCTGTGTCCTGCCATCAGCTTTATCCCCAAATCGGCTCCCCTTAGAGGTTCCAAAGACGTTGTACCCCCGGTTACAGGTACCTCGTTCGCATCAGAGAAGTGAGATTGTGTTTGTCCCGGCATTCCTAGCCAAAGGTTCGACAGCTAGCTGGTTGGACAGGACTGGGTCACATCCAGTCACATGACCAAAGGGAAACAGATCACGCCGCCTGGCTTAGTCACATGGTTCCCCTCAGACCTAGGGTTGGAGCCGGCCTCTCCAGAACTGCATGGACCCTCAAGTAGAGGCTGTAGGATGCTGGGGAGTGGGGAGAGGGACATGGAGGCGTGTGCACTGCCAGACACACGACTGGGACTGAGGGGAGGGGAGCGAGGAGCCCAGGGCACAAGCTTCGGGAAGGTGCCCCTTCTCAGGGGCATGTGCTGAGCATGGGGGGACCTCCTCGAAGCCTGTGTCCTCAACAGGCATTCTCCTCAACCTGGTGCCAGCCCTGGCTGTTCAACAAATGACCTAAAACTCGGTGGCTTCAAACAGTAAGCATTTATTGTCTCATAGTTTCTGTGGGTCAGGAACTTGAGTGGGTTAGATGGGGGCCCCTGGCTTGGGGTCCCTTGTGAAGTTACAGTCTGACTTCATCTGAAAGCTTGACGAGAACTAGAAGATCCACTTTTTTTTTTTTTTTTTTTTTGGAGAGGTTTTTGCGATAGAGCATGTGCACTCACTGGAGAGACAGAGACAGAGAGACAGAAAGCGAAAAAGCACACCCCAGGGGGGATGACCATGCTGCATCATGGCCTTCTCCTCCATTTTCTAGGGATTTGAGGCATGTGTGTACATGTGCCTGGTGTGAGTCTCAAGCCACCGGGACCAGGACTCAAACTGTGCTTGACCCTGTGAGAGTCCAGCAACGTAACCACTACACCACCTGCTGGCCCACGGATCCACTTCTAAATGGCTCTCACGGCTATGGGCAGAGTTCTCAGGGCCTCGCCTCGTGGTCTCCTCTTCGGCTGCGCCTCGTGGCATGGAGTCACTCAGGAGACAGCATGACTGTGCCGCAGTCTCGAACTTCATGTGATCGTTGTAACCTTCTGTTGGTTACAAAGGAATCACGAGGTCCAGCCCCCGCTCGAGAGAATTAGCGGCCCCCTTTGGAAGGAAGGAGTGTCAAAGAACTTGCGGTCAGAATCAAAGGCACCACACGAGACAGTGAGCAGCTGACTGGGTCACTACAGATGCCCTGAGGTGTGGCTTCCTTACTTCATTATCTAAGGCTTAGACAACGACGTGTCTGCTTTAGCGCATGTGCCAACTTCACTTGATTAGTAATGACTGTCTGAGAAAGAGCGCTACGATTGATTATTAATGTCTGCTCTTTCAGCCACCCAGTCCGTGCTTCCCAGACACTGGGCTCTGCAGGCTGAACCACTCGAGAGACCAGGTTCGGATCCTAGTGGAAACTAAAGGCGGGGTGCGATGGCATGCACCTGTAATCCCAGGGGCTTGGGAGGCTGAGGCAGGAGAATCTCAAGTTCAACGCTGGCCTGGACAGCAAAGTGAGACCCTGGTTTAAAAAGAGGCAGGACCGGGGCCAGCAGCTGGCCCAGAGGTTACATCACTGAACTCTAACATGGCCGACTGCGGTTCAAGTCCCTGACTGGTGGCTTGAAAATCATGCCAGGCGCATGTGCATGTGTGCCCAAGATCCCAGGAGGAGAATGAAGGAGAAAGGATTGTGGTGTGGCCATTGCCCCGGAGGGTAACTTCTCTCTTTCCCTCTCCCTGTCTCTGTTTCTCTCTCTTTCCAGCTCATGTATGTACCCTCAAGCAAAAACCTCTTTAAAACAGAAAAAGAGCCAGGAGGGCCCAGAGGCAGCTCAGCAGTGAAACTGACCCACATGGTACAGCCCCAGGTTGGCCTTCAGAGCTGTCCCTGATGACTCCGGGCACCTGTGTGCCCATGATCTGGGCCTGGCTGAAGCTTGCGGGGTGGACCACAGCATCAAAGCCCTTGGGGTGCTGTGTGAGTGAGTGTGTGTGTGTGTGTGTATTGCTCATGGAAGAAATAAATAAGCTTTTTTTTTTTTTTTTTTTTTTTTTTAAATCCAGACATGGAACCAGCCCATGGCCTGGTGGTTAAGGCAGCTGGATCCCACATGGCTGACCACATGGTTCCAGTCCCAATCCCAGTGATGACGAACACAGCAGCCATGTGTGTGTGCCTGCTCAAATCCCACCAGGGGGAGAAATGGAGGAGAAGAGACTGTGGTGTGACCATGACCCTTTGTGTGTGTGTTGGGGGGATACTTTCTCACTTTTCCTCTCTGTTTCTCTCTCCCTGGCCAGCACACATGCCCTCTGGAAAATTTTCCAGGCATGGTAGCACATTGCCGGCAGTCCTAGTTGGGAGGCTGACATCTAAGGATCTCAATAGTGAAACTCTAAAAAAAAAAAAAAAAAAAAACAGCCCTTGGCCAGATCAACAGCCATTGGTCCCTAGTGCTTTGATAACAGAAGCTGTCTTCTTTCAGGATCCAGCCACAGTGTGCTGAGAAAGGGCAGATCCTAGATGATGAATCATGATTGGTCTAAAAGATCCATCCCATTCACTCTTGCCAGTGATTGGTTCGGGGACAGAGTTGCGATGACTGGCCAGATCAGGGGAATTCTGATGGAGACATCTGGGGAAGCTGTGCCTCCCACCACTAGGCCCTGGTGAGGACAGGACTGCCTCTGAAAGCAACGTTAGGAGGACTGCGTTCTCGGAGGACAGCGACCACGTCACCACCAAACAGAAGAGCTGTGAGAGTTTCTGGGAGATGGAGCCAGAGCCCCACATCATGAGCTACTGGATGAACCAATCTTGGTATTGCCCTCTTCTGGACTCTCATTTGAAGAGATCACAAACACTCTTGTTGAACATTCTGGTTGGGTTTTCTGTTATGTGTGGCCCAGTTCAGCCTCACTGATTTGTGAGGTGAGGCAGTCCTATACATTCTAGTATCTTCATACAGACTGAAGAACACCAGAGAAGGTCCCTCCTTGCAACCTCAAAGGATGTGGGGTCATGACACAACATGACTACCACATCCTTCTTCACAACCACCAGCCCACTCTGGAGCCTCTTCTTGGCCAAGTAGGAGAATAAAACATTTTGTCTCCTGTTTTGTTTTGTTTTGTTTTGTTTTTTTGCTATAGGGCACCTGTGCTCACCAGAGAGAGACAGAGAGACAGAGAAGGAAAATAAGAAATCATCTCCTGGGTGGATGCCCATGCCACAATCCCTTCTCAACTCTCCTCTCAAAATTTCAGGCACACACACACGTACCCAGTATATTTCTCAAGCCTCTGGGTCTGGGACTCAAACGGTGCAGGTGGCCATGTGGGATCCAGAGCCTAAACCTCCACCTGCTGGCTCTGTCTCTTTCCTTTTGTTAGATGCAGACTTCTTACTGGAGACCCTCGCCAGGGAATCCATAGCCCACTTCAGATCTAGGACCAAGTAGCAGGTTCATCCATCTCTGGGAAAGGGAAAGGGCTCCCAGCCCCACAAGGAACTTGCCTGTGACAAACCCATAGACCCGGTCACCTCGGGTGGGACCAGGCATGCCAGGAAGTCGAGCCTGGCAAGAGTGCAGGCCACTCTAGGGAGTGTTTCCCTCCTTCCCTTCCTGCTCCCCTTCTGTCTTCTAAGAGACACCTCTTTATTTCCCTCTGCCAATATCCAGGGGCTCCTTCTTCCTCGTTGAGATCTTTCTTCTAGACTCATGGATGCTCAGAGCAAGACTCTGCTCCCAGCCTCCCTTGCAGCTAGATGTGGCTGTGATGGGAGCACTTGAGATGGCGACATGGCAGGGGAAACAGTGTGTCCACGCCCATTCCGTCCCTAAATTGATGTGCACCCTGCCCCCCCCCACCTTCCTCTGCCCTGTCCCTTCAACTAGACTATGGGGGGGGGGGGGGACACACTGTGGGTCATGGGGATAAGAGCAGTACTTGAGAAATGGCCGAGAGAGAGGAGCCGGATTCTGCACTAGCCCTGGTCCTGCCTCTGGCTGTTATGCAAACATCATCTCGTCTGTTATTTTGGGGTCTCCGCTACCTGCAGCCACTCCCTCCTTCCACGCCCCTCTTTTGTTTCTTCCCGCCCTCCCTCTCCCCCTTTTCTGTTCTTTCTCCCTCTTCTCCTTTCCTCCCAATTTTCTATTCAACCCACTGACTCCATCCAAAGTGGCAGGAGACAGGAGCAGACAGCCGAGGGGCAGGTGGCCCTCCTGCTCCCAGTCCCTGTGACCGTGTCCCCGACGTACCGACGATTCGTCCCCCACCCAGAGCAGTCTCTCGCAGTGTCTGGTTCTGTGCTCTGGGAGGGAGTGGAGAACCGGCCAGGGTGCCAACCCCGGCAGCCTGTCCTGAAGCCCGATGCTGTGTCCAGGTCCTGTCTCATGATCCTGCAGTGACCACGGTGGTGCCTGGAACTGGACACTGGCCTGGGCTGGAGACCATCTGGCTGTGCTCATCGGTTTCCCCAGAAGGAGCACTCCGAGGGCGAGCGGCTGCAGCCGGTGCCAGGAGCTGCCGCTTCCAGCTCTTTTATTTTTCAGTCCCAGGGCCAAACCTTGCCCAGGTAAGTGACGGTGGCTGGAGAAGAGAGGGTGAAGAGGGGTCTCTCTCCAAGGACACCTCACAACAACCTCCCAGTCCTGCCCTCTGAGCCTCCATGCCAGCTGTCTGTCCCTGCTCAGCCCTCGCAGGCGACAGATGGTGGCTTGAAGACGAGCCCTGGGATGGGGCCCAGGGTGCCGATGTCAGCTGTGGCAGGGCGCTCCCCTTTCATCCTTCGCCATGTGGCGGGGGCAACCCCAGCTCTTCACCTGGCTAAGTAGGGCTTAGCATGGCTGGGAGGCCGCTGCGAGAGGCCACATGCAGAGCTTAGCAGTCCTCGGGGGTGGGTAGGGGAGCCCAGAGCAGCCACGTGGGGCCTGACTTGCAGCCCGGGACGTGGGTACAGGGCCTCACTGGCTCGAGTCACAGGGAACAGATGGAAGGAGCCCGATTGCCTCCAGATTCTCAGAGAAGCCCTGGACACCCAGAGGCCTCTCCAGGGCCGCCCCTTGATCTGGCCCAGCTCCTCCATCGGAGCCAGTCCCTGATGAGAAGCCCGGCTGGGGACATTTCACCTGGCCCCTCCCAGACCGCTCACCCCCTGCACGATGCCGTGATGATAGAGTGATGTCATGACAGAATTCTCCAAACGCTTTCCATCTGGAGTCAGCGCCACCCTCGCAGCTGCTCGGAGGGCCTCGCCCGCTGCCAGCCTTTGGCCGGGATCGAGTGTCCATCCTGCGGGAGGCCGAGCTCAGGGCAGGCTCAGGGAGAAGGAATCCAAAGGCAGCTTTTGTCAAGGGACGAGCTCAAAGCAGGGAGCTGCTGGGGGGACAGGGAAGGCCCTGAGGGGCTGACGAGCCCAGAGAGGAGCCCCACAGAGACCAGAGCTAGGCAGAGTGCTGGAGAGGGGCCCGGGGGAGCCAGAGACCAGGGAAAGAGAGAGGAACGCAGATGGGAGACTGTCTCTGTGTCTGTCTCTGTCTCTGTCTCTCTCACACACACTCTCTCTTTCCTACCCCGCCTTCTTCGTGTCGTGCTCCTCCAGGCCTCTGTGTTTTGCTCAGCCAGGAATGGTGAATTCTCTCCGACTCTCAGAGGGCAGCTCCAATGTCACCTCCTCTGTGACACGTCCCCTGATGCCGCCCCCCTCCCAGCAGATCCATCAGTCCCCTCTGCAGCCCTCTCCCCACCGGGCTCACACTGCTCCTGGCAGATGGCCTCACAGCCTGCCGTCCGTCCTCCGCCGACCAGCGGAGCCTCAAGGGCAGGCCCGGCAGCCTGGCACAGCTCACATGACTGGGCCCTCCGCAGAGTGTGGTCACCAGGGCCTGACCTTGGAGGGGCGGGTAGGCTCACGCTCTGGAGGGAGCTCCAAGCGTCCCCTGCTGACTCGTGCCCTGGGCTGGCCACGCCATCATGGCTCCTACAAGTAGTCACTGATTGAATGCATTTCAGTGGGCCTCTGTCACAGACCCACACACAGCCCAGCCCACAGAGGTCTCTCCCCGCCTCCCTTTCCGATGTCTTAGAGTTATTTGGGGGTTGACCCTAAGTAGGGGAAAGATATAAAAATAAGGGAAGGCTGGCCCTGTGGCCTAGTGATTGAGGAAGCCGGGGCCCACGTGCATGACCACTGTTCAAATTTTGGCCCAGGAAGCTCGAAAACACACCAGCACTTGTGTTTGTGCGTGCCCACAATAACAACAGGATGGAGAGATGGAGAAGGGATTGTTCATGACCATGTCCCATTTGAGGGGTGCTCTCTCCCTCTCTCTGTGTTTCTCTGTCTCTCTGGAGAGTGGACACACACTTTGGCAACTAAAAAGAAAAAAAAAAAATCAGTCTGGTTTTTGTTGGGACAAACAAGCAGAACAAAAGCTGCTCCATGTTTTCCACACCCAGGAAGCCGAATGAGGAGGAGGGATGCCCGGTCCAACGAGAATATCCCCAGTGATAGTATTTGTGATGTTGTATCAGAAATAAACCAGATAACAGGTGACAAAGTGCTTGGCAAGGCAATGGAGCGACCCAGGCTCCATCCCTCACGTCGTCTCTAATTCCCAGTTCTGGAAAACTGGTGTCAGTTACAGAAGCCTTGAGGAACCCGTGAAACCTCTGCTGGGAGTGTGAGACCTCAGTACTGTTCTGGAGAGGCCCTAGAACGGGCCTTCGTAGGTGTTCACTGAACGCTTGATGACATTGCATGTCAGCGAGATTTCTGACTCCAAAGGTTTAACACTTCAGTGGAGAGTGGCCCTTGTTTAGCCAGGACATTTCAGTTAGCTGGAACCCCGGCCTCGGAAGGTTCTGGGTGACCTGAACGAATTCTTTCTGGGGAAGATCAGGGCCTGCTCACAGGCGTGACCTCCTCCCGCGCTCCCTACTACTCTGAGATGTGACGGGACGAGAAGCCAAGGACAGACACCACACATCTCCTGGGAGAGTCCATTTTACTCCAAAGTTTATGGGAGGATGAAAAGTACCAATAGTACCAATGAAAAGTACCAAAGGCCCCCCTTGGGGGCCGGCAGGTGGCGTGGTGGTTAAGGGCATCGAACTCCCACATGGTTGACCATGGTTCGAGTCCCAGACCTGGTAGCGTGTTTTCTCACTTTCTCTATCTCTCACTCTGTCCCTCTCTGGTCAAATTAAAATTAATTAAGCAAGTAAGTAAGTTAAATAAAAATAATTATATAAAAAAAGAATTTCCCTCATTCTAAAACATGCATTTTCCATATTTTAATATCTCTAAATGCCTTGATGTGTGTATTTAATGTGGCCATAATTCTTGCTCCTCAAAAGAGGAAAGAAATTTAAATGCTCTTGGGGTCAGCAGGTAGCATAGTGGTCAAGGCACTGGACTCCCACAGATCTACCACAGTTCAAATCCCAGACCCAGAGGCTTGAAACTCACCCCAGGCACATGTGCATGTGTGCCCAAAATCCCAAGAGGAGAATGGAGGAGAGAGGATTGTAGCATGGTCATCCCCCCAGGGGGCGATTTCTGTCTCTCTGTTTCTCCGTGTCTCTCCAGGCAGCTCACATGCCCTACAGCAAAAAAATATCTCTCTCTCTCAAAAAAAAGAAAGAAAAGAAAAGAAAAAGAAATTTAAACGCTCTTGGAATCTCTGGTGTTTCTTGAATTGGCAGGACCTTAGAACAGAGCAAACGACCCAGTCATTCCACTCTCACTTTAAATGAAACTGAGAAAAACATTGTTTTTATGCTAAAACTTGCCAGGGCACACTAAAAAGTAGAAGGTGAAAAACAAGCAAACTTTTTTTTTTTTCTGAGAGGTTTTTGCTATAGGGCGCGTGCGCTCGCCAGACAGAGAGAGACAGAGAGACAGAAAGTGAGAAATCACCCCCCAGGGGGATGGCCACGCCGCAATCCCTTCTCCTCCATTCTCCTCTCGGGATCTTGGGCACGCACGCACACGCACCCGGTGTGAGTTTAAGCCACCGGGTCCGGGACTCGAACCACGGTTGACTACGTGGGAGTCCAGCAACATAGCCATTACACTAACTGCTGGTCCCTGCAAACTTTTTTTAACTGAAGTTTTATTTTTGTTATTTCTACCATGTGTGTGTGAGAGAGAGAGAGATTACCCCACAGGGTCTCTGCATACTCCACCCCCAGCCAGCTCCACATCACGGGCACGTGTGTGCCCAGCATACTCAAGGAAGTTGGTCTCCAGATGCAAACTAGGTCCCATGTGGGTACCAAAGCACCTTGTTTAACCACTGTGTCACCATTTGGCCCCTGAATGTAAACTTTTAAGAAAGAAAAAGAATGAAAGGTTGGGCCAGGTAGCATGGTGGTTAAGGCACAGGACTCCCACATGGTTGACTGCAGTTCGGGTCCCGGACCTGGCAGCTTGCTTTCTCACTTTCCCTCTCTGTCGTTCTCGCTGTCTCTCTCTGGCACATGCCCTATAACCAATTTTAAATAATCATAATAAATAATAAATAAAAGAAGGAAGGGTCAAAAAAGTGTTTTGGGACCAGCTGGTGGCGTAGTGGTTAAGGCAGCTGGATCCCACATGACCAACCGCATGATTCAAGTCCCAGACCCGATGGTTTGAAAAACATACCGGGCTAGTGTGCATGCGTGCCCAAGATCCTAAAAGGAGAATAGAGGAGAGAAGGTGGGAGTGTGGCCATGCCCCCTGGGGGGTGCGTTTTCACTTTCCCTTTTCCTCCCTTCTCTTTCCAGAGATCACATGCATCCTGTAGCAAAAAAAAATTTTAAAAAGGGTTTGCCCATGGCCGGCTCCTGCATACAGAACCCCAGGCTTGGGTGTCCTCCCGTCCCCCATCCCCTTGGCCACGCTCAGGGGAGAAATTTGAGCACGCTGCCTACTCCCACCATCTGCGACTGGCCCGCCCCGGGGATAAAGCAAAGGTCGGCAGGCAGGGGTGTCGCCATGACACAGGCAGCATGCCCGTGGGCACAGCTGAAGGCTGCTGGGTGAGGGGACACGCAGCGCCTCCAGTGCCCCTACAAGCCCCTCTGGGCCAGCCTTGGGGGAGTGCACTCAGGTTGTCAGCCCAGGTGGTCAAGGAGCCACCTCACCAGCCAGGACTATCTGGAACCTTTGGGAGTCGGGGGAAACCGGAATCCCACTGTGGTGACCCCAGCTGGGACAAGCTGAGAGCCTGAGGTCATGTCAGAGGGGAAGGAAGTATGTGGGCCGATCCAGGGCCCTCTGCCGCCCTCGGGAACCAAGGACAGTGGCTGCTGCAGGCCCAGCTCAGAGAGGGTAGCAAGAACGGAGCCTCACCCAGGCTTGGCTGGGGCCTGGGACCCGCTGACCTCCTCACCGCACCCCGCCTCACCAGCTCTCACAGTCTTCCTGAGCCCAGGCAGGGCCTGCTTCATCCCCTCAACCTAGCCTTGCCTCAGGACTCAGGGCTTCTGGAACTTTCCACCTTCTCCCAGTGTCTACTGTTTTTCAGCCTGACATCCTTGTAGAGAAGCATTCTCATGGGCCCAGCGGGCAGATAGAAACACAGCCCAGGGGTACCTCCCCCCAAACCCACCCCCTCCTCTCACTGTGAGCAAACCTCCAGCCTCCTCTATTACTGCCTCGCCTTACCTAGTGTGCCACGGTCCCTAATTTAGGTGCCCGTCTCCCTGGGGGCCAAGACCCGGGCTTTCCATTATAGTCTCCGCCCCAGCACCCAGCCCGGCTGCAGGAAGCGTGCCTGCACCCTCCCCGGCAGCCAAGACTGGACCTGTCTGAGGATGGAAAAAGTGCTCTGCGAGCAGGATTATGAAATGACAGGGATGACGTGAGGGGCTTTCGAAACCCTGGGAAGAAGCGGACCCACGTGAATGACAGCCCCTTGCTATTCTTGGCCACCAGAGGTTCAGGTTTTGACACAGGACGGCTGCCCGGAACCGCAGTCAGCCGGGGACAGAGCAGCTCCGCAGAGCAGGCCTCTGCTGCCCCCTGGTGGCCCCCGGGATGGCGGCGCTGAGCGGGGTCTCAGGACCTCGGCTTCTGCTCCCTGGTAAACTCCCTGGTAAACTTCTCCACCGCCTGCCGGAAGGCAGATCGCCACCTCGCCGCTGCCCGGGGAGTGCCTCTTTGCAACAAGGCACCAGGAAAAGCTGAGAGCAAGGCCTGTGGTGTCTCGGTTCTCAGCGGTGCGGTTTAGCTGTGATGTGACCTTCAGTGACCTCCTTCACCTTCCCAAGCCTCCGCTTTCTCATCTGTAAAATGGGACGATGGTGTGGCGTCTGCCGCACAGGGGCTGTGTCCGGATGGAAGGAGATGGCACGTGAAGACTTGTCAGCGGGCGGGAAAGACCTGGCGCACAGTAAGGCTCCTGTTGTTTGCATAACCCAGAGAATGGGTGGTCCTCTCCTCCCCCAGGGCTCCCCTCCCCAGCATCATCTCTGGGGGGCTGAGGTGGGCTATTGTACTCCCAGGATCTGGGGCCACTCACACACACCTGCTCAGTGAGTGCATACAGCCTAGGTGTTTCGACCTCACTTTATACTTTCCTGTGTATTCCAGAATGTCTACGATAAACATGTGTTTATAATCACAATACATTTTTAAAATGTTAACGAGGAAAAGTGTAAGGAAAGGGGGAAACATGGGAAAGCAGAAGGGAGAGCAAAACGTCTCCCTGTCTGAATGGACTCCATTCTCCTCTCCGGGGGTGATGGCCGTGAGTGACAGGAGCCGACTACCCCCTGAGCCCCTTACTCCAGGAGTCGCTCTCCCCGCCCACCCACACCTGCCACCTCTCGCTGCTAACAAAAACTCTGCTCCCAAGCAAAGAATTATGAGGCCCATGGTGGCCTGGACGACTGCAAGGCCAATGCCCGATGACTGGTGAATGGCCAAGCCTGGCCCAGGGAAGCAGAACGGAACAGCCACGCCCCCCCAGGGCCTCAGCCAGGTCGAGGCCTCTGCACCTCCCGTGGTCTGGAAGCCCAGCCCTGGGGAAAGGTGGAGAGCGAGGTGTTTAGAAAAGGAGGGAGTCGGCACTTCTCCCCCCAGGCCACCATCCTGGGAAGAATGGAGCCCAGTAGGAGAAGGAGACAGTTTTCTCTCCCTCCTTCCCCCTTTCCTTATACTGTTCCTCATTAAAATTTTAAAATTTTACTCTGATTATAAACATATGTTTATTGCAGATATTTTGGAATGTACAGGGAAGTATACCACCTAGAATATAGTCACTTACTGAGCAGCTACTTAGGAGCAGCCCCAGATCCTAGGAACACAGGGGTGGCTAAGAGACCCACATGAACCCCTTGGAAATCATGCTCATGTAGGAAAACCCCAGTGCTCTGAGATAACCACTTAGATAGCTCGATGTGCTTCCTGTAGTTTGTTTGTTTGTTTGTTTGTTTGTTTGTTTTTTTTGAGAGTTTTTTTTAGCTATAGGGTGTGTGCACTCGCCAGAAAGACAGAGAAAGAGAGACAGAAAGCGAGAAATCACCCCCCAGGGCGGGTGGCCACTCCGCAATCCCTTCTCCTCCATTCTCCTCTCGGGATCTTGGGCACGCACGCACATGTGCCTGGTCCCCTTCCTGTAGCTTTTTTGTCCCTACACAGATCTGAGTCCACATCTGGTTATCTTCAATACTGAGATCATACTGCACTGATACATGCTCTTCTAGCACATGTACTGTCTCAATGGCTGAGTATTCCAGTGTATAAAAATACAATGGTTCAGGACCAGCTGTTAGTGTAATGGCTATGTCGCTGGACTCCCATGTAGTTGACCGTGGTTCGAATCCCGGACCCGGTGGCTTAAACTCATGCCGGGCACGTGTGCGTGCGTGCCCAAGATCCGGAGAGGAGAATGGAGGAGAATGGATTGCAGTGTGGCCATCCCCCCTGGGGGTTAACTTCTCACTTTCTGTCTCTGTCTTTCTGGTGAGTGCATGCACCCTATAGCAAAAACCTCTCAAAAAAAAAAAAAAAAAAGAGTACAATAATCAATTTAGCTAAGTTCTGACCAGCAGTTCCAACCATTTTGCAATTCTAAATAATGCTACAGGATAAAAATACTTTCATTTTGTTTTTTTTGTTTTGCTTTGCTGCCTGTTTTTGCTATAGAGCATGTGCACTTGCAAGACAGAGAGAAAGAGAAAGTGAGAAATCACCCTCCAGTAGGGATGGCCACACCACAATCCCTTCTCCTCTCAGGATTCTGGGCACGTACACACATGCACCCAGCATGTTTTTAGCCTCCGGGTCCAGGACTCAGATCATGCGGTTGGCTCGATGGGATCCAGTCACTCCAACCACCACACCACCACCAGCTGGCCCTGAAAAAAAATACTTGTAGATAATTTTTCAGTTTGTTCTGATTATTTCGCTAGGAAATTTACCTAGAAAGTTAATGGTTAGATCAAGTGAAATAAAGATTAGAAAGAAAAGAAACCAAAAATGCACACTGAATTCTGGCTATAGTGTAATACATGCATTTTGAAAACTAATTAAGAAAATACAGAAAGGTATGAAGAAAATCATACCCACAGGGAATTCCACTACCTCCAGGTAATTAGTCAATATTCATTTTGTTTTGGGGTTGGTTTGTTTGCCAGAGGCTGTGTGCACTCCCAGAGAGAAACAGAGAGGGGAAATGAGAAAGCACCTCCCGTGGGAAATGGTCACACTGCAAAACCGCCTTCCATCCTCCTTGTTTGGGGATTCTGAGCACACTCACATGCCCACGTGTTTCTCACACTACCAGGTCCAGGACTCACTCCGCACAATCGGCCATGTGAGATGCAGCCAGCTCAACCAACTGGCTGGGCCGTCAGTTAATGTTCTTATTCTTATTCGGGGGGATTTTTCTCTGTACATAAAGTTGGGGTTGGGGGGGTTGGCTTTGTTTTTAGAGAGAGATTTGCTATAGGGTGCATGTACTCACCAGAGATACAGAGAGACAAAAAACAAGAAATCACCTCCCCGAGGCGGGGGGGGGGGGGGGGGGTGGGGGGTGGGGGTGGATAGCCACACTGTAATCCCTTCTCTTCCATTCTCATCTTGGGATTTGGAGCACCACACACACACACTCAGCGTGAGTTTTAAGCCATCAGGTCCAGGACTCAGATCGTGGTCAACTACGTGGGATTCCAATGATGTAACCATTACGCCATCTGCTGGTCCCATAAAGGTTTTTAAATCCAGTGTTAACTGTCTTTCAGTTGGAATTGTACATTTTTCTGTGCATATACATATAATATTTTTTCTAGAATGGAACTTCAGTGTAACTATTTTGACTCCGTATTCTGATTTTTTATCATCTTTGATAGTGATTTTCCATTTATGTAATACCTTCCTACCACATCATTTTTAATGGCTGCATGATATTCCATTGAATTAAATACTATAGCTTTTTAAAGCATTCCTCTATTTGTAAACATTTAAATTGCATATATGTTCTGCTATTAAAGACCATGTTGTCGGGACCAGTAGTTAGCATAATGGCTATATCACTGGACTCCCACGTAGTCGACCACAGTTCGAGTCCTGGACCCGGGACTTAAACTCACGCCAGGCACGTGTGCATGCGTGCCCAAGATCCCAAGAGGAGAATGGAGGAGAAGGGATTGCGGCGTGGCCATGCCCCCTGGGGGGTGATTTCCTGCTTTCTGTCTCTCTGTCTCTCTCTGTCTGTCTGGCAAGCGTACGCGCCCTATAGCAAAAACCTCTCAAAAAAAAAACATGTTGTGTGGGGCCAGCAGATGGCATGGTGGTTAAGACACTAGACTCCCACATGGCTGACTATGGTTCAAGCCTTGGACCTGATGGCTTGAAACTCACACTGGACACATATGTGTGCATGCCCATAGTCCTGAGAGGAGAATGGAGGAGAAGGGATTGCAGCATGGCCTTCCCCTTGGGGGGGGAGGGGGATCATTTCTCACTTGCCCTCTTTCTGTCTCTGTCTGTCTGTCTCTCTCCAGCAAGTGCAAGCACCCTATGGCAAAAGCCTAGAGGAAAAAAAAAGAAAAAAAGAAGAACGAAAGAAAAAGAAAGGGAAAAGAGAAAGAAAGAAACCATATTGTGATAAACATTCTAATACAAGTATCTTTATGTGTTTTTACATTTTAAAAGATTATTTATTCCTCAAGTTCTTTGGTTATCCATTTCAAACTTCGCATATTGACTACCCCATCACTAAGTTTATTTGAAAATATATACCAGTTATACATTTTTTAAAGAATTAGTATATATTTATTTTATTTATTGTTATTATTTTTTAATTTGCTATTGGTCACATGCACTCACCAGAGAGAGAGGGAAAGGGAGGACGCAATCTGCCAGGCCTGGGCCTCGAACCATAGTCGGCCATGTGGGAGTTCCGCGCGCCAACCATCACGCCACCTGCTAGCCCCTAATACTTACACAGTTTTGAAGCCATCCCCTACCTGTGCACTGTCTTTATGTCCCTTGAGCTTGTTCTTCCACTTCAGCCTTGTTTTCTCTCATGTTCACCTAGAGGCTTCTTCAATCATTGGCTGCATCTTTGACTGTTTTATCCTAAGAGGGTGATGCTAAAAAGCTGATTGGGAGATTCCAGGCTACAACGTCAGGGTGGGGGGGACCAACTGGTGGCATGGCTGTTGAGGTGGCTGTACTCCACATGGCCAACTGTGCAGTTCAAGGCCTGGACCAGGTGATTTGAAAAACACCCAGGCACATGTGCACGTGTGCCTGAAATCCCGAGAGGAGTAGGGATGGCGGTGTGGCCTTCCCCCGGGGGGGCTTTCTCACTTTCTCTCTCTCTCCAGTAAGTACATGTGCCCTACCACAAATTTAAAAGGAAAAGCACAGCTGTCAGGCTGGGTCCAGCCCTCTAGCACAGAAGTTAGGTGCTGCGTAGAGGAAGCTGGATCCCACTTGGCAGACGGGGGTTCCAATCCCAGCTTCACCAGGGTGTGTGTGCAGGCATGCCCAGGACCTGACGGGATGGAGAATTGCAGGAAAAAGAATCACGGTGTGACCAGACCCCAGTTGGGAGGGTTGTGGGGGAGTGCTTTCTCTATCTCTTTATGCTCATACACACACACACACACACACACACACACACACACACGCCCTCTAGCAAAAAAAAAAAAAAAAGTCAGGTTAAGCCCACACATTCGAATCTTGCTACCTCCTGAAACCCCACCAACACTGTAGTAGAGATTAAGAAAATATTTATAAACTGAAAGGATGGGGAACACATGCGAGGGACCATTGCAACCAAATGGTGGGATCTGGAAAGCAGATGGCCGGGAGGGGTGGCAGCCATGGAGCCCAGGAGTAGCCGCTGGAGGCGGGGCACCCGGGAGCCACCCCCACACACAGATTCTGCCCTGTGGATTCTCAGGAGCTCAGGCACTAGCAGCCCCTGGGGCCCTCTAGGGGCTGAGCCCCACCCCTCCTCTGCAACACAGGGCAGCTGGGTCCCGACCCAGCTGAGAGCCCACGTGTCTTCTCTGGGAAGGGGGAGACTGAGGGTCTCCCACTGGCGGGTACTCAGCAGGCCCAGGCAAGGGCACGAGGTCCAGAAGCGAAGCAAGGGGTCTGGCTCTGTGCTAGCACAGCCCTGTCTCCTTCCTCCCGGGGCCCCAGAGGAAGGACTGCCGCCAGAACTTCTCCCCCAGGGCAGGAAGTTAGAAAACCTCTCTGGGCCCGCAGGTGGCATGATGGTTAAGGCACTGGACTCCCTCGTGGCCAGCTGCTGTTTGAGTCTCAGACCTGGGGGCCTGCTTTCTCTTTCCCTCTCTCTCTGTTGAGCGTATGTGCCCTGTAGCAAATTAAACAACAACAATAATAATGAATAAGAGTTTTAAAAAAGAAAACTTCTCTGGAGACCCTGAGACCCGTACTAGGAAAGACTTAAAGCCCTAGACATCAGCGTTCCCACGGCGTGGGCCAGTTCGTGGACGTCAAGGAAACAGATCCATCTTCAGCTCGGGGCTTTGGGCCCCAGGCTAACTGGGAGCAGACAGCAGAGGTTGGCAAACACCTGCGAAAGCCTGTCATGTCCACATCGGATACACAAATGGAACGAAGAACACCCCGGGAGCAGACAATGTGGTGAGGGTAGGCATTCCTCATCCTCAGAGATACGAGAAAAGCTGCTGTAGCCATCAGCTAGGAACAGGGTACTTAAAAAAAAAAAAAAAAAGGCTTACTGAGATCATTTTTTTAAGAATTTTTTAAAATTTAACTTTATTTATTTATTTATTTATTTATTTATTTATTTATTTTTGATTTGACCAGAGAGGGACAGAGTGAGAGAGAGAGAGAGACGGGGAAAGCGAGAAAACCAAATTGCCAGGTTCGGCACTTGAACCTTGGCCGGCCATGTGCTATGTGGGAGTCCCTTAACCACCACACCACCTGCCGGCCCCTGAGAGAATTTTATAAATGCTCTTTTTGTTTGTTTTTGAGAGATTTTTGCTACAGGGCATGTGCGCTTGCTGGAGAGACAGAAAGAGACAGAGAGATAGAAAGCTAGAAATCACCCCCAGAGGAATGGCCATGCCACAATCCCTTCTCTTCTATTCTCCTCTTGGGATTTTGAGCACGCACACAAATTTGCCTTGTGTGACTTTTTTAAGTTGCTGGGTCCAGGACTCAAACCATGGTTGACTACGTGGGAGTCCAGGAATGTAACCATTAGGCCATCTGCTGGTCCATTTAAATGTTTTCTTTGAAAAAAATTTTTTAACTGAGAAATCACTCCACAGGGGTGAAATCACCCCCACAATCTCCTCTCCTTCATTCTCCTCCCAGGATCTCAGACACACACACATACACACACACACACACACGCCCTGCATGAATCTCAAGTCACCGGGTCCAAGACTTAAACCACAGTGGGCCATATGGGAGTCCAGCAATATAATCGCTACACCATCTGCTGGCCCCTTAGAATGCTTGTAAAAGTGACAAATATAGTAGTAATAAAATAAAATAAAAAATTCAAAGGAAATGGGAGAGATAAGATTGAGAACATTTTCCAAAAGTAGAGCAAAAAGATGGAAAATCAGAGAAAGCAGAACAGGAAGTCCAACCTCCACATCACTCTGCTTGTCAGAGAGGTCAAGGAAAAAAGCAAAGGAAGGAGCCAATAAAGACCCATTTCAGGCCCGGCCGCGGTGCAACAGTAACGCAAATGCCCCGCGAGGTGAGGAGCCGCACGGATGCCCATCGGTTTAGTTCCCTGGGGCAACTCGAAAACACGTGGGACACCCACATGAGCACCCGGCTCCTGAGGTGCTGCAGGCCTGGAGAAGAGGGGTCGTGGTGCGATGAGGCCCTGCTGGGGCGTCGCTCTCACTTTCTCTCTCGCATCTGCACTTGCACTCTATTTTTTTTTTTTTTTTAAAAAGGAAAAATAATTAAGAAAATTACTCAGCATGCCAACCCATGGCCTGGTGGTTAGGGGAGCTGAATCCCACTTGGCTGATCACGTAGTTCGAGTCCCAGAACTGGCAGCCTGAGAAACGCTGGACGCTGTGTGTGCATGCCCAAACCCAGAACGGAGGAGAAAGGAGGAGGGGTGGCCGCATGGTCACAGCCCGTGGGGGGAGTGGGTGCTTTGCATTCTCCCTCTCCGGCTCCTCTCTCTCTCTCTGTCTCATTCTCTCTCTGGTGAGCACAAATGTTCTCTGACAAAGGCGGGAAAGAAGGAAGAAAGGGAGGAAGCAAAGGAAGAGAGCCAGATCCCACATAGCACGGTTCAAATCTCGGCCCTGACAGCTTAAAAAACGACGTCAGTGTGTGTGGGTGCATGCCAGAAACCCAGACAGGATGGAGACATGGAGGAGAAGGAGGATTGTGGAGTGACCATACCCCACCAGGGACTGCTTTCTCCCTCTCCCTCTGTCTGTCTGTCTCTCTCTGCTGAGCGCATGTGGCCTCTGGCAAAAATAAATGAATAAGTTAATTAGTTCATTAATAATAATAATAAACAAATCTGCAAGTGCCCAGGAAAGTGGATTAAAACTGGATCCACACCAAGGCACGTCACTGTGAGATTTCAGAGCACGGGGAACAGGCAAGATTTCATCAGCTTCAGAGAAGTTAAAAAAAAAAGAAAGAAAGATGAATATGTAAAAAAGGATCAGATCAGAATGGCTTTCGGCTGCCCAATAGCAACCTTCAAAGCAAGAAGACAATGAGAGACCAGCAATTGGCGTAATGGCTATGTCGCTGGACTCCTACGTAGTCGACCGCGGTTCAAGTCCCAGACCCGGTGGCTTAAACTCACTTCAGGCGCGTGTGCGTGCGTGCCCAAGATCCCGAGAGGAGAATGGAGGAGAAGGGATTGCGGCATGGCCATCCCCTGGGGCGGGGGGGGGGGGGGGGGGTGATTTCTCGCTTTCTGTCTCTCTGTCTCTGTCTGTCTTTCTGGCGAGCACACGTGCCCTATAGCAAAAACTTCTCAAAAAAAAAAAAAGAAGAAGAAGAAGAAAATGAAACAATTTTGCAAGAAAAATGATTTCCAGTTGAGATTCATAAACCCAGCCAAGCTCTCAGTCAAGTGGGGAAGGGAAAATGACATTTTTAGACATGCACGTTTCCCCCAAATTTACTCAGTGGGCTTTTAATTACTCATTAAAAGTCTGTACCAGCGGGCTAGCAGATGGCATGGAGGTTAAGGTGCTGGATCCCGCAGGGCCAACTCTGTAGTTCACCTTTTCTCCAGAAAACACTGGAAGGCATGCTCTACCCACACAAGAAAGAAGGTGGGAGAAGAGAGTTAGGAAAGCCCAGAAAACAAGGATGGTAAGTCAGGTAGAAGACAGCCCATGCAGCGTAACCAGGATGGTGATGGAGGGAGGGCCCAGAGAGGCAGCCAGCCACTGGCCATAGAGGACAAGGGCCCATTCAAGGCAGGCTGCCACCACCGTGATGCCCACCACCGTCACCATCCGTCCACCTAAGGACAGAATGGTGGGGCTGGCCAGGTCTGGTGTCTTATCTGGACATGGCTGGTCTGCCCACATGCTGGTGAAGTCCTGCTCTCCCTCCTGGAGAGAAGGACGGCTGAGGACTCTCGGTTCACCTGCTCTACCTTCCTGGGAGCTGGAGGTAGGCCACCATGAACGGCTGTCCCCCAGCTCCATCCCTGATGGACACCCACCCCTGGCCACTCAGTAGCCTAGCCCAATCCCCCATGCATGGAGGCTCTAGCTTCCAAGATTCGCTTGCCCAGATGACTTCCCCGAAGGGTCTCTGAGCAGCTCTCGGGGAGGCTAGGGCAGACTGCTGGGCCTCTCCTCTGCTGAGTTTCCGCCTCACACGGCAGACGGCCCTTTCCTCACACAGCGAGGTCTGAGCTTGCCGCTCCATGTTCCATCACTGGACGCGACACAGCTTAGACAGAAACAGGCCTATGGGGCAGTGGGGGGGACTGAAAGGGGGGAGAAAGGACGAGCAGACGGAGGTCCCATTGATGCTACTTGGGTTAGGATTCAGGATGTGTGTAGGGACGTCTCTCATGGAGCTGGTGCTGTTCTGTTCTTTTGCTTGGTGCTGCATTCACTGGTAGTTTCTTTTTGTTTTTTACTTTTTATGTTTTAATTTGCTACAGGACACGTGTGCTTGCTGGAGAGAGACAAAGACTGAGACAGAGATGGAAAGCAAGAAATCACCCCCCAAGGGGGATAGCCACGCTGCAGTCCCGTCTCCTCCATGCCCCTCTCATCATTATTGGGCACACGCACCTGCAATTATTTTCAAGAGATTTCTCCTATAGGGTACATGCACTCGCTGGAGAGGCAGAGCGAGAAAGCAAGAAATCACCCCCCCCCCCCCCCGGGGACATGGCCACACTGCAATCCCTTCTCCTCCATTCTTCTCTTGAGATTCTGGGCACACATACACATGCACCCTGGATGAGTTTTAAGTTGCCAGATCTGGGACTCGAACCACAGTTGACTACATGGGAGTCCAGCAACATAACCATTTTGCCATCTGCTCGTCCCAACTGGAATGATTTTCAAGCCTCTGGGTCCAGGGCTCGAACTACAGAGTTGGCCATGTGGGATCCAGCACCTTAACCTCCATGCCACCTGCTAGCCCACTGGTACAGACTTTTAATGAGTATCTTGTTCAGCTCCATGTCTACCCCACTCTCCATATTTAGGACACCCGGGCCCTCCAACCCCTGAGCCATTCAGAAGCTCCGTGGAGGGGATCCGTGTGGTTTTCGCTTTGCCCTTGTTCATTTGGGTCGTTTGGTTGGTTTGCTTTTTCTAACTGCCACTTCTGTAGGCAGCTAGAGTTGTGCACTCACCCGTGTCTACCTGTTCCACACATCACTGTCCCAGCTTCGGAATAAAACCGTGTCACCTGGATTGTCCTTCCTTTCCTTCTCTTTGTTTGTGAGGTCTGGGCCTTGGGAATTCTCTCTCCCTTGTGGCCAGATTTCATGCCCCGAGATTGGCCCCCACTGACAGACTCATCCCACGGAGGGACCAGCCTAGGCTCTGAGGGTGTGTGGGTCCTCTGTCTGCTCTCAGCCCTGTCTGGGAGCATCTGCCTGCTCCTCACCCTTCCTCTCATCCGCCCACAGTCCTGCTCGCTGTTTGACTCAACTTCTGCGAGCCTCCTGGCCACCTCTTGGTCCCCTGGACCCTGGGACCAACTGGACACACACTCTGCCAGTCCTGGCCCCAGGATGGGGGGCAGACTTCAGCACAGAACCACCTGCCCAATCTCAGAGCTAGCCAGGGGGCATACGCTGTGTCAACCTCCAGGCCACCCCTCACTTCTCAGCCCACATTACCCGGGCTCTTCCTGCCACCACTTGGGTACAGTCCGCTCTTGCCGAAGCCAAGGTCACTCTTCTACTTCATATCACCCCTCTTAGCAGTCCCTCCCACCTCTTAGAAATACTGTGCTCTCTTGGGCCAGCCCGTGGCATGGTGGCCACATGAGCTGGATACTACATGGCCGACTGAGTAGTTCAAGTCCTGGACTCGGCAGCTTGAAAAACACACCAGGTATGTGTGTGTGCCCCAAAATCCTGAAAGAAGGAAGACATGGAGAAGGAATTGCAGTGTGACCATCCCCACGAGGAGTGCTCTCTCCCTCCCCGCCCCCTCTCTCTCCGTGCATTGAGCGCACAGGCCCTCTGGCAAACTTAAAGGAAGGAAAGGGAGAGTTGCTGTGCTCCTGGGTGCCTGTAATGTGCACTCCTCGCTTCCCTCCCATCCCTCCGGCTTCTTCCCTGCATGGCTGGCCGTTCATCCTCTCCAACCTCATGATGAAGGCGTTCCCAGGACTCAAGCCTACACTCTTGTCATGTTTACACCCTTTCCTAAGATGAGCTCAGCCCTTCTCAGGGTCTTACTACTTACATTGGATGACTCCCAAATTTCTATCCCCAGCCCAGCCTTTCTCCTCCGCTCCAGACGTGCATAATGCAATGGACTTCCTGGAGCATGTGCACCTCCAATCTTTCCTTCCAGCCCCCCCCCCCAAGCCCGACACACACCCAGCAGTGGGACCACCAGCCACCCACTGCTGAACCACGACCCTGAGAATCAGCTAGACTCAGCCCTCTCCCCCCTCCCCCATAACAACTCATCAAAGAGACCTTCCTCTTTACTTCCCAAACACATCTTGAATTTGCTTCACTTCTCTACAGGCCTGTGATGGTCATTAGGTTGAGCTTTTCTCCTTCTGGGGACAAGGCATAATGACACTTCCCCACCACGTCTGAAATTAAGGCAAGCCTGCCTGCTTTTTTTGGCCAATAACGTGTGAGAACAAGAGACTTCACCACTTCTGGTGGAAAATGTTTGGAGCCAATATGCTTCCCTTCCTCCTACCATGGGGATTAAAGAAATCGAGTTGAGATGGACACCTTGGATCCCTGAGAGATTAAGATGAGCAGAGGCCTTCTCCTGACCTACAAAATCTGAGCATGAAGGAGAAATGCCTGTTATTGACTCTGTGAAGCCATTGCAATTGGGAGCTCTTTGTTACTGCAGCACAACCTGCCCATCCTGTCTGATATACTATGCAGTCCAAGCCACCCAAACCACTGCCGTAGCCTCCTACTGCCATCCTCTCCTCCATAATGCAGTCAGGGTAATCTTGTCACACTGTCAACCAGATCCATCACGCTCACTTCCCATTGTACTTACAAGAAAAACCAAACTCCTTCCCACAGCCTGTAAGTCCCTGCACAATCTGGGCCTTGTCTGTTTGGACTTCCATCCCATCTTCTTCACACACTACAGCCAGTCCCACTCTGCTGGCCGGCTCTAAGGTCCTGAGCTCCCCACCCCGCTTTTTCCCCCCTACCCCCTCACCCCCACCCCCCACCCCCGCTTTCACATACACGCCCCCCTTCTCCTGGAGCACTTCCCTGCTGTGCTGTGTACCTGGTGTTACTTAGACCGGGCTCTTTCCCATCCTTCAAGCCTCAGCTCCAATAACACCTCCTCAAGGAAGCCCCCTTCCACCCTCCTACTGCACCCAGTTCAATTCCTTGTTAGCCCTTATTGCAAGTTGAAAGTGCCTTTTTTTAAAAATGTCTATTGACTTGCTTGTTCCCTGGGTAGTAGGCTACGGGGCCATGTCAGCCCTCAGTGGACTTTGCTGAGTGGAGGGGTGATGGAATGCGGACGCAGCTGGAAAGGGTAGCTTGTATTAAGCAGGTCTAAAGTGGTGGGGCTGCTGAGCTAGTAAATATCTACCAATTCAGACTCGCCCCGCGGGATGGCTGGCTGGGGCGTCTCTAGACAGCCAGACTGGGGCTCTGTCCTCCGTCTCCAGACAGCCAGACTGGGGCTCTGTCCTCCCTCTCGGCTGCAACAGCTCACGCAGCAGCAGGTCGGCCAGGACCGAGGACCGAGGAGCACAGCACCAGCGGTTGGCCCCGTGGGAGGCAGCCAGCAACTGCCCTCGTGAAGACAGCGCTGGCCAGAGCTCCAGAAGTACCCCAAGGTCAAGACGGGGTGCTTCCAACCCCTACAGATGGCAAAATCTGGGGAGACTCTATTCCCAAATTTCCCTCTACCCCCTCTTCAGGGATCCTATGGCCTGTCCCCATCCCTGCTCACAAAGAACCCGGCACGGTTCTGGGGTGGGGAGGGCAGGCGTTACTCCCATGTCGCAGACAAGGCCTCTGTGGCCCAGGGAGGCTGTGAGGCCATTCCAGGGCCACGTGGTAAGTTGATGGGTGAACTGAAGCTCAGATTTAGAGCCCCACCCGTATTCTGTCTTATCACAGCAGAGCCGGCCACATGAGGGACACGCTAACGGTCACACAGTCTCTGCCACAGACCAGATCTAACCTGCGTGTCCTCGTTCTGGGCTCTTGGCCCAGTGGACTCTGACCCTCTTCCCTGGACTTAGGAGAACAGTTCAGCCTCCTAAGCTGCCCGCCCCGGCCGATTTCTGGGGATCCGGCTCTGTCTGCCTGAATCCATGGTACCCACCCTCCCCTCTGGCCCTGGTCACTCTGCTGCTAGCCCAGCACATTCACCAGCCCTTACAGCTGGCCTGGCCACCCAAACCCACTGCGCCCACCCACAGAACATGCCCTCCACCAGCGCGGAAGGCCGAGGGCCCTGGGTGCCTGCCATAGGCTTCATCAGCCACTTGTTCTGAGCAGGCCTCCCAGTCTCCCTTCGCTTGGAGGTTCTCACAGCCTGGAGAGGAAGGAGCAAGAAGCAAATCAGGGCCCAGGGCCAGGCAGGTGGTGTGGTGGTTAGGGCAGCTCAATCCCAATGGATTACTGCAAGGTACAAGGCCCAGACTGGCAGCTTGAAGAACACACTGGTTGGGGCCAGCAGACGACATAGTGGTTACGACGCTGGACTCCCACATGGCCGGCCGTGGTACAGGTCCCAGACCCAGCGACTTGAAAATCACACCAGGCGTGTGTGTGTGACTAAGATCCCTGGAGAAAAATAGAGAAGGGGTTGCAGCATGACCATCTCCCCTGGGGGGGATGATTTCTCTCTTTCCTTCTTACCATCTCTGTCTCTGTCTCTCTCTCTCGTGAACACACTGGCTTATGGCAAAAACCTTAAAAAAAATAAAAAGAAAGAAGAAAGAAAGGAAGAAAGAAAGAGAGAGAGAGAGAGAGAGAGAGAGAGAGAGAAAGAAAGAAAGAAAAAGAAAGAAAGAAAAAGAAAAACACTCTGGGTGCATGTGTGTACCCAAAAAAATCCCAAGAGGAGAATGGAAGAGAAGGGATTGCAGTGTGTCCATCCCCCTGGGGGTACTTCCTCACTTTCCCTCTCTCTCTGTGGCAATTAAATTAAAAAGAAAAAAGAAATCAAGGCCCGAAAGGACTGCAGGGGTGAAGGGTAGGACAGAGAGCCACCCTGAGGGGCCTGGGCAGGGCAGGCAGCTGAGGGCAGTGGGGAAAAGCCTGCAGGGGGGCGGCTATCCCCGTGACTGGGACAAGCCAGGGCGGCACCTTGTAGGGTTTCTGCCCACCCTTGACAGCAGGTAGAGGAGATACAGGAATTAATAGAGAAGTAAAGGTGGGTTTTTCTTTTTGAAGAAATAACGTCTTTAAAGGACATTTGATAGAGCCAAATACACGTTGGTAAAAAGTCTTCAATCATCCCAATTTTCAGAACCTGAGCAACCACTACATCACGAAAATGCCAAGGCCACATGCACGTGGGTGTGGCGCGTGCCCTGCAGAACTTCTGCGTCTTCACACTGCGGTGACGGTGACCTTCAGTGGTCATTGCCGCTCTCTGGCAGGTCTCGAGGAGGGAGGGGGATCTGTTCTCATTCTATTGGGCTAGTGGGAGGGCTTCAGGTAAATACTTCTGGGACGTTTGGAATTCGTTTTTCCTCTTCAAAAGTTAAACCATCTCTAGTGAACCCTTGCCCACTTGGCTTCTTTGCATGGAGCCCTTCCTCTCTAAAGTATGGGCGGTGGAAGTGAGCGAGCAGCCGTGGGGATTACAGAAGCCCACGTTACGGAAGGGAGCCCGATCTCATCTCACATGCTGCGGAGGAGTGGTGTTCTCAAACAGTGCTGTCAGCACGGTGAGTCCAAGTCCTGTGTTAGCAATACGTCAATTTGGAAATTACCCAGTACTTTCTATCTTTCAAGCCACACATGCAAGTGCTCACAAACTTCCCCCCGCTGTGCTCTTCACTAACTGCTTTCATGACCCTTTTTCTCCCTGCACTTACACTTCCCAACCCAGCATCCCTGCTCCTCCATTTAACTTAATTATTTAATTGAGTCCCGTAAGCTTTTGCCACAGGGCTTGTGTGCTCTCTGGAAAGAGGCAGAGAGAGAGAAAGTGAAAAACCATGCCCCTCCGCCCTGGGGGTGCTGGTCACACTGCAATCCGATTTCCTCCATTCTCCTCCTCCTTTGGGCACTCACGCACACGCGCACACACACACACACACACACACACACGCGCGCGCCAGGAGTGATTTTTCAAGCCACTGGGTCTGGGACTCAAACTGTGGTCAACCATGTGGGAGTCTGGGGCCTTAAGCACCATGTACCTTCTGGCTTTGGTCATTGACTTTTTTTTTTTTTAAGAGAGATTTTTGCTATGGGGCGCATGCACTCACTAGAGAGACAGAGAGATAGAAAGCGAGAAATCACCCCTCAGGGGGATGACCACACCACAATCCCTTCACCTCCATTCTGCTCTTGGGATTTGGGGCACACACACACACACACACCCGACATTGAGTTTTTTAAGCCTCCAGGTCTGGGACTCTAACTGTGGTCAACTACTGGACGTAACCATTACGCCACCTGCTGGTCCCTGAGCATTGACTTTTAAGAGCCCATTCACATCTAATACCCCAGGCTGTTTATAGACGAGCTCCAAGAAGGGTGTTCTCTGAGTGGAGAGTGCTCCCTAAGTCTTTATCATGCCTATGTGAGCTGAGCATCACCAAAAAGAGCAGGCAATGTTTCCCAAATGCATTTGATCATGGCAAAGGTAAGGGTCTCCCATGGCTGAAGAGAAGCTGTCTACACGACCGGGTTAAAGCATTAAACGGAGGAGTGACTGAGGGCTCAGAATCACGAGGCAAGCCGAGGCCAGGTCACAGGAGCTCTGGGATACCAACCATGGGGACTGTCTACTTGCTTCCTGACCCCAATTTCTTTTTTGACTTTTTACTGACAGATAAAAAGTATATATGTCTCCACAATGTACAGCGTGACGTTTGATATACATGTGCAGCTGCTCCACCGAAAAGAAAGTTATGTCCTGATAAACCCATTCTCAGTTGAAAATACAGAAAGCCAAATATGCATTTCAGGGCTGGCAGATGGTGAGGGTGTACATGACTTCACAGTCCGAGTTCCAGACCTGCGACTTGAAAATCACACCTGGTGTGTGTGTGCGCATGCCCACCGTCCTGCGAGAAGAACGAAGGAGAAAGGATGGTGGCATGGCCATCCTCCCCGAGAGGTGATTTCTCACTCTCTCTCTCTCTCTCTCTCTCCCCTCCTCTCTCCAGCAAGTGCACATGCCCTGTAGCAAACTAAATAAGTAAACAAAACCAAAAAGCAGGCATTTGCTACACCTAACCTACTGAGTACCAGAGTTTCTCCTAGCCTACCTTAAACGTACTCAGAGCACATACCTCTACGGCTGGGCCAAGTCCTCTACACCAAAGTCTATGTTAGAGTAAGTGTTGAATATCTCAATCCAAAGTGCAGTTTCTACAGAGTGCTGTGGCTGTCATGCCATCGAGGGTTCAAAATCATTAAGTTGAAGCTTCTTAAGTTGGGGACCGTCTGTACATTGTGGGGTGATTCAATCAACGGATTACTGACTCCATCACCTCACATACACTTCTTCATGGTGAGCACATTGAAGACCTGCTCTCTGTAGCCATGTTCAAGTGTCTGGTACACTATTACTCATTGTCGTCTCTATGCTGATCTCCAGAGCTTATTCTCTGACAGCAGTTTCTGGTCTGTATGGAGATCTGTCTGTGGAAATTTCTGGAAGATAACATGCAGAAAGTAAACAGCAAGTAGGCTTGTTTGATCTGCCTTCTGCCGAGGCAGATTGCACAACCCTCAGCTGTGAGCTGCAGCCCCCTGACCTTGCTGGCCAACAAGTCCAGAGCTGAGCCTCCGTGTGTCCCCACCACCACCGCTACTGTCCAGGGCTGGAGACCACCAGGATGTATTCATGTACGCTTTGTTTCATTGACAAGATCTGTATTATTACATTTTTGTAATTAATATTGGAAAGGAATTGTTCGATATTCCAATGAAGACCGAAGTTAAAAATATGGTCTCTATTTTGTGTGCGTTGAAATGAGTATACAAAAACTCAGCCCAGCTCCTAAATCATAGTTTTATTCATAGATTTTGAAACCCTTTAAAAAAAAGTTGCAGCCCATTTTTCCAGCCCTACAAGCATCAGACCTGCTTCATGAGCTCTGCTAAAACAAAGGCCATCCACACTAAGGGGTAAGCTTCAGCAGGGTGAAGAACCGCCGGGCTCCTAGAAGTTTCCATCATTGCTCTCTCCTTCCCCACCGCCTAGGCTCCGTAAGGGAAAGGATGAGTAGACAGTGATTTTCCACCACCTTGACCTCATCGTCCCTTAGGAGGAAAACACTGCCATACCTTCTATTTCTACATTCACTTTCTCCCACTCTGCTAGAACTTTCCTCAAGCTGGATGTCACTGACTCTGGAAGCTTATAGTTACTGGTGGTGTGTGTATTTGTTAATGATCACTGCGTAACAAATTCCCCCAAAACTTGGATGCTTAAAGCAATAAGCTTTCCTCATCTCCCTGTTACTGAGGGGCAGGAATTCAGGAGTGGCTTAAATGACTCTGGCTCAGGGACTCCCATGAGGTTGCAGGCAAGATGTCAGCCAGGACTGATGTCATCTGAGGACCAGCCCGAGAGAAGGAGGTTTTCCAAGATGGCACCATTGCGAGGCTGCCGGCAGGAGGCCTCAGACCTTTACCATGTGGGCCTCTCCACAGGCTGCTTGAGCAGCCTCACAACATGTCAACTGGCTTGAGCGATGAAAGTGACAGAGTAAGGCAGGGGCCAGCAAGCGGCATGGTAGTTAAGGCAGCTGGATCCCACATGCCTGACTGCATGGTTCAAGTCCCATTCCTAGCAGATTGAAAAACATGTGCATGTGTGCATGCGTGCCCAAGATCTCAAGAGGAGAATGGAGGAGAAGGGATTTCAGCATGGCCATCCCCCCGAGGGGTGATTGATTTCTAACTTTGTCTCTCTCTCTAATGAGTACACACATCCTATAGCAAAGTTAAAAAGAGAGAGAGAGAGAACGAGGCAGAAGCTGTAAGGCTCTGAAGTCACTTACCATTCCTTCCCCCACCCTCTACATTAGAAGTAAGTCACTAAGTCCAGCCCACACTCAAGGAGCAGAAAATTAAGCTTGACTCTGAAAGGGAGAAATATCAAAGAATTTGCGGGCATAGTTTAAAACGATCAAAACATGGCCTGTTCTGTGCAGCAAAAGTAATGCTTTGCCGAAGAGAACCCGATCCCACATGGCCACCACGGTCCTAGTCCGCAGCCTGCTCAGCCTGAACCATGCCAGACACACACAAGTGCCCAACATCTGGTGGGGGGGGGACTGGAGGGAGGGGACCACAGTGTGACCAGACCCTGTGGAGGGTGCTCATATTTCTCTCTTTCTTCCTCCCCCCACCCCGTCAGATGTACGTGCTCTATTATGAGTAAAGGGGGGGGGGAGCTTAAAGTCATTAACAAAGCAAATGAGAAAACCTCACCAAAATGTAAAGAGTACAGAGCAAGGAATCAAGTATCTTGTGTTCATTTTTCTTCTAAACACCGAGGCACTTGGGTATCCCCCCTCACCTCCCTACATCTGTTTTCCCACCTGCAAAATGAGTGGCTAGGCTTCGATGACCACCAAGGTTTCATCTGCAGTCAAGTCAGTCTTGGGTTCCAGTCCCCAGGCCCCTAGGCCTTGACCCCAGACCTCAGGCAGCTTGCCCGGCACTGGCCTCCCTCCCGGCACTTTCCCTGGCTCTTTGCCCCAGTGGCACCACCACCTGCCAGCTCCCCAGGTGCTCGTTCCCAGCCCTTCCTCTCCCCAACACTCTCTGGCTGGCGGCACGTTGGAATCATTTGTGGAGTTTTTTTAAATCCCGAGGCTGGGCTGGCTGGTGGCCTGGTGGTTGGGGCAGCTAGATCCCACAAGGCCAACTGCATGGTTCCAGTCCCAGCAGCTTAGGAGATGTGCCAGGCACATAAGCGTGCACCCCCACAGTCCAGAGGGAAGAGTGGAGGAGAGGGGATTGCAGCGTGACCATCCTCCTTGGGGTGTACTTTCTCACCGCGACCTCCCTATCTCTCTGGCAGTGCTCATGCCCTATAGCAAAATAAAAAATAAAAAATAAAAAATAAAAAACAATGCCCACACTTGCCCAGGTCACCCGCATCTCTAGAGGTGGAGCTGAAGCAGCAGTAGGATTTTCCAGTGCTCCAAGGTGAAGCCAAGGTGGAGCCGAGGCTGAAAACCGGCATTCTAACTGGAGTAGCCCCCGACAGAGCCCTTTACAACAGACAAAACAGCTTCCCATGTAACTAATTACCGATGTGCCCTTGTCCCTCAATGTATGCGACCATGCAGGATCTTGCACTATTAAATGTTCAGAAACCAGACCCAGGCCCCAAATGTTACAGTCACATTTGACACTGGATTTCTCTGGCGGCTGCTGAGCTCAGTCTTACCTAAGAGCGATGATTCGAGAAGGTTGGAGAAATTCTCCATGGCCGGGGCAGAACTTTCTACAGAACGCTTTCCCTTGCTCAAGCTTTCTCATCATGGTATTGTGTCTGTGGGAAAATCGATCCAACTTTTATCTTTTCGACTTACACCACCTTTTCCTAGAATATAACCTGCTATAAGTTTGAACAATGCCTGCGGTTTTTTTCTTGCTTGTACATGTGCATATGTGGGTGTGAGAAAAGTCAACATTCTCCAAGGCAGAATGAGCCCGGGGGTGAGAAGGACGCGGGACTGGAACACGGGCCAGACGCCACTGGGAGGCCGTGGATGTGGCGTTTGGGTTCTGCTGCTGCTACTCAATCTGATGCCGGTCCCCCATGAGCGCTCCCTCAGTAAACCACCGGGCAGTGTGACCCTGTCCCCATACACCCAGGATTGACGGGTTTCCTGGGACGTGAGACATTCATGCTAAAAGTGGGGAAATTCCAGAAAACCAGGAGAGTTTGGGTCTGTGAGCCCTGCCTCCATCTTCCCTGTCTGAGCACCTGATACAGACTGAGTTCTAAAGAGGCTGGTGGCTGCCCGATGGCAACGCCAGCCGTGACAGCTACACAGGTAGCTACATTGTGAGGCTCTTAGATACCAGTTCCCAGAGCCCACGGCCCAGGACGGGAGCAACCTCTGCCACATGGACATCCATCGTCAGTCTCCAAACACCCGGTCCCTGTCATGAAGAAAGGGGCAGAGGTGACCTGTTGTCTGTTCCTAGGCTAGTAAGTCGAAACCTGGCTGCCTGTGGGAACCACCTGGAGAGTTTAGAATCACCCTGGGGGAGGGACCAGCAGTTGGCACAATGGCTATGTTGCTAGACTTCCATGTAGTGGACTGCTGTTCGTGTCCCGGACCTGGTGGCTTAAACTCACGCAGGGCACGCACACGTGCGTGCCCAAGATCCCAAGAGGAGAATGGAGGAGAATGGAGGAGAAGGGATTGCGGCGTGGCCATCTCCCCTGGGGGGGTGATTTCTGGCTTTCTGTCTCTCTGTCTCTCTCTGTCTGTCGGGCATACACGTCCTATAGTAAAAACCTCTCCCCAAAAAAAGAATCACCTGGGGTGGGACCCCATCCTCCACTTCTGGTTCTGCCAAATCTCTCAGCTCCCAAATCACCCTTTTCCCTGAGGTTTTCTCCTTTGGGCGTAAACACTGCCCCCACACGCATCTAGAGTTTTTGTTTACGATTTCTTACTAAGCAAGAAAATTTCTATCTTAACCATGAAAATTTGTTGGTCTTAAACTCTTCATTTTCTCTTTGAGGTTATCTTCAGCAAAATGGCCTCCTAGAAAAATCAGACCTTTTTGCCATATCGAAGGCCATCAGTTTCTGGATTATTGTCATGAGGAAGTTTTTTATTGTTTATTTTTGCTAATGGGTGTATGTGCTCACCAGAGAGAGAGAGAGACAGAGAAACAGAGAGAAAGCACCCAACACAGAGTATGTTCATACCACAGTTCCTTCTCCATTTCTCTATCCTGTTGGGATTTGGGCTCACAAATGGTGAGTTTTTCCAAGTGTGTTTTTCCAGGACTCGAACTGTGTGCAATTGACCACGCGGGATCTGCTGCCTTACCCACTAAGTCATAGAGCCTGCCCTGGAGTTTTAATTGTAAAAAGTCCAAACCAGGGAACCAGCAGTTAGCATAATGGCTATGTCGCTGGACTCCCACGTAGTCGACCGCGGTTCGCGTCCCGGACCCGGTGGCTTAAAACTCACGCCGGGCGCGTGTGCGTGCGTGCCCAAGATCCTGAGAGGAGAATGGAGGACAAGGGATTGCGGCGTGACCATCCCCCCTGGGGGGTGATTTCTCGCTTCCTGTCTCTATGTCTCTCTCTGTCTGTCTGGCGAGCGCACGCGCCCTATAGCGAAAATCTCTCCAAAAAAAACAAAAAAGTCCAAACCAGTCTTCACCCCGTATTCGCTCTGTGTTCATCGTCTGTGAATGGATCATGGCTCGCAGTGCAGACACAGGTTTGTCCCAGCTGGATTCCCCTTCCTTCCCAGCGTGCCTTTGCACTCTGCCCCCTGTAGCCCAATTGCTGGGGGTTCCCTCTGCCCCATCCTCCACTTCTGGTTCTGCCAAATCTCTCAGCTCCCAAATCACCCTTTTTTACTCCTTTGGGGGCAAGCACTGCCCCCACACAAAAGCTAAGGACACAGAGGGTTCCCGCGTAGTCATCATGGGTCTGCCTTAGCCCTGGGCAAGGGGTGAATCCCTGGCCTGTCTGGGCCAATCACACTCCCTCCCTGGAGTCGGGCTGGGACTGGGGGTCTCTGGTTAGCTGGCCCATGGGCTGAGTCTAGAAGATCACAAGTCTTGAGGGACCAGCCGATGGTGTAGCAGCTGTGTTGCTGGACTCCCACGTGGTTCACACAGTTCACTGTGGCTTGAAAATCACACCAGACATGTGTGCACGCGTGCCCAAGATCCTGGGAAGAGAATGAAGGAGAAAGGATTGCAGGGTGGCCATCCTTCCTGAGGGAGGGGGAGTGATTGCTCACTTTCCCTCTCATTATCTCTGTCTCTGTCTCTCTCTCTCTGGTAAATGCACACACCCTAAGGCAAAAAATCTCTACCAAAAAACAAAAAAATAATAATAAGATCCCAAGCCTCAGGGCCTGAGGTGGCCTCATGGAGAAAGATACTTTGAGACCACGAGCTGCAGTGATCAAACTGACCAGGTCTGCAGACATACCTCCGAAACTCATCCAGACAGGCCGAGGGGACAGTGGAGACAGTGACCGAGAGCCGATGTGGCTCCCGAAGGGTGTTCCCATGCTTGTCCTCCTAGAGGCTGGGCTCTGAATCCTGCCCTCGGCTCATGAGACCCTTGCCCTAAGCCCTCCCGGAGTTAGGTCATCGTTAACGAGTTTCTGTCATGGCCACCGACTGGCCCCTGGGAGAGTCCGCTGCATCCCCTTGGTGTCTTAGGGCCCTAACTCTGGGCCCTCCCTGTCCAGTGAGATCCCCCGAGCCCGTCACTGCTGGTCCCCTTTCATCTTCAAAGAGGGCTGATGTCCATGTCCCCTGGGGCCTGCCCCCTCTCCCCCGGGAGATGGCCTTTCCTAATCCGGGCTTCCTGGCCCTCAGCTCCAGTTCCCATGGCAGAGGGGCGCCTCTTCAGCTTGCCTCCCCGATTGCCCTCTGCCTAGGAACATTTCAGGACACATCCGAGTGGAACACTTTCGAAACCAGAGTAAACAGTGGTTTCCTCGCATTCCTGTCGCCTTTGTTTGTTCGAGACTGGAGAGTCTAGGCTGGAGAGCTCTCCCGCCACGCCACCGCTGAGGGCCCTGGCTCTTGCCTTGACCCTTGTTGGGGAAGGAGTGGCAGGTTAGGGGCTGGGCAGGGGTGCTGGGCTTGCACAGATGTTTCAGGTTGCCTGTTAGGCTTTCGGCGTCCTCTTTTAGTGTCCCCTCTCCACTCCATTCTGGAGTGAGCCTCAGAGTTAAGTGACAGGCCTGGCCACTTGGCTAGTAAGAGCAGAGTGGTCCAGACACCAAGCCACACTTCTAACCACTGTACCACCCTGCCTCCTCCCGGCCATGGTGCCAGATAGCCCGACAGGGCGGCTTCCTCAGCTCTGCCCTGACTGTCCCAGCCCTGGCAGGGCCAAGGGAATGGCTTCTCCTCTAGGATGTGGCGTGGGCCCCAGGGGAGAGCTAGAACAATGTCGGGCCCCTTATCAACAGCTAATCCCGTCCTGGCCAGTTCCTGGACTTCCCTTCTCAGAAACGCCAACTCTTATTTTAACACATGGCGCGTTGGCTTCTGAGTCACCTCAGCCTGATTGTGTGCGGACAGAGCAGCGACAGTCCCTCCCCACCACCCCACGGCCAGCCTCTCTACAGGAATAAAGAGCAAACACCGTTAGGGACACCAGGAGTGGGCCTGGCTTCCTTTGGCCCCTGTCAGGAGCTCTGGGTACTAGAACACGAAGGAGCCTGGGCGTCATGGGATCCCAGCCCTCACCCAGCAGATCTCATCGAAGGCCAGCGAGGGCCTGGGCAACTCACCCTCCCTGTAACGCATGCATGTTACTAGACCCTTCCTCCCAGCGTCGGTCACACTGTAAGATCAGGGCTCTGGTCTGGCCCATGGCTTTTGTAGCAGACGCTCCTCAGAGGGCATTGCTGCAAGAGGTGGGGAGGGAGTCAGTTTGTCATTGTCCCTGTTTGTCTCTGTCCAAGTTTCCGTATTATTCTTGCTGCTTATACAACCTCAGGGGCAGCTCTCAGGGGCAGGAGGCATCTCAGATACTCCAGGAGGCAGGACTGCTTCACCCAGAAGGGGTCCTTTTAGGAACCCCCATGAATCAGAATCTCTGAGTGTCCCGATCCCTGACGGTTCCAGGAGAAAGTGATAAACGGTTCAGTCAATGGCCACTAGGGAAAGGGGTAGGGGCAGCCAAGCCCGACCCCTTCCGGTGACACCTGCAGCCCTGGAAACGGAGAGCTGGGTCGAGGGAAGCCCGGATAGCGCTTTCCAGTCATCAACTTGTTCTGTTTAAGACCCGGCAAGAGGCCTCGCCATGAAGGTGGGACAGTGGTGCAGGTAGCACCGTGCGCTGGGAGGCCCACCACGTCGGGAGGTCCCCGGTTTCCATCTGGAGAGCTCCCTCAATACACCAGGCACGCCGGTGCCGGCGATCCTGGGTGGGCTGAGGCTGGGTGATCACAGTTAAGACCCAGTAGGGGTACCTTTTCCCTTCTCTGCCTCTCTCCCTCTGCTCCCCCTCCCTTCTCTCGCTCCCCCTCTCTCTATCTCCCTCCCCTCACTCATAGAAGAACGAAATAAACATTTTTAAGGGGGAGTTTGGTGCCAATGCCCAGCTGCCCTCGCCGGCCAGCCCCTGCACACTCACTCATCAGGATGCAGGCTCTGGGGCCAGTCTGCCTGGGTCAGAACCGGCCGCCACTCCCCGGCGGTGTATGTGCGTGAGAGACCTCGGGCATTCGCTCTCCCTGTCTGTAACGTGTGGACACTACTAGACCCTTCCTCCCAGCATTAGCTTAAGCATTCAGGGGTCTGGAACACGGCCTGGCATGTAAGAGCTTAGCTCTCACGGTCGTTACGATTATTATTTCAAGCGCATAGCAGATATGATCTGCTTCCTTAGTCCCTCAAGTGCATCGCTCAAGGGCCAGCATTGTGAAAGCAGGAAATGTTGAGTCTTGTGTCCTCAGGACCATGCTGGGTGAGGCTTGGGGGATGTCTGCGAAATGTAGGCACACGAGCCAGGAGTTGTGATCAGAACATTCCAGAACTGGAAGAGAGGATTCAGTCAGTCTCCTGTGTGCTCCATAATTCAGCTAAAATAGCTAACGAACATCCACTGTGTGAATTGCTTAATGTTTGCCCAAACACTTGCTCCGTCCTGCTTCTGGGTCGTGATAAAGCTAGAATTAGACGAAGTTTGTCTCTGACAGAGGAAGAGACTGAAGACCAGAGAATTTGAGCTCTGGTCCAGGGGTTCAAAACTTTTGGTAACCAAAACTTGACACACTTTAAAACACCTTTTTGGTTTTTTTTAAAGAAAAAAAGATTTTTGCCATGGAGTGCATGCACCTGCCAAAGAAAGAAACAGGGACAGAGGGAGAAGGAATGTGAGAAATCACCAACCCCCTAGGTGAGATGGCCACACTATAATCCCTTCTCCATTCTCTTGAGATTTGGGGCATGCATGCACACACACACCTGACATGATTTTCAAGTCTCTGGGTCTGGGACTGGAACCAAGGAGTCATCCATATGGGCTCTAGCACCTTAACCTCCAAGCCATTTGTTGGCCTCTAAAATATCTTTTTAAAAAGTAAAGAGACTAGCAAGTGGAATGGTGGTTAAGGTGCTGGAATTCCCACATGGTTGACCATGGTTCGAGTTCCGGACCTGGCGGCTTCCTTTCTCTCTCTCTCTCTCTCTCTCTCTCTCTCTCTCTCTCTCTCTCTCTCTGTCTTTCTCTGGCAAAACTCATGTGAAAATAATAATAATAATAATAATAAATAAAGTTAAATAAAATAATTTTTAAAAATTTAAAAAGTAAATATATTTTTATTACAAGTTTGTTTTTAATCTTTAAATTTTGAAATAATTTTAGACTTTAAAAACATTGTAAGGGGCCAGCCCCATAGCCTAGTGGCTAAGGGAACCCAATTCCACATGTCCGACAGCAGTTCAAATCCTGGCCCCAGCGGCTTGGAAAATATACTGCATATGTGTGAGTGCCCAAATCCCGAGAGGATGGAGAAATGGAGGAGAAGGGATTGAGCCATGACCATACCCCATTTCTCCTGCTTTTTTCTCTGACTTTTTTCTCCACACACACCCTCTGACAATGAAAATAACCAAATGTAAATAAAAGCATTGCAGAAGTAGTATAAAGAATTGCTATGTACCCTGCTCCCAGCTTTCTCAAATGTGAACGTCTTACATAAACACAGCACGAATACCGGAACCCGGATGCGAACACTGTTACAACCCTATGAATTGGTCTGCAGACGCTGTTCAGAGGCCGCCAGCTGTCCGACTGACATTCTTCCTGCGGCAGGATCCACTCCAGGAACACGGGCTGCCCTGGGTTGTCTCCTTGGTTACTCCACGCTGGAACAGTTTCCTCAGTCCTTGTCATTCACAATTGTGATACTTAAGTAGTGGCCAATTATTCTTAGAATGTTCGCACTTTGGGTGTGTCTGGTGTTTTTTCATGCTTACATTGTGGCTAAGTATTTTTGGCAAGGACACCACGGAGGGGACACTGTGTTCTTCAGTCCCACACAGGAGGGGCTGTGCGATGCTAAGGCGTCTGATTCCTGGTGATAATAACCTCCTCTCTCGGGTAAGGTGGTGCCTGCCAGACTGATCCACTGCGAAGTTCCTATTTTTCCCTCTGGAGCTGAGAAGAAACTTTGAGAGATACTTTGGGACTATGTAAACGTTTTGTTTTTCATCATGCTTCATCTACTAACTTGAGTGTTCATGGATGGGTTCTTGCCTATAGCAATTATTACTGTGACGTTAGCCAAATGGTGATTTTCCAATCATGCCTTCTACAGCTTATTCATTGGAAGTCTACTGCACAGAATTCCATTCTCCCTCAGTTATCTGTGCATTTGTTCCCATCCATCAATGTGGAGTCCAGAATATTCGCTTTGTTCTGCTAGTGACCATCCATTGCTTTTGTAACAGTTCATTTTGTTATTTTAATTGCCTCAGATTTGAACAGTGGGAGCCGCTTCAAGGTGACCCCTCCATCTCTTTTTAATGTCCTCATCATTTTCGAGCAGTTTCTCAAGAACTGCAAAATATCCTGAGCTCATTCACAGTTTCTGTGCATCAGTCTTAGAATCGGCCATTTCTTCAAGGAGCCTTGAGTCCTGAGACTGGTCCTTAGAGACCCAGATCTCGGGGCTACGATGCACATAGCTACTGGGGCGTTACCATTTCTAGTTCCTCTCAGCAAAGCTGGGAAAATATTTAAGGAATTACACACACACACATTGCGTGTATAGATATAGATATGCATATATAGACATCTCTATGCGTTGCTACATCTAACATGTATGTAAAACCATTAGGCTCAGCTACAGGGGCACAGACAGCAATGTGCAAAACTACAGTGCTGGGAGCCACAGAGTAACTGCAGTTCGAATCCCTGGCCTGGTCAGCCAGAAACATGCTGGGCCAGAACACAAGTGCCCAGGATCCAGTGAGCGGGGGAGCTGGAAGAAGGAGATGGTGGCGTGACCAGACCCTGTGGTAAAGGATGCTTGTGTGTCTCTCCTTCTCTCTCTCTCAAGTTCGTGCACATTCTTATAAATAAAGAAAAAGAAAGATACTAATTCCACTGGTTCCAACCCAATACCATGGGGTGCATTTTAACTATCCACCTTTCTTTTTTTTTTTTTTTCCTTCCTGTATAGGGTGTATGTGTTTGCCAGGGAGAGAGAGAGAGATACAGACAGGGAGAGAGGAGAGAGAGATACAGACAGGGAGAGAGACAGGGAAAGTGAGAAAGTCCTCCCCGGGCTGGGGGAGGGAGTGGTCACAGTGCAACCCCCTTCTCCTCCTGAGATTTTGGGCACGCATGCACATAAACACAGCATGTTTCTCAAGCCGCCAGGTCCAGGACTCAAACTGCACAGTTGGCCATGTGGGATCCAGCCGCCTTAACCACCACGCCACTGGCTGCCCTCCCTTCCATATTTGTTACACCTTTTTCAACAGTGAACAATGCAGTTCTAACTCTCCTTCAAGTAATTATTTATTTGCTTAATCATGAAATACGTTGAGACCCTTACAGTATTTCTGATACTTTTTAAAAAATCTTTTTATGATTTTAGTTAAATAATATTAAGGCTTAGAGGCGAGGGAAGGCTAGTTAGGTGGGTGAACTCTGGAAGTGGGTAGCTATTTCGTCTTTCTGAGTCTTACCTTTTTTGCAGTAAAATAGCGATGCTAGCATCTAGTTCACAGAACTGTGGTGAGAATGAAAGACAGTGTGTGTAAGATGCTTAGCACATAGAAAACCTCTGATAAATGGTACACATTTTTATTAGCTATTAATTAGAAAACAAACATTTCTGTGGGTACCTAATTTTCTCAATGAAAATTTGGCCCATAGTAAAACCATTTTAGGGCCAGCAGGAGGCGTGGTGGTTAAGGCACTGAATTCCCACATGGCTGACTGCCTACTGAGTCCCTGGCTTGGCAGCTTGCTTTCTCACTTTCTGTCTTTCTCTCTCTGGTGAACACATATAAAAGTTAAAATAATAATAATAAATAAAATGTTTAAAATAAAAATAAAGTCAATTGATATGTGGGAAACCAGAAAGAGAAAGTGTGGAAGCTTGTCATGAGATCTTCTTCATACTGTTGTCCCTCCAGTAGGTGGCAGCACTTACACCAGTGCCTTGGAGTCGGTTTAATGAATCTTGCTGATAAAGTCCTCACAGTAAGAGACCACCCAAGTGTGCTGGAGAAAGCAACCCTAGAATTAACATCTCCCATACAAAATGCGAGAAATAGTCTACAACTTTAAAAAGAGAAAAGAAAAAAAATGCCCCACATCCAAACATATTTGTGAAACGCCTGCTGGGGATTCAAACAAATCTGCCCAAGACTAACTAACCTGGGTCACAGGGTACTTGCCACCTGGGTAAATAGGGCTCAGGCACCCCAGGCCTCAGGTGTCATCCCAGGGGTGGCAGTGAGGGACAAGCTGGACAGGACTTACTGCAGATCCTACAGCTGACAGGGAGCTGGACATGGTTCTCAGGTCGCAGTCCCTGAGCACCCTGGGGTTCTCTGGGCCCAGGGCCTAGGTGGGACAAAGAAAGACACATAAACCCTGTGTGCTCTCACTGCCTGGGGCTGGAAAAACACGAGCTGCAAGAAACAGACTTACACAACATGACTAAAACAGGAGTTGCCCTGCGTCCCACAAAAATTACTGTGATGTTAGCCAAATGATGATTTACCAGTTTCTATCATTCCTTCTACATTTATTCATTGGAATTCTACTGCACAGAACTTTCCTTCCTCCTGTATTTATTTATGTATTTGTTCATATCAATGTGGAGTTGTTAATATTTGCTTTGTTCTATTAATGATCACCTATTACATTTTTTTTTTCCTGCCATAGGGCACGTGCATTTGCCAGAGAGAGACAGTGAGATGGAAAGTGAGAAATCACACCCCAGGAAGTATGGCCACACCTCAATCCCTTCTCCTTCATTCTCCTCCTGGGATTTTGGGCATGCATGCACACATGTCTGGCATGATTTTCAAGCTGCCAGGTCTGGGACTCGAACCACAGTCAGTCACGTAGGAGTCCAGTGCCTTAACCTCCATGCCAACAGCTGGCCCAAATAATCTATTACTTGTGTTAGAATTCTTTTTTTTTTTTTTCTATAGGGCTCATGCACTGGCCAAAAAGACAGAGAGAAACAGAGAGACAGAAAGCGAGAAATCACCCTCCAGGGGGGATGATCACACCGCAATCCCTTGTCCTCCATTCTCCTTACAGGATCTTGGACATACATGCACATGCATGTGGCGTGAGTTTAAGCCACCAGGTCTGGGACTCGAACCACGGTCAACTACATGGGAGTACAGCAACATAGCCATTACACTAACTGCTGGTCCCTAGAATTCATTATTGGTCGAATTTGTTATTTTGTTATTAGTAGAATTTAATCACAGATTAAGATGTTCAGACTCTGGAAATCAAGGTAGCTACAGTCATCTCTCCTCTCAGTGTCCTAGCACTGCCAGTCCTGGTCCCTGAGCAGCAGGGGAGAACAAGAAACAGCCTGAGTGTGGCCCAGAGATGGTGTTCTGGAAGTCTGTGGCGTAAACGCCAAGGTTCTCAGCCTGAGTAGACAGGAAAGCACAGCTTGCTTCAGTCACCAGTTTCCTGCAGGCAAATCTGCAGTTCCTGATTCCTGTCAGAGAAATGTCTTCCTGTTTGGAAGTGCCACAATGACAGCACCTATCTGCCATTACATGCGGTGCTAGACTCAGGACATTTTCTAGTCACAAGGCATCTACTCCTCCTTCCTAACATCATCCTAATCTCCTCTGGAGAATTATCTGGCACCTACAATGTACAAACCCAGGCATCTATTCTCTCGTTCCCAAGTCAGAGAGTCTTCCAAGTCTCCTGCTGCCTGTCTTCCCTCTTAGCATTAACAACAGCCAAAGGTAATCAAGGGTCTAAACTTGGCCAGGTGGGCTTGCTTTCCTGGGGAATTAACTTTGGAGCAAGAAACACAAGGGCAGAAGCAATGGTGGAAGTTCAAACATCCTCGTAATCATACCTGGGCAAGATACCTTGGAGCTGTTCCTGCTTTCTAGACCATCTGAACTGCCTCATTCCTGTCTGTTCAGGCTCAGATCGAGGCCTTCCCTTCCACCCTGAGGCAGCCACAGCTGCCCAATCACTTTCCTCTTCTTAATTTAGCTGAGTCAGTTAATGTTGCTTGCCATCGATGAACCTGGCTGATACACTAGCTCATGTTGAAGAAAAAGTCATTTATCATTCCTCTCCACCTAGGGAACTTCAAAACCAAATATGACCCTCTTACCCTGGGAAATTAATTTCCTTAGAGTCTTAGTGAAAAAGGAAAAAAAAAAAAAAAGCATATACAATGTTCTAGCCCCAACCAACAGTGAGTTGGCAACTTCTGATAAGAACATGAAAGACCTGAGTTCACTTGGGAAGTGAGGCCACCTATCAGGAAAAAGGAGGGGAAGAGTGGAATTTCAAGTGGTTACTCGACTTGTGAGAAAAGCCTGATGATCCCCCACTTTGTATTGCATAATTTCTTAGCTTTGTGCTGGCAACATTGCAGGATCAAGCCCATTGCATCACAGAATGGAGGAAATGCTTAGCATGGGCAGTGTCTTTGTTCCCAATCCTAACCATTTCTAGTTGTGGCCAGAACCTTTCAGTCTTGCTATTTCTCTGGGACATGTGCCTAGGTTATTGACTTCATGCTTCAAGGGAACCCAAGCCCCCATTCCTTGGAGAAAGACAGCATTGTACAGTGGTTCAGAGCCCATACAGCTTGCGTTTGAATCCTCAATCTGTCAAGGCCATGTGACTTTGGACATACCATTCAGTCTCTATGCCTTGGCCTCAGCATCTGTAAAACTGACAGCAGAATCAATATGTGTGGAGCATTTAGATTTTGAAACACAGTTAACTTATATCACTGTTGATGAATCAAATGAAATTTGTCCTGAAACTCCTACTTGGGGCTTTACCTAAGGAACTGCAATCTAACTTAGTACTCTTGATGGAAATAACCAACTCTTTGGAGGAACCAGCAGTTAGCGTAATGGCTCTGTCTCTGGACTCTCATGTAGTCGACCATGGTTCGTGTCCCGGACCCAGCGGCTTAAACTCACGCCGGGCGCATGTGCGTGCGTGCCCAAGATCCCAAGAGGAGAATGGAGGAGAAGGGATTGCAATGTGGCCATCCCCCCTGGGGGGTGATATCTCACTTTCTGTCTCTCTGTCTCTCTCTCTCTCTGTCTGGTGAGCACACGCACCCTATAGCAAAAAACCTCTCAAAAAAAGAAAAAAAGAAAGAAAGAACCAACTCTGCAAAAATAATAATTAATGTGGTTTAATTCTTTTTTTTTTTTTTTGGAGAGGTTTTCACTATAGGGCGCGTGTGCTCGCCAGACAGACAGAGAGAGACATAGAGACAGAAAGCGAGAAATCACCCCCTGGGGGGGATGGTCACACCGCAATCCCTTCTTCTCCATTCTCCTCTCAGGATCTAGGGCATGCACACACACGCGCCCAGTGTGAGTTCTAAGCCACCGGGTCCAGGACACAAACTGCGGTCCACAACGTGGGAATCCAGAGACATAGCCATTACGCTAACTGCTGGTTCCCAATGTGGTTTAATTCTAAGTACAAATACGTGTGACCAACCTGGAGAAAGGTAAACACGCCTTTCTCGGGGTGATAAGATACATGCGTTCCTTTTACTTGGTTTTCAAAGTGAGAGACAAGGTTTGGAACTTAGTGAAAAAAGGTTCTTTCATTGGTCTGGTCCAAAAAGATGGGACATTTGAAAGTGGGGGTTTGTAGGCCGTAGGTGGGTTTTACAATCTTAAGTGGGTGATTGGAAAGGAAGGTCTGTGTTTTGGGAAGGCATCAGAGTGTACCGTCATAGAGAAAAGGAGGTTGTGTACATCACAAGATACTGTCCCAAGGACAGGATGTAGGAAGAGTGTTGTTATAAATGAGCTAAAATGGTCTCTAAATGTTCGTGGGCATGACTCACCCATCACAAAGTTACTCTGCCAGGGACAGAGTGTAGGAAGAGTCCTGTTATCAAATGAGCCAAAATGGTCTGTTAATGTTTGTGGGTGTGACCTACCTCAGGCTCTCTGGAAGGGATTTTGGAAATAGGAAAAAGCAGTCAGACTTCTGTCCTCAGTACTTAAACTAACTGAAACCCTAACTTAAGTTTAATAACAAAAAGCTGAGTTTCAGCCAATTGCAGCAGCAGAGCTCAACCAACTGTGGCCAACCCTAAACCATTTTTCAAATGAGGCAGACACCACACTGTAACTAACTGAGCTATCTCTGTAACCCCTTCTGTTTTCTATACATAGCTTCCTTTTCTTCTCCCCGTACATGTGGTTCAACCACGTTGCAGCCCCTGAGTCCTTTGACCTTACCCTGCCTCTGAGGTCTGCTTAATTTGCAAATTGTTCTTTGCCTAATTAAGCTCTGCTAAATGTAACTGGTCTCAAGTTTTTGTTTTGTTTTTGTTTTCATCGTGTTAGCACTGCCTTCCCAACCCTGTCATGGCATCCATCAAGAAACAAGTAACTAACTGTTAAACAATTAATTGGCACTACATGACCTCTCTCTCTCTCTCTCTCTCTCTCTCTCTCTCTCTCTCTCTCTCTCTCTCTTTCTCTCTCTCTCTCTCTCATGAATGCATGTGCCTTATAGCTAACAAAAGAAAGAAAGTGCTAATAATCGGGATTTAAGTCTCCTGGTCCTGTCCTGGGTCATCAGCCTTCCCCTCTCCTGGGCCATCCCATCAGCATGCAAACATCTAAAGTACAGACCCTACCTTCAGCTCCACATGGTCTCCAGTTCTGTCCCAATTCTCTCCAACTCTTCAAAGCAAACCCCTTAATAGAGCGGCTAACACCAACAAATATCACATCCTCTCCTTCTACCCTGAAGGGGTGTTGTCCCCTCCTAGCCACTGGAACAGCCCTCACCAAGGCCACCAAGATGACAAGACTCCCTACAGCAGGGGTCAGCCCTCTGTGCTCTGCTTTCCTGACCTGCTGAGAGGAGCACTGGATGTGGTCAGCCACCCCTTCTGCCTGGTGCATTTCCTCCTCTGAGCTCCATAACGCCATGCCGGGTTTTCTTTCTGACACCCCGCCTCCTCTTTTCTAGTCTTCTTTGCGGGCTCCCCCGCCTCTCCCAGGCCTCCACACATTGACCGCCCGGGCCTGTCATCCTCAGTGCTGGTCCTACCCTTCTGCGCTCAGTCTCTGATGGTCTCGTCCAGTTCCAGGTCTCCGATGCCTTTCTTCAGCACCTCGACTTGCCTGCCTCCCGGATGACCTTCACACGCCACAGTACTCCTCCCCTCAGACTCTCCAGACCCACTCATCTCAGTGTTCTCCCCATCTCAGGAAATGTCACCACCACCACCCACTTGCTGGGATCACAGTGCTACAGCTCATTTACTTTTGCTTGGAAATAGTCTCACATTTAGAGGAAAGTTGCAAGTTTACTAGAAGAACCCCTGTTTACCCTTGAACCCGATCCTCCACTGTTAATATTTTACCCCATGGATGTGGTATATGCCTTATCATATTCTTTTTAAAAAGCACTTATCATTTTTTTAATTTTCAATGTTTTCTTTATTGATGGTAGACCGTATGCACACACACATGAGAGAGACAGAGAGAGAGCAAGAGAGAAAGATTGCCTCCACAGGGTCTGGTCAAAACTCAATCCCCTTCCGTCGGGTCTTGGGCGTTTGCACGCATGCCCCAGCTGACCAGGCCGGGGACTTGAACTGTGGTCATCATGTCAGACCTGTTTTCTCCTGAGCACTCACTACATTACCACTGTGCCATAGACTTGGCCCATATTATCATTCTTTTCTGAACCACTGGCAATACATTGCAGACCTAATGACCTATTACCCTTTTAATAATTTAATGTATATGTATGAACAAGGGCATGTCCATACACAACCAGCAGACCATGACGTGAACACTGACAGGATGTTATCATCACAGCCTTCAGTCGTATTTCATAGACGGCTCCAGTAATGTCCGTGATAGGGCCAGATGCAAATCTGAATCGCTAGTTCCAATTAGTTGTCATTGTTTTGTTGTTGTTTTGTCATTATTTTTTTAATTTTTAAAAATTATTTTTATTATTTAATTTGCTATGGGCATGTACAATCACCAGAGAGAGACAGAGAGAGGGGGGGAAAGTGAGAAAGTGAACTGCCAGGCCTGGGACTCGAACTGTGGACAATCATGTCGGAGTCCAGCAACTGCTGGCCCACTTGTCATGTCTGTTTAGTTTCCTCCTATCTAGAACAGCTCTTCCATCCTTTCTTGTTTTTGTGACCTTGGCACGTCTACAGAGTACAGGCCAGCTACTTTGTAACACGCCGCTTTCAGTTTATCTGTTTCCTGGTGACGTCTGCGTTCTGGCAGGAACCACAGAACAGCAGTGTACAGTGCCCGTCAGAGCCTGGATCACAGACCCATGATGTTGGCTTGACCCCTTGGTGGTGATGTTAGCATTCAGCACCGTTTGCTGGGTTTCTGCACAGTCAGGTGAATTGGAATTTATCAATTGATATCAAATTAGTAAGTCTTTGGTGAGGGTCTATTTTGCTATTGTGTCTACATTTGTTAGTTGGCATTGTATTATAAGGTAGCACTTTCTCCTTATTCATGTATTTGCTTATTATTTATATCTATATGAACCCATGGATTCTAATCTACTCAATCAAATCGCCTATTGTCAACCTGCTATTTTGATACTCAGATTGCTTCAGATTTGGCCACGGAGTCCCTTTGAGCAGCTTCTTTGACTGAACGCCTATACACCACTGCCCTTTGAGGGACCAGCACCTGTTTCTTCTCTCCCACCAACAGATGTCCAGACGTTTCTGTCTATTTTGACAACCAAGTAATCAGGCCGCCGCAGCCGCAGAGACATGCCTGGAATGAGCTTAGGCCAATCAAAGTATCCTATCCCCCTAGACACAGTGCTTGCTTGAGGGTGGACACTTGGCCCAGGATAAGTGGCCAGTGAGGACCCAGGAAATACTTGGGAAAGAAGTGTCCTGTGTTCCAGCTGCGGGAGGGGAGCTGCCGACGGAGCTCTCTCCGCCTCTGAATCTGTTCTGGGAAGACGTACCGTCTGGGCCTGATGAAGCCTTTTCTCCTGCCAGGAAGGGAGCTCGACCGAGACCATGTCATACAGAGGGGAAAGAGCCGAGAAGTACAGACAGAGAAGAGAAGTGGGACGAGGGCTCTGTGACACCCACCCCTGGATCGTTCTGTGCCTGACGCTGTCTGTGAGCTGGTTACTTATTTGAACCAATAAATTCCTTTTATTTATTTATTTATTTTATTTTTTTTTTTTTGGAGAGACTTTTGCTATAGGGCGCGTGCACTCGCCAGAAAGACAGAAAGAGACAGAGAGACAGAAAGCAAGAAATCACCCCTCAGGGGGATGGCCATGCTGCAATCCCTTCTCTTCCATTTTCCTCAGGATCTTGGGCACTCACACACACCGGTCTGGGACTTAAACCGTAGTCAACTACCTGGGAGTCCAGCAATGTAGCCATTATGCCAACTGCTGGTCCCCAATACATTCCTTTTTCTTTAAGTCAGAATGAGCTAAGATTTCTGTTCCCCAGAACAGCAGAGGGAAGCCGCCTGCTGAGAGAAGCAGGATGAGTTTCTGTTCCCTGCGACCAGAAGAACTTGAACTCTCACCCGGCTGCTCTCCCCATCTGCTCTGAGAGCTCCTGGGGGCCTAGTCCCTGTGCACCCCAGCCTGTTGGAACAACTCACAGCTCTAGTTAGCACTTCATAAGTGTTTCGTGATGAGAGGTGTTCTCCCTAAGTCGCTGGCATCTAGAACAGTATGTGGGACACGTGGGGTCGTTCACTGAATGAATGCACGACTCACTCCAACATGGCTCGACTGGCTCGAGTCCACCAAAGGAGGCAAACCGTGTGGCACGTCACTTGACACTTTATTCTCCGGGGGGAGGGGGGGCAGTAGAAGGGAGTGTGGGGACGAAGGCTGGAGGGTGGACTAGAGCTAGAAGGGAGGAGCCTGTGGAGGTGGCGAGGTTCCCGGGGTCTGAGGACAGAAGCCAGCCCTCTGCACTTCTTCCTCAGGATGGTCAGAGGCCTCGCCTGGGACCTGGAGTGGAGAGAAGAGCCAGCTGTGGGCAGGTGCTCTGGGAATCCGGCTGCCTGGCCCTGCCGAACACACCCAGAGTCACACTGGAGGCAGGAGTCAGAGCAGCTTGAGAACTTGGGAGGGAAAAGCCACGGGTCCCAACAACAGGGAACGGGTGACCCGGCACCACCAACTTGCTCCAGAGCTGCTGGTGGAAAGCCCCAGAGCACCCACAAGGGGCGAGGGCCCGACCAGCTGTCAGAGCCCGCCCAGAGGCCCTACGCCTCCCCACCTCCCACAGCCATGGCCTGTTCTCTCAGGGCCCAGGCTGGGCAGCCATGGAGGGAAGAGGCCCTGAGGAACCCTGCCCAGCAGGAGTCTCCATCCTAGCCCTCAGGGTCCCAGTGTTGAGGAGGACGTGGCCCTAGCTCCTGTCTCTAGGAACCTGTGCTGGGCTGGAAGATGGGGGTTCAGGGCTCTGATAAATCCTGACTTCCCACGTCTGAGAACATTTCCTGAGTGTCAGCTGTTTACACATGACGATCTCCTCGGGTGCTCATTCCTATGTCAGAAACCAGGATGACTGGCCCCCATTCACAGATGAGGAAACTGCAGCTCAGAGAGGCCAAGGGACTTGCCCAAGGTCACACAGCTTTGGAGAGATGGAGATGTTACCCAAGACTGCCTCTAAAGTCCATGCCCTTGTTCAAGATCACTCCATTTCTGGCTAAAGCCCATCTGCCCAGTATCTCACATTTTTCTGTGTTGAAAGTGGGGGTAGAAGTACGCCATGAACAGGAAGCTTGGAGGGACTCCTGAGAGCTGCTCATTCAGTTGTTGGGTTTGGTTTGTTTTCAGTTTGCTATAGGGTGCGTGTACTTGCCAGACAACAGAGAGAGAGAGGGGAGAGAGAGAGAGAGCGAGAGCGAGAGAGAGACAGGAGAGAAGATAGCACAATTGCTGCTCCTCCATTCTCCTCTTGGGATTTGGGCACACAAGCACACGTTCCCCGAGTGGTTTTCCCGCCACCATGTCTGGGACTTGAGTCACACACTTGGCCATGTGGATCCAGCTGGCCCTAAGTTCTCTGTGAGAGACTTTGGCTGGGGGGTGGTGCGCAATTCTAGTCCCTCACGAAAGCGTCTCAGCTGTCACCCCTGCACCTACCTGCAGAAGGTTTGCATATCTTGAGGTCCACGCAGACCTCCTGGGCGCTTTTGCCGGCCATGATGTCCCGGCTAATGAGACGCAGAGCTGTCCTCATGATCTTTTTGCAGATGCCTCTCAGCAACCCCATCTTGTCACACACCTTGGAAGCAGCCTGGCTGATGGTTTCCTGCAGCGGCAGCACCGTGGTGGGACGTGACAGTCAGGTGAGCCCTGCCCCGCTCTGCCACCCCTGGGCCCTGGCAGCTCTGGCTGGGTGTGCTGAGTCAGTGCTAGGTGGCCACGGGACCAGAGACTGCAAAGGCAGGGTTTGAGCCCCTGCTCCAAGGGGCTCCCAGTCCCCAAGGCCCTGGCCCAAGCCTGGACAGTCAGGGGCTCTTGAGAGAAGGACGACTGGCCCTGCTGAGGTCTCAGCCCCTGTCTACCTGCCCCTACCTTCTCTGTGAATGATGTGACGGCTGCCAGACCCATATAAGAGACTCTGTCCATGCAGAGTCCAAGGGTTCAGGACCCAGCTGGGGACCCAACAATGGGGCGGAGCTGTGAGGGCCTAAGGGGGTCAGCACTTGGACCCTGCACTCATTTGACCTTGAAGTACCTTCTGCTGTCATCCCAGTGGAGAAGGATAAAGCGGAGTGTCCAGGCTGAGGGTGGGCCCTGCAGTGCCAAGACACTGACCAGGCCGGGGTGCAGAAGACAGGAAGGGGGTGAAACAGCATTTCTTGGGGCAGATTGAGTATCCCTTATCCAAAATGCTTAGGGCCAGAAGTGTCTCAGATTTGGGATGTTTTTCGGATTTTGGAATATTTGTCTAACGAGTCATCTTGGGGATGGACTGTTTCGCATACACCTTCTACACACCGCATGAGGTGATTGTATATGGTATTTTGCATTTGACTGGGACTCATCGCATGAAGTCACGTGTGGAATTTCCCACACATGGCGTCGAGGTGGCACTCAACACGTTTCAGATTTTGGAGCATTCTGGATTTTTGGAGTAGGAATGGTCACCTTGTAGGAGCACAGTCATTTGTTAAGAATGTACTCAGTGGTGGAGTCCAACACATTACACCCTCCGGCTCTTTGAGAAGACTTAGCAAGGTAGGGGCTATTTATTATCCACCCCATGCTACGGATGAGAAACCCGAGGCTCGGGAAGTGTAAGTGCCTTGCTCAAGGCCATGCAGCTTAGAAGTGGCAGATCTGGGATTTAGCGTGGCAGGCCGAGGCCCCATCTGGAACCAGCCTATCAGAGCCCTGTCCTGGACACAAACGTTAGGCTCCAGGGGACGGACGCCCAACTTGTCCATGCCACCCTTCCACTTATTCACACTCAGAGTCACAGTTTTGCAAATTCTCTGATGTCCCCCACAGACACTGAGGGGCCCACAGATCCCCAGTCAAGGGCCCTCCCCTGGGGTAGCCACGCTAGCGCCCCAGGCCCTGCCTGGTCAGAGGGCGCCCCACCCCTCACCCGCACTGGCCAGCAGGCACGGGATCCCACAGCTGTTGGCCTCACCTCATTAGGCTGATTCCCCACCATGTCCTCCAGCTTCTTCATGATCTTCTGGCAGGGCTTGCAGCCCCAGCTCAGCTCCTTCCTCCGAGCAAGCAGGTCACCCTGTCAGGAAGCGAAGCGCCTTTAGGTGTCTCTCAGACACAAGATCACCGCTGAGCTCTTTGACCTGAAGGCAGGTCCCCTGGGGGCCAGAACCAGCCTACCCGGGGAGCCTGCCCACATGGGCACTCCATCAGCAGGCTCCTCGGAGGGCGAGACCCAGAGGGGCTTCTCAGATGGGTCCAGCCAGACTGCTGCAGCCGCACTGGCCAGGTGGGAGCTGGCCAAATCCAGCGCCTCTGCTCCAGGCCGCTTCCCTCCCTCCCCGGCAGAGACCTCCAGCCCTGTGCTCGGAGCCACCCAGGGAGGAGAGAAAACGGAGGGCTGAGGAAGGTGGGCAGGGAGCCAGCGTACCTGGGGGCTCTCCTGGGCCAGGCCCTGGAGCAACTGCTCACCCTCACACCAGGGTGTCGCCGGGTCATGGTGCTCTGGGCCCACACCAGAGAAAGCCAGACCTGGGGAACAGATGGGATGGCACCCCCTCTTCAGCACACAGAGAGTAAAGGTCAGTCCTGCTGCCTGGGTGAGTGGGGAGGGGCCCAGGGCCCAGGCCAGGGTGGGCCTGTGGGGAGGGAGCAGGCCTCTCCTCTTGCTCTGCCTGGAGCTGCTCTGACCCACTCTCAGCACAAAGGAGTGTTGTGTTCTCAGGCTTCTTCTGGGGGAGAGACCCAGGCCCCCCCCCCAGTACACACACACACACACACACACACACACACACACACACACACACGAAGGCTTGGGGGTGTCAGTTTGTCTCGAAGGAAACTCCTTCCTCTCTAGAGATTTTCTTCCTTTCTCTCTTTCCTTCCAGGTGGCCCAGCCAGTCCTGCACTCTCTTCCTGAAATGTCCTTTCCTTCAGCTGAGCTTCGGATCGGAGCAGATTCGGGGCTCTCAGTGACCCGGGGGCTGGGAGGGGACTGGGTGTGGGGAGCGGGCAGTGTCCTGAGCCCAGGGCCTCACAAGCTCTGTCATGACCCTCACCAGAGCACACGCCAAAGACGCAGACCCACCAAAGAGGGAGGTGGTCAGCTGGTAGCGCCGACCAGGACTCAGAGGCCAGGAAGGAAAGGGGACCCAGACCGGTGGAGATGGGACCAGGACCCAGGCCAGGGCTCCCTTGTTCCCCAAGGCCAGTCGCTCATCAGCCAGGCCCGGATAGGCTGGGCCCGCTGTGGGGGCTGAGCCAGCTCTGCAGAGGGGCCTAGCCTCCAGATGGAGAGCTGGCTGGGGAGGGCCTTGGTGTCTGAGGGTCTGCAGCACACCTCTGGGTTCAGCAAGCCCCAGAAAGCGGGCTGGAGGAGCTGTCAGGACCCACACTGAGGGCAGTCCTCACCTGAGGGGTTCAGGAGCACCGCGGCAAGGAACAGCAGGGTCCGGCTAGCCATGGTGGGGCAGCTTCAGAGATGCCCTTCACAGCCTCCTATGGAAGGAGGCAGGCCCTGCTCCTTTTGTAAGCCACCTCCCCTTGTCACTGGGCTTACCACAGACACCAAATACCAGTTTGTGGAGAAGTGGGGGAGGGAGCAGAACCGCACGGGTTCTGAGCCCCCATGGCCCCCGCCTCCCCCCACACTGTGGAACTTTCCAAGACAGGCATGGCATTGCCAGAAGCCAGCAGCTGCCCTGAGGCCCACCACACCCAGCATGTGCTGGTGGAGGGTGACATCAGGCAGGGCCTTGCTAACTGCGAACCCTTTGTCCCTCGGTCCCCTTTTCCCACCTCGTCTCCATGGGGGTGGGCAGATGCTTCCACTCAGCCCTCTCTTTATATCCCTGCTCTCCCTCCTAATTATTTAACCCAACATAGTGCTGCCCTATTTAAAAAGCAAAAAATCCAAGATTTCCAGTTAAATTTGAATATTGGATAAACAAGAAATAATTTTTAGTATAAGTATGTCCTAAATATTATAAGGGATATACTTACACTAAAAATAGATATATTTATTATTTCCCTGAAATTTATATTAAACTAAGCATCCCATATTTTCTTTTTTTTTTCTTTTGGAGAGGTTTTATCGCTATAATGAGCGTGCGCTCGCCAGACAGACAGAGAGAGACACAGAGACAGAAAGTGAGAAATCACCCCCCGGGGGGATGGTCACGCCGCAATCCCTTCTCCTCCATTCTCCTCTTGGGATCTTGGGCACGCACGCACACGCACCCGCATCCCATATTTTCTTTGGCTACCTGACACTTGCCTGGCTTAGATGAGGAAACAGAAGCCCAGAGAGAAGAAAGGACTCGTCTAAGCCACACGGTCTGTCGGAGGCACCGCTGGGACTAAGACCCAGCCTTTGCCTCCTTTGGGGCCCTTCGCTTCTGGCTGGTAAGATGGTGGAGGGACCCAGCCAGGACCAGTTTGATGCTGTCTCTTCAGCAGCCCCTGCCCACAGAGCTCCCTTCAATGTTATCTCTAATTATTCTTCCTCCCTAGGGGTTCTATCACCAGCTGAGTCCCAAGTTTCAGCTCAGTCTGTTTCTTTAAAAAATGGTGTCCTTGAGGGACCAAGGCAACTGAGGCTCTGCTCTAAACCTCATCTTCCAGGCCCCAGAAACACTCAGACAGTTAGGGCAACCTCTGTTCTCTCTCTGTCTGTCTCTCTCTCTCTCTCTTTAAATTTTTTCTTTTTTTTATTTTTTAAAACACTTCTTACCTCTGGCCTCGTCTTTCTCTTGCTAATTTCAGAAGCCATTTTAAACCTGAGGTGGGTCCTGCCGTATTCACGTGGCGTGCAAGCATGCCATGTGCTTTTCAGTTCTTACGTTTTAAAAACAAATTATTTTTTCTCTTTCCATTGTTTTTCTCTGGTTCTTTCCCCCTTTTTTTTTTCTTTTCCTTTTCCTTTTTTACCTTACTTTCTCACTTTGCTGTCCAGCCTCCACACACTGAGTGTCTAGACAAGTCTAGGTGCACAGTAGCCAAACATCTAATTACTTAGAGGGTCATAGAAATCCTCAACCCTTACCGTACCTCTTGCCTGAAGGGAGAAGCTCCTCTTTATAAATCTGAACTTGAAATCTCTTTCTGGGGATACCGTATTGCAAAACACAGTAGAGGAGAGAAATTGTCACAGAAGTACCTTAAAGCAAAGGGAAGCACATGTTCTTACAGCTGCAGAAACCTTCTCTAAGCAATTAGCCAAAAGTGCATTCACCCCACCAAGTGACTAAGATTCAGAGAAGAAAGACTGTGGAGTGAGCAGCAGAGAAGATGGAGCTACAGAGAGTGTGGCTCACCTCCTCCCGCATACCTCTGAACTCTCAGCTGAAACCCTGCAGCTCAGCCGAGGTGCACCTATTCCCTAGAACTGTGAGGCCTTTGTAATATACAGTTCCAATGTCAAAAGTGCCAGTTGCTTGGTGAGAATCAGGGAAAAGGAACTGCAGAGAGATTGTGGATTGCCTCCTCCCACACACTTCTAAATGCTCAGAATTAACTCCAAGAAATTAGGAAGAAATGTATTAACCCATCAGATGACCAGAAACCACTAGAGGCACAAGAAATATGAGAAACCAAGAAAATCTCTCTCCCCCAAGGGAAAAGAACAATCCTTCATCATCCACGGACAGTATAATGGAACTCATGGAAATGTCTGATAAGGAATTCATATTATTCAAGTGACAAAACTAAATAATATGCTAGAGATGAGAGACAATTAACTTCAGAAGGTGCAAGAAAAAAGAAATGAGTTCTAGGAGGTGAAGGAGTTCTTCCACAATCTGAAAGAGGAAATACACACCATAAAGAAGAATCAAATGGGGAACCAGCAGTTAGCGTAATGGCTATGTCGCTGGACTCCCACGTAGTTGACCACGGTTCGCGTCCCGGACCTGGTGGCTTAAAACTCACACCGGGCACATGTGCGTGCGTGCCCAAGATCCTGAGAAGAGAATGGAGGAGAAGGGATTGCGGCGTGACCATCCCCTCTGGGGGGTGATTTCTCACTTTCTGTCTCTATGTCTCTGTCTGTCTGGTGAGCGCACGCGCCGTATAGCGAAAACCTCTCCAAAAAAAAAAAAGAAGAATCAAATGGAGCTATTCGAGATGAAGGCTATAATACAGGAAATCAAAACCTCCCTTGAAAGTATTAAAAGCAGATTAGACCATGCAGAAGATCTAATCTCAGATGTTGAAGACTAAACCTCTGACCTAGAAAAAAATCACCAAAAAGACTGAGAAAATATGGGGCCAGCAGGTGGCATGGTGGTTAAGGTGCTAGACGTTCCCACATGGCCAACCACGGTTCGAGTCCTGGACCTGGTGGCTTGCTTTCTCACTTTCCCTCTCTCTCTCTATGTCTAACTCTGGTCAAATTAAAAAAAAAAGAAAAAAAAATAAATGAATAAATAAATAAATATTTTTTTAAAATACTGAGAAAATAATCCCCAAAATGAGAATAATATACGAGAAATATTAGATACCATTAAACACCCCAACATCTGGATAATTGGTATCCCAGAAGGTGAAGAAACTAATAAGGGCATTAATAATCCAGTCCATGAAATCTTGGAAGAAAACTTTCTAAACCTAGAGAGGCATTCAAACATCCAGACCCCAAAAATACAAAGGGCCCCTAATAGAATCAACCAAAGAAGATCTTCTCCAAGGCATATCATAGCCAGATTGGCCAAATCCACAAAGACAAGATACTAAAATTGACAAGAGAAAAATGGCAAGTTACTTACAAAGTTTATCCCATCAGGCTAACAGCAGACCTCTCATCGGAAGCAATGAGAGCAAAGAAAGAATGGGAAAAAATATTCAAAGTGTTAAGCAAAAAGCAATTTCAACCAAGAATACTATATCTGGAAAGATTATACTTCATATGGGAAGAAAAGATTAAAAACATTCTCAGATAAACAAAACCTGAAAGAATCTTCAAGAAGTTTGAAATGGAGGGAACCAGCAGTTAGCATAATGGCTATGTCGCTGGACTCCCACGTAGTCGACCGCAGTTCGCGTCCTGGACCCAGTGGCTTAAAACTCACGCCGGGCACGTGTGTGTGCGTGCCCAAGATCCCGAGAGGAGAATGGAGGAGAGGGGATTGTGGCATGACCATCCCCCCTGGGAGGTGATTTCTTGCTTTCTGTCTCTCTGTCTCTCTCTGTCTGTCTGGCCAGCGCACGCGCCCTATAGCAAAAACCTCTCCAAGAAAAAAAAAAGAAAGAAGAAGTTTGAAATGGAGTGCTTTACCAGGAAAACTAGACACACAAACAGAAATAAGAGAACAAAGAGCAACCAAGAAAATGATCAACTTAATGCTTGGGATATAAGTTCAGAAATATCAATAATAACAATAAATGTTAACTTCCAGGATTTAAATGGAAATATTGGACCACAGTAACACTGTACATTCAATAGAAGAGAGATTAATTACATGAGACTTAACTGGTGAAACAGAATTTTATGACTTTTGACTAGAATATTACTAATTTTCTTCTATGCTTTGTTTTCCGGATTTAAGGATTTTTGTCTCCTTTTCAGCTGCTGATAGGTTCAGCAATTTATTAATTTTTTTAACTGAAACATAAACTTGTCTCCTTCCTGACCCCTCTGAAATTGGAAAATATCTCTGAGTATTTTTATTTTGTGGTAGAAGGGTTATTTGCACGAGTTCAATAATACTTGTTACATTGAATCATAAATTGGAAATACTCATTATTGGACAGGGCTTTGACTGGAATGTCATCTCTGAAGATATAACTAGAAAACTATGGAGCTAAGGTAGATCTCAAGAAAGCCAACAGAAGCTCTTGGAAAGATGACCTGGCACCACAAACAGGTCTGGCAGTGAGGATAGAGAAGTCTTATGAAAGAATTCATACCATAAAATAACATGGACTTTTCAAGCCCACATTATAATCAGTGGAGATTGCAAAAGAGCAGCCACAACCAGAGGATTGCCTTGAGGAAGACTTTAAAGGAACAAAGAGACTAATCTTTGCTAGCACATGGTATACCACAGAATACTTGGTAGGCAGGACTGAGTTGGGAAGGTTTATGTATGAATTTATGTGCTGGGTGTTTGCTTTTCAATAGTTTGAGTGGTTGACTTGTAAATATTTCTCAAAACTATTTAAAACCATATCGTCTCTATTGTTATAGAGTCATAAACAAAATTATAACAAATATTTTGAAAGTTATCTTTAAAATTTAGTCTTTTGAGGGATCAGCAGATGGTGTAATGGTTACATCACTGGACTCCCACATAGTTGACCATGGTTTGAGTCCCAGACCCAGTGGCTTAAAACTCATGTTGGGTACATGCGCATGTGTGCCCAAAATCCTGAAAAGAGAATGGAAGAAAAGGGATTATGGTGTGGCCATCCCCTCTAGGGGGTGATTTCTTGCTTTCTGTCTCTCTGTTTCTCTTTGTCTCTCCAGTGATCAAAGGCACCCTATAGCAAAAACCTCTATACAAAAAAAATAAATAAAACAATAGTTTTTTGAAATTTGTTTATTAACTGTCAAGAACTATGGAGTATGAACAAATTTTTTTTGATATGTAAAGTAAATGTTTGTGGGAAAATGTAAAAATAAACACTTTTTAAAAAATGGTGTCCTTTCTGAGTCCATCAGATCCTTAGCTTCCACTTGGCCTCCACTGAGGAGACAGGCTGGGCATCTTGAACAAAAGAATCCATCTCTGCTCCTCAGTTTCATTAATGTGAAATGGGTATTTAACCAAACATCATGAACGTCTTTCCATCTCAATAAACACAAATTTCTTTCATCATCCACACTGATTGCCTGATGAGCCACTTTAGGGATGAACCATAACTGGAATCTTTTGAAAATGGGGCTCAAGTGTCCACCATGATGCTTCAACTTGCAGAGGATAGGTTTGGAGCCCACTCTCTAGGGTTATGCAATAGTCAAGGTGAGTGAGACTAAGGTCACCTTAGGACCAGGAGCCTCATTATCTCAACATGGCTTTTGTAGCTCTTCTAGGCCACAGGGGCTCCCTCTAGGTAGAAAATAGGAAGTGAAGGGACCAGCAGATGGCGTAATGGCTACGTCGCTGGACTCCCATGTAGTCAACGAGGTACGAGTCCCAGACCCAGTGGCTTAAACTCACACCAGGCACATGTGTGTGCATGCCCAAGTTCCCAAGAGGAGAATGGAGGAGAAGGGATTGAGGCATGGCCATGCCCACTGGGGGGATGATTTCTTGCTTTCTGTCTCTGTCTTTCTGGTGAGCCCACATACCCTATAGCAAAAACCTCTCAAAAAAAAAAAAAAAAAAAAAAAAAAGGAAGTAAGGGGCCAGGAGGTAGTTGAGGCACTGGACACCCACATAACCAACCTAAGGTCAAGTCCCAGCAGCTTGCTTTCTCACTTTCTTTCTGTCTCTGTCTCTCTCTGGTGAGCATACATGCCTTATAATAAATTTAAAATAATAATAATAATTAATAAAATATAATAAATATTCTGAAAAAAAAAAGAAAGGAAAAGGAAATAGAGTGAAGCAGAAAGAGGTGATACCTGTACAGTAAAAACAAATCTTTCCCAGAACCCTTCAGCCACGACTCACTGTAAGCAAATCTTTCCCAGAACCCTACAGCCACGACTCACTGTGTTCCAGTGATAGGCTAGCCGCAAACGGCTATGAAAAGAAAGCCTTTTGCTGGATTTTCACTGTGAATTTAAACAAAACTGAGAGTCTGCCCAGAAGCATGAGAAGGAACAGGAGTCAGAGAGACAATAGCAGTGTTGGCTACTGCAGAGCTTCCTGATAAAAGGCATTTTGGATGAAGTCCTGGGAGAACTTTGTAGCTATTTGGTTATAGAATGACAGAGGAGAGAGGAGGCAGAGGTTTTACTAATGTCTGGACCAGAGAGGTTGAGGGTCTGGTCATGAGAATTAGGAAGAGAAGCTTGTTTGTGAAAAGTTGAGTTTGAAGTGATGCATTTATGCCTGGCTTGTTTCTCCAGCTCTGTGTCCACTGCTAAGGTCAGGGCTGCTTCTGCCTGTCAGGACCTCCCCATATGCCTAGAACATTCCTTGAACCAACTGGTCGATTGATGTCAAACTATTTCACCTCAGATGAGGAAACCAGCACTCAGAGAGGTCCAGTGACTTGCCCAAGAATAAACAGCTAGGAAGGAAAAGGTCTGGAAATTTGAACCCAGGCTGTACAAGACCAAGTTTTTCTCCAACCTCACACTGCCCTGGCTCGAGTTTCCAATGCAGTGCAACTATCACAGCCAGCTCAGGCACTGCCACCCCTTCTTGGTGGGCCCCTCTTCTCTAACCACTAACAGACCCTGGTCAATTGTGTGAAAACCTCAATACGGGGCAAAGGGCCCACAAAGTGACTCATGTCTTCCTTTGCTGGGGGCTACTTGGTTAGACTATATATTACAATAAGTGTTCACCTAGGGCAATAAGCGGTATGTGACAAAGTTCATGTAGCTAGTCACACACCTCTACCCAGGCCTCTGGAGTCCCACATAAAGGGAACCTGGGGTAAATTCTACCCAGCTTCTACCCAGAGTGTCCCCTGAGCTGGCCCATTGCAAGTCAAACTCATGAGCCCTTCTGTGAAATAGTGCTTTCTACATCGTCTTCACGAAATCGTTGCTTATGCCAAGGTCATAAAAGATACCCTCTTGTTGGGTCTTCGGGTGGCATGGAGGTTAAGGCAGTAGGATACCACATGACTGATTGCGCAGTTGGAGTCCCAGTCATGGCAGCTTGAAAATCATACCAGGCACATGTGCATCCATGCCCAGAGTCCCAAAAGGAGAATAGAGGACAAGGGATTGTGTGTGGTCATCCTCACTGGGGGTTAATTTCTCACTCCCCACTTCCTACACTCTGTCCCTCTTTGGCAAGTACACACACCTGATAGCAAAACAAAACAAACACTAAAAAGACTAAAAGTCGTGAGTACTGTGCCCAAAATCTCAACAGAAGAATGGAGGAGAGGGGATTGCAGCATGGACATCTTCTTTGGGGAATGCTTTCTCACTTTCCCTCTCTCTTTCTGGTAAGCACACATTTATTTATTGAAATAAATAAATAAATTTTAAAAGGATGTTCACAGAAGCTTTTTCATAAGAGCCAAAAATTAGACATAACCCAAATGTCCATCAGCAGCTAAATGAATGAACAAATGAAGAAATAGCTGTATAATATAATACTATCTGGCAGTACAAAGGAATGAACTTTTAATACGTGCAACAAAATGAATGACTCTTTAAAAACAAGAAAAATGATTGTCACTGGAAATAAATAACTCTGCAGAAATAATAATTAATGTAGTTTGTTTCTAAACACGAATATGAGTGATGAGGCTTGGAGAAAGGCAAACATGTTTTTCTCTGGGTGATAAGATACAGGAGTTCTTTTTATTTGGTTTTGAGCGTGAGAGATGGGGTTTGGAATTTAGTGAAAAGAATTTTTCCATTGATCTGGCCCAAACAGGTGGGACATCTGGAAGCAAGGGCTTGTAGGTTATAGGTGGGTTTTCTGTGTTTCAGAAAAGGATCAATAAAGAGTGTACTTTAACAGCAATAAGCAGGGCTTGTATATGTCACAAACTGTCCCAAGGACAGGATGTAGGAAGAGTCCTGTTATCAGTTAGTCAAATGGTCTGTTAATGTTTGTGGGTGTGATTCATCGTCACAAAGATATTATACCAGGAACAAGATGTAGGAAGAGGCTTTTTATCAAATGGGCCAAAATGGTCTGTTAGTTTTTGCGGGTATGACTCATCTCAGGCCCTCTGGAAGGAATTTTGGAAATAAGAAAAAGCAGTCAAACTTATGTCCTCACTAGCCAGATACAAGACTACAGTCAAAAATCATCTCTGGTGAAAGAAATCAGAAAAATGTTGGGCTGAGGGGAGGGCATGAAGATTATTGGGACAGTGCACAGAGGGGCTTTCTGGATGATACATACGTTTGGAGAATTGCATGGGTGTGCGCATCTCTCAAAGTTCTTCAAACTGGACACTTTAAGATGTATGCATCTCGGGACCAGCAGTTAGCGTAATGGCTATGTCGCTGGACTCCCATGTAGTCAACTGCGGTTTGAGTCCCGGACCCAGTGGCTTAAACTCACGCCGGCGCATGTGCGTGCATGCCCAAGATCCCGAGAGAAAAATGGAGGAGAAGGGATTGCGGCATGGCCATCCCCCCTGGGGGGTGATTTCTCGCTTTCTGTCTCTCTGTCTCTCTCTGTCTTTCTGGCGAGCGCACGCGCCCTACAGCAAAAACCTCTCCAAAAAAAGAAAAAAATAAGATGTATGCATCTCTTGGGGCCAGCAGGTGGCGTGGTGGTTAAGGGCACTGGACTCCCACATGTCCAACCGAGATTCAAGTCCTGGACCTGACAGCTTGCTTTGTCACTCCCCCACCACTGCCACCGCACTCTGTCCCTCTCTGGTCAAATTAAAATTAATTAATTAATTTATTTATTTAATTTAATAATTTTTTTAAAAAGGAAAAAGATGTATAGATCTCTTGGAGCCAGCAGATGTTGTAATGGATGTGTCACTGGACTCCCACGTAGTTAACTGTGGTTCGAGTCCCAAACCTAGTGGCTTCAAACTCAGCACATGTGCCCAAAATCCCAAGAGGGGAATGGAGGAGAGGGGATTGCAGCATGGCCATCCCCTCTGAGGAGGTGATTTCTCTCTTCCTGTCCCTCTGTCTTTCTCTATCTCTCTGATGAGCATACACACCCTATGGCAAAAATCTCTCAAAAAAAAAAAAGTATGCACCTTAGAATCAGCAGATGGCATAATGGTTATGTCACTGGACTTCACATAGTCAACCACAGTTCAAGACCCAGACACATGTGGCTTAAAACTCACACCAGTGGCATGTGTGTGTGTGTGTGTGTGTGCCCAAAATCCCGAGAGGAGAATGGAAGAAAAGGGATTGTGGCATGGTTATCCCCCATGGGGGGTGATTTCTTGCTTTCTGTCTCTCTGGCAAGCACATATACCCTGTAGCAAAAATCTCTCTAAGAAAAAAAAGTGTGCATCTCACTATGTGTAAATTGTACCTTGATTTTTAAATTAAATTACCAAAAAAAATTCTTGTTACAAATAATTTTACAGCTCTTAATGAGCATTATCATGTATTTTCCAAAAGGATTATATTAGATGACACCACCCACACATATGGGGGTGCAAGTTCCCTGTACTCTCACCAGCACTGACTGGCATCATGTTCTTTAATTTGCAGATTTAATGAGTGAAATTAACATCTGTTTTTAATTTCCATTTCTGAGATGACAAATTAGGTTTAATATGTTTATTATAGTTATATATATTGGGGAAAGTTGTCTTTTCATGTCCCTTGTCCATTAGATACTGGACTCTACTATGTGTATTTTCAGTTTGCAAAAATTATTTATGTTGTTTTTTCTTTTTTTTCTTGCCAGAAGGTGTCTGTACTTGCCAGAGAGAGACAGAGAGGCAGGGAGAGGTAGGAAGAGGAGAAAATACCCCTCTTGGGGCATGGCCACACTGCAATCTCTTCTCAGACTCCATTTCCCTCTCTTTTCAGGATCTTGGACATGCACACACATGTGCCCAGCATGTTTTTAAAGCTGCTGGATCTGCGAATCCAACAACGTTGCCTCCATCATCTGGCCACAGAGCCAGCTCATAAAATATTAATGCTTTGATCTATTTCCTCCAAATATTTTGTTGCTTCTTGATTGATCTTTAAACTTTTGTAATGTTTTTCTTATGTATAGAAAATAATTCATTTTCTGTAGTCAGTTATGCATCTTTATGATATCATCCCTAAATTTAGAAAATTATTACTCTCCTTTCCCTAGAAAATAGTTCATTAAAAATATTTTATGCAGTTATATTGAAATTTTTTTAGAGAGAGACTTTTGCCACAGGGCACGTGCGCTCGCTGGAGAGACAAAGAAATAGAAAGCGAGAAATCACCCTCCCAGGGTGGGTGGCCAAGCCACAATCCCTTCTCCTCCAGTCTCCTCTTGGGATTTTGGGCACACACACATGCATGCCTGGCTTGTTTTAAGCCACTGGGTTCAGGGCTCAAACTGCAATTGACTACATGAGAGTCCAGCAACATAATCATTATGCCATCTTCCTGTCCCCTATATATAAATTTTTAATGTGACATTTCAATCTTCTGGAACTTATTTTAGTGAGCTATGAAAGATGATGGAAATGTATTCTTTTCAAAATTGTATTCAGTTAATCTAAAACTGTTAACCGTATAATATTTTTCCGCCTTCTCCCTGTTGATTTGAAATGAGTTTTTTATCACATATTAAATTCTATGTACAGGATCAAATTCTGGGCTGTCCATCTGTCCAATATACTTGACTAGTGTTTTGTTGTTGTTTTGTTTTGTGTTTTCAATTTGCTATAGGGCATGTGTGCTGGCCGGAGAGAGACAGAGAGAGAAAGAAAGTGGAAAAGCACTCTGGAGGATGACCACACGGCAATCCCTTCTCCTCCACTCTCCTTAGGATTTGGGGCACACATTCCCACATGCCTGGTGTTTTTTAAGCCTCCAGATTGGGGACTCAAACTATTCAGTCAGACATGTGAGGTCCAACTAATGTTCTATTAACATCACACTGTTTAATATTGCAACTTTCTTGGGGGGCAGGTGGTGTGGTGGTTAAGGAACTGGACTCCCACATAGCAGACTGTGGTTCGAGTCCTGACCTGGTAGCTCACTTTCTCACTTTCTCTTTCTCACTCTTATTCTCTCGCGCATGCTCTGTCCCTCTCTGGTCAAACTTTAATTATTTATTTATTTTTTAAAAATTGCAGCTTTCTTTTTCATGTATTATTTTGGTATTGGCTTACTTTAACATTGTACTTCAAGTAATATTTTATATACTGTAATACTTTATATATTAAAAGTATATATAAAGTATAAACATTAGTACTTTAGAAATTAAGGGCCTGGAGCCAGCCAGTGCCATAGTGGTTGGACTGCTGGATCCCACATAGTCAGCTGTACAGTTTGAACTACCCAAAATCCCAAGAGGAAAATGGAGGAGAAGATATTGTGATGTGGTTATCCCCCCTGGAGAGTGCTTTCTTATATCCTCTCTGATGTGAACAACACACACACGCATGCACATACTCTGTAGGAAATTTTTTAAAAATAATATTGGGACAAGCAGACCCCCAGGAGAGGGTTACTGGTTCCTGTCTGGAGACCTCCTGAGCACAGAAGGCCTGTGTGTGCCCATAATCCAGGTCTGGCTGAAGCTGGGGCTGGATCCTGGCATCCGGATCCTGTTGGAGTTACTGTCTCTGTCTCTCATTCACTGTCTGTCTCATTCAAAGAGTAAATGAACGTAAAAGTTATTTTGACCCATAAAATATCCCACCATAATTCTCATTTAAGTTTTGTTATAACTAAAAATTAATATGGAAAAAATCATCTCTTTGTAGTCAGTCATCCAACCATGAGCATGCTATGACTTTGTTCTTCTGAATCGTCTTTTCTCTCTCTCAAAAGTTTCAAAACGAACTCTCAAGCCCCCAGGAAGTCGAGCTGGAGTCCAGCGAGGAGCCACTGGCACCCAAGATGACTACAGGAAGTGGACCCAGGAGCGTGGCCCCAGCATTGAAGAGGCTGGGGAGAAATGGGCCCACTTCATCCCATACCTTTGCAAATAACTAGGAGCTTGTTCATAGGATTTTTTCTTTTTTGGTACAATAAAATCAAGTGCAAGGAACCAAAAGTGAGATCATGAGAGGCAGTAAAACTGAAATAAAATAGGACGATCATCAGCCAGGACAGGTCCACTGGAGAGAGCAGGGGATGGAAATAAACCGAAGCTGTGTTTTATCACAGGCATGTCAGCAGGACTTCCGACATTCACCTAAAAACTGGCCTCTCTTCCTTCAAAGAACTGCTCTGCTCAGTACCAGTACATCAACACACCAGCCCCTCATTGTTACCTGTCTGCTCTTCGTGATTACACTGGGGGAGATCATTAAATAGCTTCACCTTATGGATCCAAAAAAAAATACCCGTCAGCATGTTACAGGGCGTGTTTGCACTTCAGTCGCACTCATCAGTTTTGTATTTTTGGTAAGCATTTCCATTATATCCCATTTCAAGGATTTTGTACTTGCAGGCATTAGACTTTCTAACTACAATCGCCTCTTCACTCAAATTATTTGGTTTACTTAGAGTTTTTTCCATTGTTCAAATTTTCTGATAGCTTGTGGACAAATTTCTCTAAAACCAGCAACCTTCCACTTAAATGTCAAAGTCATTTTTCTTTCTTTACAGTAACTTTCATTTAAATTTGGGAAGAGTCAGCTGTCTATAAAAGCCTGAAAGCACAGAATTATTACTGATTATTTATTTATTTATTTATTTTAATTTTACGAGAGAGAGAGAGAGAGAGGGAAAGTGAGAAAATAAGCTGCTAGGTCCAGGATTCGAACCACATTCAGTCATGTGAGAGTCCAGTGCCTTAACCACTATACCACCTACTGGCCCCTGAATAATTATTCTTAGGAATATCCTTTCTACATCAGCATTCAGAGTCACTGGTGATTGTTTTTCATGGTGATGATTTTATTCATGACCTTTATAGCCTTTTGATCAGAAGTTATACCTCGGTTTGAGCTATTGAGATAAGTTCCTATATGAGTGTGGCTCTCTTGGGGCCAGCAAGTGGTCTAGTGGTTAAAGGTACTGAACTTTCCCATGGTTGACTGCAGTTTGAATCCTGGACCTGGCTGCTTGCTCTCTCTCTTTCTCTCTCTGCCCCTCTCTGGTCAAATTAAAATAAACAAGCAAATAACTGAAGTTAAATAAAGTAATTTTTAAAAAAAATGAATGTGACTCCCTGACATTTTCCCTTTTCATCCCGTTCTAGTCATACAGTGAGCACGTAAAAAACACATCTCTTGCCAGGCCCATCATCTCTGAGTACCTGATTACTATTTATACTACTTTAAGTAACCACCCTTGTGCTTAAAGTACAGATTCCAGTGCATATTGAAGTGAGCATTGCCAGGCTGTACTTTGTCAATAGTTTTCTTTTATGATCTTTTTTAAAAAAACTTTTTTTGGGGACCAGCAGTTAGCGTAATGGCTGTGTCGTTGGACTCCCATGTAGTCGACCGTGGTCCCGAACCCAGTGGCTTAGACTCATGCCAGGCATGTATGAGTGCCCAAGATCTCAAGAGGAGAATGGAGGAGAAGGGATTGCGGCGTGGCCATCCCCCCTGGGGGTAATTTCTCGTTTTCTGTCTCTCTGTCTCTCTCTGTCTTTCTGGCAAGCGCACGCACCCTATAGCAAAAACCTCTCCAAAAAAAGAAAAAAAACTTTTTTTTGAAAGAATTATTTTATTTAACTTTATTTATTTTATTTATTTTAATTTGACCAGATAGGGGGAGAGAGAGAGAGAAAGCAAGCCAATAGGTCCAGGATTCGAGCTGCTGTTGGCCATGTGGGAGTCCAGGGCCCTTAACCACCATGCCACCTGCCGGCTCCTGTCAATTATTTTCTTATTGTAACAGTTTATCGCTTTCATTGTCACCAGTTTAAGAGCCCTTATCTGTGGATCTTGGGCAACTGTAAATGTGGTGTCATTCCACTTGTAATTCCTGAGCTTGAGCAATTGAAAAACCAATGTCAATGATAGTTTGTAAATGTGTTGCCATGTCAAAACTGGTTGAAACAGGGGCCGGCAGGTGACGTCGTGGTTAAAGTGCTGGACTTGCACATGGCTGACCATGGTCTGAGTCTCAGAGGCGACGGCTTGAGCCTCACACCAGGTATGTGTGTGCATGCATGCCCAAAATCCTGAGAGGAGAAAGGATTGCAGTGTGACCATCCCCCCGGGGAGTGATTTCCCACTTTCTCTCTGTCTCTCTGGCAAGCACATCTGCCCTTTAGTAAAAAATCTCTTGGGTAACCAGTAGGTGGCATGGTGGTTAAGACACTGGACACTCCCATCTGGCTGACCATGGTTCAAGTCCTGGATCTGGTGGCTTGCTTTCTTGCTTTCTCTCTCTCTCTCACTATGTCTCTCTCTGGTCAACTTAAAATAAGTGAATTAATAAATACAATGTAAAAAGAAAAAAAGCTTTAAAAAAAGAGAAAAAATGTTTTAAAAATCTCTCTACAAATAATAATAATAAATAATTTTAAAATAATTTTTAATGAAAAAAAACTGCTCTTCCACCAAGGACTCACAGACAGGGGGTGTGTTCGCACCCAAACCATGAAGAAGGCGGCCCGGGTCATCATGGAGAAGTATTACACACATCTGGACAACGACTTCCACAAACAGGCGCTGTGCGAGGAGCTCGCCCTCATTCCCAGCGAGAAGCTCTGCAACGACACAGCAGGCTACGTCAGCGTCAGCGTCTGATGCCGCGCGTGCAGCGGCCCCTCGAGAGGCGTCTCCATCGAGCTGCAGGAGGAGAGAGAGGAGAGATAATGATGTTCCTGGGGTCTCAGCCCTGGATCAGGAAATCATTGACGTGGATCCCAACACTAAGGAAATGCTGAAGCTTCTGGACTTTGGCAGCCCGATCAACCTGCAGGTCACGCAGCCTGCAGTCGGAATGAAAGTCAAAACCCCACGTGGAGCCATTTGAATCTTTCTGCTATGCTGTAATATTTTCAATAAACCTGGGCTAGCGGAAAAAACTGATTAAAGCGTGGTCCATCCACAGTGGTGTCTGCCGTGTACTGGGGCCACGTGGGAGCCCCGGGTTCAGTTCTCAGTCCACCCAAGAGGCAGGTGCAGTGGCCCGTGCCCGGAATCCCAGAGACTCAGGGAGGCTAAGGGGTAGAAGCTCGAGGCTGCCTGGACAGCAGAACTGGCTCCTTCAACCCTAGTTTGAAAATTGTGAGCCTTGTTTTAAATCCCTTCCTCTTGAGAGGGCCACCAGGTGGTGTGATGGTTAAGGTGGCTGAACTCCCCCATGGCTGACCATGGTTCAAGTCTCGGACCTGGCACACTTGCCTTCTCACTTTCCTTCTCTCTCTGGTCAACTTCAATAAAATAAATAAATAATATAATGACAATGAATAAAATTAATTAAAATAACTATTTTAAAAAATGATAAATCCCTTCCTCTTGAAATACGTGGGGCATTTTTTTTTCTGCCCTGAAGGGTAACCAAGGCAGCCTTTATAATCCCAGCACACCTTTTATAAAAGAAAGAAATGGAGTCAGCAGGTGGTATGGTGGTTAAGGCACCTGGATCCCACATAGCCAGTTACGCAGATCATGTCCTGCATCCAGAGGTTTGAAAAACATACCCGTTAGGACAGAAGTCTGACTGCTTTTTTCTTTTTTCCTATTTTCCAAAATCCTTTCCAGAACACCTGGAGGGAGTCTCCCGTACAAACATACCATGTGGACCTGTTGGTAACAGGATTCTTCCTACATCCTGCCCCGGCATGGTATCTTTGTGATGTATATTGAGCCTCCTTATCTCTGTTAAAGTACATTCCTTTCTGATCTCAGCAAACTTTCTTTTCCAATTACCAACCTAAAAACTGTAAATGGTGCTGGACTCCCACGTGGCCACATGGTTCGAGTCTCCTGGCAGCTTACTTTCTCACTTTCCCTCTCTCTCTCTGTCCCTCTCTGGTCAGATTTAAATAAATGTTAAATAAAATAATTCTTTTTTTAAAAAATACTGTAAAACCCACCTATAACCTACAAACTCCGCCCCCCCCCCACATGCCCTGCCTTTTGGGGCCAGACCAATGGAAAAACTCTTCACTAAATTCCAAACTCTGCTCTCTCATGCTCTCAAAATCAAATAAAAGGAAAAAAAATCAAATGAAAGGAACCCCTGTACCTGATCACCCCAAGAAAGTCATGTTTTGCCTCCTCTCTGGGCCTAGTTCACTCAAATTCGTGCTTAAAAAGAAACTGCATTAATTATTATTTTTGCAGAGTTGGTTATTCCTGTCGACACCAGCGTCTGTGTGTGTGTGTGTGTGTATGTGTGTGTGTGTATGTGAACCCAAAACCCTGAAAGAAGAGTGGAAGAGAAGGGATTGCGACGGGGTTATCCCTGCCGGGAGGCTCTCTCTCTCCAGTAAGTGCACATGCCCTATAGCAAGAACTTAAAAAAAAAAAAAGTAAAAGTAAAAGAAATAAATGGCATGAGGGGGTTTGACTTCCTGTTCCTTGCACTGTCCTCTATATCCTCAGGGGCCCCTGAGAATGGGCCTAGCACGCGCGCGTGCACATACGCACACACTTGTGCATTTCCTCCTCTCTGTTAGCCCATCTGTCTCAACTGTCAAGTCTGTGGTCAACAGGGCGTAACTGTACCTCTCAAGATAAAATCGAGGTTCGGAGGTGACAAACCATCTTATGAGCCCAGTATGCCGATCCTCCCCACAAGCCCCCATCCCCTGCTACATAGAGCCAGCGAGGCCCATAACGCAGCCCCTCCGTGTCCTTTATACATTTCTCTCCATTTGTCCCCAGAAGCCCCTGCCCCAAAGAATGTTGTCTTCAAGGCCTCTTTGATGCAGTAGATAAGAAATCACACCCACGGCCCTTGTCAGCCCATGCTCGATTAACTTCGCAGTCTTTGCAGCAGCTACGGTAAGCCCAGCCGAGTGGCTGGAAACAGCACGCTTTGATGTTCCATGACTACGGCTCAGCAGTCTGGGTAGGCTCAGCCGAGTCCTCTGAGTCTCCCAAGGTCAAGGCCCAGCAGTCAGCTGTCTGGGCTCCTACACAGAAGCTGCAGGAAGGATGTCTCCAGACTCACCCAGGTTGTTGGCAGAACTCAGTCTCATGTGGTTTTAGGACTGAGGTCCCCTGTTCCCCGCTGGTTGTCGTCTGAAAGGTCTCCTCACCTCTAGAAGCTGCTGGTGTTCCTGGCTCAGGGCCCTCTCTACCTTCAAAGCCAGCAGTGGTGGATTCGGTCCCCTCTGAAGTCCCTTCTGCTCCATCTCTCCCGTCCCCACTCCACACACCCATCTCACACAGCCGCACAGGCCTTCCTGTCACCTCTTTCCTCTTCCGCTTGGGTTTCAAATCCCTTCTTCAGCACTTGTGGCTGGAAACCCCTTTCTTTAATTTATCATCCAGGTATTTACAGTTAAAATGTTTCGGTTTTGTTTATAAACAGGGCTAGAATTTTTTACTGTATTTTATTTTATGTATGAAGAACATAAAGACAAAAAATAGAAGCCCTCACTTCCCCACTATTCCATAATCTCTCTTTTCAGAGGAAGACTATGAAAACGTTCTTTTTTCTATCTTTCCATACAAGTATAGTACATAGACACTGCTCCATTCGTAACTGCAGAATGTCACACGTTTGGAAACATGCAGGAAACAAAGCGTACAGCTCAATGGTTCCTATCAAGCAGACATCCATGTAACCACCGTGTAACCACCGCCCAGGTTGAGAACTTCGTGCCTTCCCAGAAGCCCCTCCACTTCCCTTCCCATAAATCACCTCACTGTCTTCCCCTAAGACAGCTGTACCCTGACCTGAGTGATATAATCACGTTTGTTATTTATATATAGTTTCACCACCTGAGTACTTACTCTTAATCACTGTAGTTCTGTTTCTCTCTTTCGAAATGTACGTAAATGAGACCATACAGTGGACTCCCTTGCGTCTGACTCCTTTTTTTTAAGTTTTTCTATAGGCACATGCACTCACCAGAGAGAGAGAGGGAGAAGGTGAGAAGTCACCTCCCTCTAGGGGAGATGGCTATGCTGCAACCCCTTCTCCTCCACCCTCCTCTCAGGGTTTTAGGCATGCACGCGTGAGCACCCAGCAATTCTCAAGCTGCCAGGTCCAGGACTTGAATCTCTAAGTTGGCCATGTGGGATCCAGCCACCTTATCCACCATGTCACCAGCTGACACCTCATTTGTTTTTTAAATTTTTCCATGGGTAAGAGAGGCAGAGAAAGACAGAGAGCAATAAGACCTCAATCCACCTTAAACCAGCCCTAGATCTGAGTGTCTGAGTGTGCCCCGTGGACTCGGGGAGGGCTCCGACACACACCTGGAACCTCCCCACGTGGGTCTGCCTCGCAGAGCGTCACGTCTCACCACCGTGCTATCAGCCAGCCCCTGTCTGGTTTCTTAAGACGGCGTTACCGTGTGTGAGATCCACTCGTGTGGTTGCATCCGTGGGGAGTTTGTTCTTTATACCGTGGGCGGGATTTCATCACATGCATCTTCCACAGTTTATACATTGTGGACACTTGGGTGTTAGCAACTTTTTCTCTTCCTTTTTCCAGCTTGATGTGCTATAATTAAAATCCACTCACCACACATATTTAATGTATACCATTTTGTCATTTCTTTTTTTAAAGAATTATTTTTTTAACTTTATTTATTTATTTATTTCAGTTTATAAATAAGGGACAGAGTGAGAGAGAAAGAGAGCAAGGGAACGTGAGAAAGCAAGCTGCCAGGTCCAGGACTCGAACCATAGTCAGCCATGTGGGGCTCCAAGGTCCTTAACCACCAAGCTACCTGCCAGCCCCCAATTTTATCATTTCCAACATAAGCATGCACCCATGAAGCCGTCACAGCTGTCAAGATAATGAACATGCCCATCATCTCCTAAAGTTCTCTTTGGAGGGATAGATAAATGGATAGATGGAAGGAAGGAAGGAAGGAAGGAAGGAAGGAAGGAAGGAAGGAAGGAAGGAAGGAAGGAAGGAAGGAAAGAGGGACTCAGCTTCTCTCTTTTTCTTTTAATAAAAAGTGTGTGGAGGCCGACAAGTGGCATGGTGATTAGGGGCGCTGGACTCCCACATGGCCGGCTGCAGTTCAAGTCCCGGACCTGGTGGCTTGCTTTCTCGCTTTCCCTCTCTGTCTTCTCTTTCTGTCCCTCTCTGGTCAAATTAAAATAAATAAATGGGTAAATAAAGTTAAATAAAATAATTCTTTTTAAAAAAGGGAGGAGATAACTTTAATAAAAATAAAAGTGTGTACATGTAGGGTGTACAACATGTTTTGTTTTGTTTTTAATGTTTTTGCCACAAGGCACATACGCTTGCCAGAGAGAGAGAGAGAGAGAGAGAGAGAGAGAGAGAATGAGAAGTCACCCCCTAGGGAGGATGGCTACACTGCTTCTCCTCCATTCTCCTCTCAGGATTTTGGGCATGCATGCACACATGCCCGGTGTGATTTTGAAGCCACTGGGTCCAGGACTTAAACTACGTTCGGCCATGTGGGAGTCCAGTGCCTTAACCACTCTGCCCGCTTCTGGGCCCACGACAGGATAGCTTTATAAGCATACATAGCTAACTATTTGTGAGAATGCGTGCCAGGTGGCAGCCTCTTCCCAGGGGTCTTTGGTGACACACACATGCACTATTCTCTCCTTGCTGCCACTGGGGCCTGCGGGGCATGGTCACCCCTGCCAAGGGTGCAAAGCTGGGCTCTGCTGTCCAAGGCACCAAGGGTGACCTGGAAACGAGAAGCTCTTGCAGCACTCCGGCTTCCCGGCCTGGCTGGCCACGAGGACCAGACGTTTTAGTTGAAGCATCTCCTTCAGAGTTTACTGGCAGACATCCTGTCCCTGAGACTTGAATGAGAGTCCTGGCAGCTGGACTGGGGCAGAGCACACTGATTTTTGAATAGCCCCACACCCTGCCCAGCCCGAATGCCAGGGTTCTCCTGCAGTCAAACTCCACGCTGTTCCTTCTTTCCCCTGTGAGCCGTCTCTCCCAGCAGGGCTCAAGTCGCCTTCTGGGCAGTCCGTCCATGTTGCTACACTAGAACACCAGAGACCAGGTAATTTATAAATAAAAGAGCTTCACTCGGTTCATAGTTCTGGTGGCTGGAATGTCCAAGGCCCAGGACCAGCCTCTGATGCCACGTATGATGGCATGCCGGGAGGAGGGAACGGAAGTGGGCACTTGCAGAGGGAGACCTGCAGCTGGGGAGAATTCACACAGCCTTACACTACTCGTGAGGGGTCTGGCCCCACGTTCCAAACACTTCCTACGGGACCTCCCTCCCGACCCTGTGGCTCGGGTGTGAAGCTACAGCAGGAGTTTCCAGGGGACACAGCAGTCAAGCCCAGCATGCCCCCACAGAACCCAGCCTCAGAGCAGGTGGGACCCACAGAGCTCTCCTCTTTTGGCATGGTGACCGGCGGTGTTCCAGATGCCGGCTGTGTGTCCGCCTGGTTCCCAGGAAACAGTGGTGGCCCCTGGCCACCATGATGTACAAAAGTTCAGGCATAGACTATCTTTTGTGGCCGGAAGCCACTAAAATTGGGGGTCGAATGATCTTAATTTCCTGGAAATCAAGCCTCCCAGTGGCTGAAGAAATGTGTGTGCTATTTCCTCCTGAGACAGACAGCTTATGAGAGCAAGGGTCCCAGCTCACCAGGCTCCCGCCGGCCTCCTCTCTCCTTCCCCAAGATTCCTTCCCCAGGCTCCACGCTTTCCTCCACACGCTCACCTGTTCCAGACACAGCCAACATTCCTCCCTGGGAATATTCAAGCCTCTTCCTACAGGAAAGAGACCCAGATGCCTACAAAAGGCCTGTCTACTTAGACCTCCGATCTCCTTAGGCCGAGCAATTGCAGGCTGGGCCAGAAAGACAGAGACAAAAACAAAAAAAAGCAAAACCAGAGAACAACAAAGGGCAGAATTTTTCTCCAAAATGATGACAACTACGACCTATAGGTATCATGTTCAGAATATGTAAAAGATTCACAAGTCCATAAACAGAATGTGGTATATTCATAATTAAAATATTACTTGACCTTAAAGAAGAAGGAGACTCTAACACCTGCAGAATGACACAGATGAATCTTGAGGACATTATGCTGAGTGAGATAGCTAGTCATGGGCCAACCAGGTGGCGTGGTGGTTTGGGTAGCTGGATGCCACGTGGCTACCTGCATGGTTTGAGTCCTGGACTCAACAATTTGAAAAACTCGCTGAGCACATGTGCATGCATGCTCAAAATCCTGAGAGGGGAGTGAAGGAGAAGGGATTGCAGCATGGTCATCCTCCCTGTGGGGTGATTTCTCATTCTCTCTCTCTCTCTCTCTCTCTCTCTCTCTCTCTCTCTCTCTCTCTCTCTCCCCCCCCCCCCCCGGTCTCCTCTCCAGGTGTGCACACACCGTATAGCAAATATTAAAAAGGAAAAAGCCAGAAGCCAGTCACAGAAAGACAGGTAGTGTATGGTGTCAGTCACATGAGGTAGCTGGAGTAGTCAGAAATTGGGTCTGTCAGTGGTATGGTGGTTAAGGCAGCTGGATCCCACATGTCCAATAGCATGGTTTGAATCCTCGACCTGACAGCTTGAGAAACACCCTGGACACATACCCAAAATCCCAAGAGGAGATTGAAGGAGAAGGGACTGTGGTGTGGCTATCTCCCTTAGGAGGTGCTTTCTCTCTTCTCTCTCTCTCTCTCTCTCTCTCTCTCTCTCTCTCTCTCTCTCTCTCCCTCTCTTTCTCTCTCGCTCTCTCTCTCTCGCTCTCTCTCTCCCCCCCCTCCCTGGCAAACTCTCTCTCTCTCTCTCTCTCTCTCTCTCTCTCTCTCTCTCTCTCTCTCTGTCTCTCTCTCCCTGGCAAACACACACACACCCTCTTCTCCCCTCTACCAGCCCCTGGTAACCTCTTATCTACTTTCTGTCTCTGGAGTTTGACTATTCTAGTTATCCCACATTAGTGGATCATACAATATTTGTCCTTCTGTGACAGGCTGGTTGGATCATGTTTTCAAGGTTCATGTAGCATGTCAGTATTCCCTTTCTCCTTAAGGCTGAGTAGCAGCCCATTGTACGTGTGTGCCACGTTTGCCCAACCACTCATCTCCCGATGAGCGAGCTGTCGATTCGTTTCTGCCTTTGATTATGGTGAACCGTGCTACCATGAACATTGGTGTACAAATTGCTGTTACAGTCCCTGTTTTCGATTCTCTTGACTATACAAAGGGATTTCCAAAGTTCGTGGAAAAATGGAAATAAACTGCGAGTTTAAGGCCAACCTGTGATGTGGCAATTAAGCCTCTGGGTGCCAAGAGGCCAACTGCGCAGGCCCCAAAACCAGGAGAAGGTGGGATTTTGGATTGCAGTGTGACCACCCCACTCACTCCAGGAATTGCTTAATCTTTCTCTCTTCCCCCCACATTGGTGAGCCCTTGTGCCCAATGGCAAATTTTAAAAAAAAATCATACAAGTTCAGTTTTGATACTAAAACAACTTAAAAACCCATGCATATTGTTTTTATTTTAATAATACACAGTTTTCCATGACGTTTTAAAAGAACTCTCATAGACCTAGGAGTGAAATCGCTGGGTCTTGAGCTAATTCAGTGCCTTACCTGCTTGGAACCATTTTGCAACTGTTTTCCACAGTGACTTCAACATTTCCATCATCAACAGCAACGCCCTAGGGTTTCAAGGGCTCCACATCCTCTCCCACACTTGTTATTTTCTGTGTTTTAGTAATAGCCATCCTAGCGATGTGAAGTATGGTTCAGGTTTGCTCCAGACGACACAGTAGGTGGTCGAGGGCGTGGTCGAGGACCCGCTTTGCTGCGCACCATTCTTTACACGGTGACCCCATGCCCCACAACCACCCAGTGCAAAATTTCATTGGCCCAGCCAGCTGGCTGTCTTGAGTCTGGTGTCTACCTGCGGTTGACTCCATTGTAGCCAGGGATGTAGAGATAGGTCCCCGGGGGCTTTCCTTTCCAAGAATGAGATAAGGCTGCTTTCTAGACAGGGTTACGGGAGGGCAGATAAGAGCAGATGAGTGGTGTGGACCTGTGGCAGGACGTGGCCTGGGGCTAGGCAGGAAGAGTATGTTCTGTATTTTGTTCACACGGAACGAGCTGTCACACCACGTTGGGGCCATCCTTCACAAATAAGCTCAAAGCCCTGGAGTGACCACCCGAAAGGGGGTTTGTTTTTGTTTTTCCTTCTCATTAGCGTATTTCTTTTTTCATTGACAGTGAGACATGGGTGGTCCAGAAGGCCAGCCCACCCTGGTAGGCAGATCCCCGTGGACTCTTCCTACAGCCACACCCACAAGAAGCCAGTTTTCAATGAGATTGCGTGGCAAGTGGCATCAGAGCAAGGGGAGTCAGGGGACTGCCTATTACAGGGACCAACCACGAGTAGGACACCCTCACCCTGGCCACAGCCGGGGCAGCCTTGTCAGCTGGCATCTGGCGTGTCCTTTGTACCCCTGATGGCAGCTCTCAGCAGGCTGTGGAGACCAGTCTCCTCGGAGGATCTGGAGGAATCCACAGACACACCACCTACAGACATGGCTTTGCACTCGGCACAACAGCTTTGAGACAATGCTGTGTGGCCCCCAACTCTGTCCCCTTTCCTGTGGGTATGCAGGAAAATTGCAATTCCTGGCCTTCGCTGGAGCCAAGTGGGACCCTGTGACTGAACCAAAGGGGCAGAAATGATGGACACCAGGACCAGCAGATGGCGTCATGGCTACATTGCTGAACTCCCAAGTAGTCGACCGTGGTTCGAGTCCCAGACCCAGTGGCTTAAACTTACACTGGGAGTGTGTGTGTGGGGTGCCCAAGATCCCAAGAGGAAAATAGAGAAGGGATTGCGACATGGCCATCCCCCCTGGGGGATGATTTCTTGCTTTCTGTCTCTCTGTCACTCTCCATCTTTCTGGAGAGCACACGCGCCCTATAGCAAAAACCTCTCCAGAATAAAGAAGAAATGGTAAACACCACTCCCAGGCCTGAGCCCCCAAACCGCCCTCACCACCTGCCACTCTTTCTCTGTCCCCTGCTAGCCAGATGCAGAGGACTTGGGGAAGACTCCCGATAAGCAGACAGGAGCCTGAGCCCCCGAGTGACCGTGTGGACCAGCGCCTCCCACTGCGGCCACTCTGCTCTGTGACACGAGTGAGAGACGTGTGAAGCCAGAGACCGAGGGCTCCTGCTACGGTACCAGGAACACCCGGACTGGCCCGGCCCCGGGAGAGGCCATCCACAGGTCCGCACTCTCCTGCTCGGCCTGCCCCGATTACACCCGGCCCGGTCACAGCCGGACTCGTTGCTTTAACACTCACTGAACCACAAGCACTTTCCGGTCCACCTTCCCAAGGACCTGTGTCACTGGGTTCCCACTCCGGTCACACATTTTCACACACTCCTGGTCAGCAGGAACTACGTGAATCCTTGGGTGCGATGTTCAGCCTGTCACTTGGCCACCTCGTGTCTGACTGTTTTCATCATGGAGCTAATTCCTGTCCCACCTGGCCCGTGAGCCTTGGTGCTTCCTGGAGCAGAGGCCTGGGCGCCCCCAGGAGGGAGCTGACTGGGCCTCTGCCCAGCGAGGGCCTGCCATGACAGCCTCTGCAGGCACCGAAGACAGTTCCTCCCGAACCATCGGCTGTGCCCCTGCCCCTGCCCTGGAGGGATCCCCAGGAGCTGAGGGCAGCGTCCTCTGGCTAGGGCTGTCTGAGAGCCACTTGGGGGCCACAGGAATCCCAGCCCCCGCGTCCTTGCCTCAGAGCCTGGGAATGCCCTCCCGACTCTGCCAACCTGTGCCCACAGAGCCAGAGGACATTCCTGGGGGACAGGGTGAAGGAGGGTGGGAAGCCGGTGCCTGGGGAGGACCTGGGTTTGCCCTCTGTGTGCACCGTGGGTCAAGAGCCGGGCAGGAAGCTCTCGAGAGCATTGCACCAGAGCGGAGGATGCCCAGGAAGCCTGCAGTGAGGGTGGGTGAGGGGGTGTCACCCTGGCTGGCCCCACCTCGCCTCAGCTTCTCTCCACAGCTGGGGGAGATGGGCCCAGGTGAGGAGGTGGATAGCTATTGCTAAAAAACAAAAAATAATGAAAGCCCCCTGGTTGGAGGAGCCAGGAGTCAGGCCCTTGAGGGTCGGGACAAGGAGGGTGAGCCGTAAAAACAGGCCTTCAGCCAGAAGCAAGGGGGCAGGAGTGTCCCTGCTGAGAAGAGGCGGGATCGAAGCACCTGGAGGGCTCTCCAGGGCAAAGGCAAATACGAGGTCCCTGCTGCTCCCACAGGGCCCTGCCCCTGCCCCTGCCCCCAATTATAAGGGCCCCTGCCCCAGGCAGACTCCCTGGCTGCAGAGGTGTCATGGCCAAGTCACACCTGCTGCTGTGGCTGCTGGGGCTGCCCACGCTCTGTGGCCCAGGTGCAGGTGAGTCTCCCGGCCTCTCCGCCTCTCCTCTTCCCTCCACCGGGCCCAGGTGCGATGGAGCCCGGCGGGCATCCCCACCACACTCAGCATGGCTCGTCCCAGGCATTGCTCTCGGTTTTTTGTTTTGTTTTGTTTTGTTTTTTTTTTGAGAGATTTTCGCTATAGGGCGTGTGTGCTTGCCAGCCAGACAGAGAGAGACAGAGAGACAGAAAGCGAGAAATCACCCCCCAGGGGGGATGGTCACGCCGCAATCCCTTCTCCTCCATTCTCCTCTCGGGATCTTGGGCATGCACGCACACGTGCCCGGCGTGAATTTTAAGCCACCGGGTCTGGGACGCGAACCGCGGTCGACTACGTGGGAGTCCAGCGACATAGCCATTACGCTAACTGCTGATTCCTGCTCTCGTTTTAAAGATGAGGCAGCCGAGACTCAGGGACTCCAGGTTTTGCCCGAGGTCACAGGGCTGCCGGGCACGAAACACGTGGGGCCCAGGCTATCTGACCACAGTGTGTTTCATGGCTGTGCACGCCCAGGAAAACTGGGTGAAGTCAGGGTGCCAGGGGTAGCCTGGATCCTGACGAAGGTTGCTCTGGCCCCAGCTGCAGCTGTCTGGACAGCCTCACCCCTGGCCTGTGCCCAGGGCCCTGAGTTCTGGTGCCAAAGCCTGGAGCAAGCTTTGCAGTGCAGAGCCCTCGGGCACTGCCTACAGGAAGTCTGGGGACATGTGGGAGCCGTGAGTACCACCAAGACGTGCAGGAACCTGGGTCTGGGCTGGACGGTGCTGGAGGGACTCCGGGTGGGAACCCCATGAGATGGGTGGGAGGATGGGAGGCCGGGAGGGGAAGGAGGGGAGGGGTGGCCGCATGCCTTCTGTCAGGGTTCTGTCAGTCTCTGGCTGAAAGAGCCTTGCCCGCTGGAGCCGGAGTGTGCCCCCACTCACCTGGCCCGCCTCGGGGCCTCTCCCCAGGATGACCTGTGCCAAGAGTGTGAGGACATCGTCGGCATTCTCACCAAGATGACCAAGGAGGCCGTTTTCCAGGTGAGGGGCCCAGGTCCTGAGTTATACTTGGGGTCCAAGTGATGAGGGCAGAGCAGGACGAGGGGTGAGCCCTGCAGGGGCCACTTCCAAGCTGCAGCTGAGGCCTGCGGTTAGCCTGAGGCCTTCGGGGCCTCCTGGCCAAGAGCAGACCTGGGACTGACTCGCAGCACGACCAGAGGCGGTGTCCCCCGAGGACAGCCTGCCTGTGCCCCGCCTGAGTCCTCGGGGTGCTCCCAGGACAGCGCCTGGCAGAAAGGCGGCCGCTCTGCTCCGGCGGGGCCTCTGTCCAGGGACCAGGCCAGGCAGACCTCAGAGCGGCCGGGCTGACCACCCGCCCCACCCTACCCCCCCAGGACACGATGCGCAAGTTCCTGGAGCAGGAGTGCGACATGCTCCCCCTGAAGCTGCTAGTGCCCCGGTGCCGCGAAGTGCTCAACGTCTACCTGCCCCTGGTCCTTGACTACTTCCAGAGCCAGATCGTGAGGGCCGGCCCCGTGCCACCTGCCCCGCGCCACCCGCCTGCCCCGTGCCACCTGCCTGCCCCGTGCAGCCCAGTCCCCACGCACGCCACTAACACGGGCACGCCACGTGCCACTGACACGCATGCACCACACACAGAGAGTGTTAGAGCATGCCACACACACCACATGCACCACACACACCAAAACACATGTACCACACACACCAACACATGCACCACACACACCACACACCACACACATACACACTACACACACCAACACACACATACCACTTGCACCACACACAGCAATACACACATGTACCACACACACCAACACATACCACACACACCACACACTACACACACCAACACACACACACCACATGCACCACACACACCAACACATGCACCACACACATACACACTACACACACAACCACATGCACACCACATGCATCACACACACCAATACACACATGTATCACACACAACACATGCACCCTACACACCACATACATACACACTACACACACCAACACACACACACACACCACATACACTCCACACACCACACACACATATACTACACACACCAACACAAGCATCACACACATCACACATACCACATACATCAACACATGCACCACACACCAACACACACACCACTGACACATACACCACACATACCACCAACACACACAGACCACACACCAACAACACACACCACTCATATACACACACAACAGCACTGACATACACACTTACCACATACACTACCAACACACACTACACACACCAACACAAGCATCACACACACCACTGACACACATCGCACACACACATCGCACACACCATCAGCTCACACACCTTCAGCTCACACACCACACACAGCACCTCAGTCCACTGTAAGGACACAGCACCTTTCACGCACGTAGTACACACACACACACACCCCACACACAGAGAGCACCTTCACCACGAACACGGACCCTGCCGACAACAGGCACAGGAACTGACTCCTCTCTGGCAGGCCCGCAGGTCAGAGTTCACCTGCTTGGCTGCACACAGTGGGCCTGCAGGCTCACGAACAACCACACCCTCACTCTAACACACATGCTTGCACTCGTTCTCACAAACATACATGCTCGCACTCATCCACACACACTCCCAGACTCTGCCCCGAGGTCCCCACACAACCCCACCTCTGCCTGTCTCCACATACCATGAAGCAGCATGCCACAGCGCCACCCCCGGCTGGCCTGCTCCCCACCATTTGGGCCCAGAGTCCCCAGCCCTCGGGCCACCCTGCAAGCAGTAGTTTCCCTCCTGCCCTAACCGCCCCCGCACCCTGCCCTGTGCCCTAGAGCCCAAAGGCCATCTGCCAGCACCTGGGCCTATGCAAACCCGGCCCACCCAAGCCCACGCAGGAGCCAAGGATGCCAGACCCTCTCCAGGACCCTCTGCTGGACCCTCTCCAGGACCCCCTGCCAGACCAGCTGGTCCTCTCCGTGCTGCTTGCAGCCCTACAGGCGCGGCCTGGGCCTCACACACTGGTGAGCCAGTTAGGTGGGGCTCCGGGAACAGGGCCGCAGTCCAGGCCTGCGAGCACTTGGGTCCCAGGAGGGCAGGAGGAGCCGCAGGGATCCTGAGGCAGGAGGGAGGCAGGAGGCAGGGAGATGAGGAGGCAGGGAGGCGAGCCTGGACCAGCCCCCTCCCTCTGCTCCCCCAGGGTCTCTCCGAGCAGCAGTTCCCCATCCCCCTGCCCTTCTGCTGGCTCTGCAGGACGCTCATCAGGAAGATCCAATCCGTGATTCCCAAGGTGAGGCACCTGGGGCACTCTGCAGGGCCCCTCTCTGCAGACCCCAAACCAGCTCACCTGTTGGGCCTGGCAGGCCGCCAGAGATCAGAGGGGATCTGCTGTGTGTGCACCACCCCCACCCCAGGGACTCCGAGGCCCAGGCTCAGGCCCAGCAGGTGCCAGGCCTAGAGCTCATTCAGGTGCCAAGTTGTGAAAGTGGACGAGGCCTACGTCCTGCAGCAGCTCACCCTCTGATGAAGGGCCCCTCCACCATAGTCTCTGTAGAAAAGTCCCATTAATTCTTCCAAAGGAGAATTTCCACAATAGACCCTCACCAGCTCACCCCTGCATCCAACCTGGAGCCTCCCAGACCCACAATGACACCTGCCCAGTGGCCCCAAAGCCTAGGGCTGCCTTGCACTGAAATGGGGCCTAGGGAAGCATGGGCCCCACCCAGCTGGGCCACGCAGGCGGCCTGGCCATAGAGGGGTCACGGCGGCAGGACCAGGGGACTCAGCAAGGGGTTCTTGGTGACCTCAGGGATGTTTTGGAGGAGCAGTGGGGACGGAAGTCTAAATGGAGCGGGTTGGGGCGGGGAGAGCAGAACAGCAAGTGTGGACAACTCTTCTGAGAAGGTTTTCAGAGGAGGGGAGACTTTGCAGACGGGTGAGTGCGGCGTTTAAAGGACGGTTTAAAGGACGGAGCTGTGTTCACACGTTTGCATGTGAAAGACGGAGCTGTGTTCACACGTTTGCATGTGAAAGACGGGATGGGCAGGGGAAACCCCTGTGGCAGAGGCTGGGGGTGGGATGGGCACCCAAGGATCAGGACGGCCTTTGGCAGAGCAAGGATTACTCACCTGTCCCCAAAGCAGCGGGAGAGGCCGCGCGTGGGGTCCCACGCAAGCAGGTGGGTAACCAGGGTGAGTGGACCCGCTTGGGTGGTATCACGCCCCAGAGATGTGCCCCTGTGCCCTACTCCTACCTCGGCCTCCTGGCCCCAGGGCAGCCGGGAGCGGCCACGTCAGCCTGACACCCTGGTAAGAGCGAAGGCATACCACCCCTGTCTCTCTCCTTGCCCTTCGGCTTGGAGGGTGTGTTTGGAGTCCAGGTGAGGGACCAGGGGCTCCTAAAACCAGGGACACGCTGGCTTCAGGGGCCAAAGACAGAAGCCAGCCCAGTTGGGGGGAGTAGAGCGAACCCTGGGACAGGAGGGGAGGCCATAGCTCTAGGTCCAGCTCTGGCCCAGGTTGGTGTGATGGCCTTGGTCACGCCCCCTCTCTGGGCTGGCCACGCCCCTCCCAGCCATGCTAGAGCCTGAGTCAGACCAGGGTCTCACGCTGGTTCCTGCAGGGTGCTGGCTCTTGCACTCACTTAGCGACCCCCAGGGGAGTCGCGAGCCCCCTGGGCGTGATCCTCAGTGTCCCTGCCTGGAAATAGCACAGAGCTTTCTGGAAGGAAAGGAAGCGAGGGGCTGTGTTGGCAGCACGCAGCTGTGCCAGCACAGAAGAGCCTTGAGGGGAAGGTCCCAGCTGCCCTCTCTCCGCCCCTGCCCAGGGAGTGCTGGCCGTGGCCGTGTCGCAGGTGTGCCACGTGGTACCCCTGGTGGTGGGCGGCATCTGCCAGTGCCTGGCTGAGCGCTACACCGTCCTCCTGCTGGATGCCCTGCTGGGCCGCGTGCTGCCCCAGCTGGTCTGCGGCCTCGTCCTCCGATGCTCCAGCGAGGAGGCCATTGGTCCAGGTGAGCCTCCTGCCCCGCCTGGCCACTGTCCCCCTCCCCTCCTGCCATTGCCCTGGCCCTCCACAACCTTCTCCCTCTGCAGTCCCCCTGCAATGCACCAGAGTGGACAGGACCTAGACACCCCTGCGGGTGGCTTTGGCTGTTTTCTCCCTAGCCCTTGCCACTCTGGGGTCCCTGCCAGAAGAATGGCTGCCACAAGACCCTGAGTGCCATTTCTGCATGTCTGTGATCACCCAGGCCTGGAACAGCAGCGAGCAGGCTGTGCCACAGGCCATGCACCAGGCCTGCCTCAGCTTCTGGCCGGACAGGCAAAAGGTACGGGGTGGGCACTCAGGGTGGCACATGGGGTGGGCACCTCAGGGCAGCACACGGGGCAGGCACTCGGGGCGAGCACTTGGGGCAGGCACACGGGGCACTCGGGGCCCAGCACCTGGCTGCGGTGGAGGGCTGAGCCCAGGAGAGGGTGGGCTGGACGGGACCCCAGATAGGCAGACAGGACATGGCTCAGACAACGGCGGGACGGTGAAAACGGGGAAATCTAAGAGTTGCGAGTTACCCCTGGACAATGAGCTGTGGCTCCCGAGGACCAGCAGGCCTCCCTCCTGGACTGAGCACGTGCAAAGCGAGGCCTGTCAGGCCCAGCGACCCAGCATAGGTCCCACGCTGCCCTTGTGTCCCTGCCCCAGGGGGTGCTGGCTGTGGTTCTGGCCCAGATGTGCCAGGAGGTGACCCTGGTAGTGGGCAGTGCCTGCCGGTACCTGCAGATGCCAGAAGAAAAGTTATGCCAGGGCCATCTGGAGCCAGAGGAGAGCTTGGCCTTCTCTCAAGGGGGCCAGTCTTGTCCCAGCCCCTGGCCTCCTCGTGGTGAAACTCACTTGGGACAAGCCCACCTTCAGGAGGAGAGAGCTGAACTTGAGCGTCCCAGAGCCCTGGCAATACTGAGTCCATGAGAGTCAACAGCCTTCTTCTTTAAAAAAAAAAAAAAAAAAAAAAAAAAAAAAAGTTTACTTATTACTATTCATTTCATGTGAGAAAAAGACAGACGTAGGGAGATACCCCCGACAGGGTCCCCTGGCCGTGACCCGCCCCTAAGCCTCAGCCAGCCCAGAACACGGCAGACACGTTCACTGGCGTACACAGGGAGGCCTCAGGATGCAAACCCAGGACCTTTCCCACATAAGTCCACTATGTCACCACTGCACCACCACCAACCCCTAAATCCCCTCTCGAAGTAAGATGGTGTGCTGGGGCAGGCCGCCTGATTCTCGGCCCAGGGGCAGCTCCTGGGTCGCTGCGTGTCCAACAGAAGCCCTCCCCTCAGCCTGCAGCCCGCTCAGGGCTTCCCCTGCTGCCAGCACTGCTCCACGGGGGCAGGTCGGAAGGGAGCCCGGGGGTGATTCCCAGCCAAGACTGCAGCAGGAGAGTCCTGGTCGGCTGGAGCTGGAGCCACCCCCGGCCATTGTCTGTCTCTCCTCAGTGTGAGCAATTCATGAAGCAGCACACAGACCAGCTGCTGAGCCTGGCGTCCAGGGGCTGGGACGCCCGCTCCACCTGCCAGGTACACCCGCGCCTCCCAGCTGGCCCTGGGGCTTCCCTCGGACCCCAGCCCCACCTCTCCGGTTCTCAGAGGCCCTGTCCCTTGGGCTCAGAGCAGCCTCAGGTGGGGCGAGAATCCCACCTTCTCAGGCTCTGCACCCCAAAGGCCTGTGGCTCACAGAGTGTCCGAGGGGTCAACAAGGTCACACTGAGAGTGCCTGTCAGGTGGCAGGTGGGGCTGGAGGAGGTTTCGTGCCCCCTGAGAGCCGGAGTGGGGAGCTGAGGGTGCCTGGGGCTCTGACCCGAACGCTGTCCCCATGGCAGGCCCTGGGGGCGTGTGCGGCGGCGTCCAGCCCTCTCCAGTGCATCCAAAGCCCCAACTTTGGATAAGAACTCAGCCGTCCAGGTAAGTCCGGGCCCAGGGAAGAATGGGAGGCACTCCTGACCTGTCAGGGCGAGTGGCCCTCCTGTTCTCCCAGCAGGAAAAGGTGTCACGCCTGCTGGCTGCTCCACCCTGCTCCTGGGGGCACAGCTCAAGGCTCCTGGGAGCCCCTTCTTGGACCCGGTCATTCCCCTCACCCCAGAACCCTGCCCTCTCCAGCGCCGGGCCCCATTCCAGCTCCCCTCGCTGCCCCAGCCCTCCACAAGCTCCAGCTCCGGCTCCAGCTCTCGCCTGCGGCCTCCCCCCAACAGATCGCTGACCTCCCGGACTGGCTTCACACCAAGGCCAACATTTCCAGAACTCAGGAGAAATTGTGTGTTGCCGCCCGAAGTTGTATCCCCTCATATGCCAGGAACCGCCGTCATCTGACCCTGCCCTCCCAAGACACGTCTCTCTCCCCCGCTGTCATTTTCTAAGTAGGAGGTAGCACTTTAGGATGGAGGGCTGTGTGGGACACAGTCTCTGGGACCAGGACCAGGGACAGGGGATGACCCTGAGAGGGAAGGGCACAGCAGCAGTGGCTGAGAGCAAGTGAGGTCCACGTGACAGCTGCTCCAAGCCAGCCCCTCACATCATGCCACCCATTCATTTGTTCACACTTTATTATTATTTTTAAATTCAGTGAGTTCCGGGCCACCTTCTAGGAGCACAGGCTACTGCTGAGGATAAACAGTGAGACCCCTGTCCTCCTGGGGCTCACACCCAGGCCCACCCCTTCCACCTGAAGGAGAGGGAGTCCAGCCTGCTCACCTGCAGCTCCAGAAGCTCCCCTGAAGCCCTGCGAGGGACACAGTCCTTTTCCCAACTCGCAGGGCTCCCAGCATCCCCTGTTAAAACAGGACGAGCAGTGGGTGGGCTCGGAAGGCCTGGGTTCCGGTCCCAGCTCTGCCCTCAGCCGACTGTGGGCTTCAGGCAAGATGGCCCCTCTCTGGTCCTCACTGTCCTGAGCTGCAAAGGCAGAGCCAAGCAGGAAAGGCTCTGGGCCCTCCCAAGCTCCCCCCGTCCTGACCGGCTCCTCTTCGGCCTCCCCCCCCCTCCAGCTGCCCACCCTGAAAGGCCGTTGCTCCCACACTCGCCCTCCTCCCTCCCGTCCTCAACAGGACCTTACACGGACCTGCAAGCCCCAGCGTGTGCCCCAGCCTTGTCTGTCCCAGCTCCAACCATGGCCTGACACCAGAGCCATTCCTGTCCCTGAGGGTGGGAGACACAGCAAGGGCAGGGTCCCTGCAGAGGGACTCGGGCCCTCACCCTGCCAGCCACCCCATTTCTGAGAGTAAATCCACTCAGCCCAAGAGGATGGCAGGGTGGAAGCTGCGCCCTGCCTCACACCGACCCAGGGCCTCAAAAGTCTGATTTTTAGTTATTTGCTAACATTTCCATGAAATTCACAATTCAGAATAAACCATGGGAACCTAAGGTACTCTAGACAGATAAAATCCTTAAGCTTTTTGCCCAAATCAGGAACTATTGTCCTGGTCGAGGGCAGACACTGCGCGCTCAAGCATGACGGGGAGGTGCCCGGGCAATCCTGCACTGAACCCCGCTGTTGTCGGGGCGCTGTTGCTTTGTGAAGGCAGAAAAGGGGCTTGCTTTTAAGGTCTAGTAAGGCGAACGCCCAGCTTCTGTTTGTAATGCCGAGGGTGACTCTTCTTTTGCCACGACGTATTGTTCCAAGCTCGGGTGGGCTGTGCAGTTCCCACGTAACACGGAGGCTGTAATAATGCTAATAAAGTCCTGTCCTCTCGAATGAAGAAAAGGACATTTCTCTAAAATGCCGCAGGAGCCCCAGCCTCACCCCAAGTCAGCAGGACCGGGGCCTACCTCACACTCTGCTTGTCCACATCTCCTCTCTCCTTGTAACAGCTTCTAGCCTGGCTTCCCTTCCCCTCTGGGACTTCTGGCTTTGGAGCCATGCCAAGAAAGCATGGATTTCACTCACTTCTCATCTGTGCTTCGGACTCTGGCCAGAGCCTGAGGTGTCCAAATGAACAAGTGCATGCTGGGAGCATGGCCAAGAAGACACGTGGTCAAGCCCCAGCTCAGAGAGTGGTGGTGAAATCGAGCCGTGTGTCACCCACAGAGGACTTTCCTACTGCACACAGGACGTGATGGTTGACTCTGAGAAGAGGTCGGCTAGCTTTTAGGTGACAGTAGGCATTGCACCATCTTCGGAGAGTGTAGAGACAAAATCGTGTGTGCAGAAGCACGGTACACAGCACAGACCTAGCACGACAGCGTTGCCTCCTGAGGGCCATGCCCTTCCCTGGAAGGGCACACTGTCCTTTAGAGCTTAAGAGTGCAGTTGGGAGGGACCAGCAGTTCGTGTGACGGCTATGTCGCTGGACTCCCATGTAGTTGACTGCAGTGTGAGTCCCGGACCCGGTGGCTTAAACTCACACCGGGCGTGTGTGCATGCGTGCCCAAGATCCTGAGAGGAAAATGGAGAAGGGATTGCGGCGTGGCCATCCCCCCTGGGGGGTGATTTCTCGCTTTCTGTCTCTCTGTCGCTCTTTTTGGCAAGCGCATGCGCCCTATAGCAAAAACCTCTCCAAAAAAAAAAAAAAAAAAAAACAAGAGTGCAGTTGGGGAAGTGAGCATTGATCAAAGAATCACAGGGGAAAGGACTCCTTCAGAGGTGATAAGAGCTATCAAGTAAAGACGTACGTGGTAGAAAGTGGGTCTGAGCAGACCTGGAGAAGAGCAAGGACTGAAAAGGGAAGGAAGGAGAAGCCCCGGCAGAGGCAGATGGCACGGAGGCCAGGTGTGTGGTACGTCTGAGCAACAGAACGAAGATCAGGGAGTCCGGGGTAGAGAGAAGCGGAAACTTCCTGAGAGATGAGGCAAGAGCTAAGATCTTGGTCTTTCCTTTTTTTTTAATTTAGAATTATTCTATTTAATTTAATTTTTTATTTAATTTTTTGTTTTTGAAGTTAACCAGAGAGAGACAGAGAGAGAGAAGGAAAGTGAGAAAGCAAGCTGCCAGGTCCAGGACTCAAACTGCAGTTAGCCATGTGGGAGTCCACCTGCCTTGACCACCACGCCACCTGCCGGCCCCACATCTTGGTCTTTCTATTTTAAAGAAGCCAATAAAGTGTTTAAACAGGAGATCACCGAGTGGGGATAAAGCTTAGGTGTGTGCGTTGAAAGCGAGCAGGCCAGCTCCACGGTGCTGTGGTGCTGTGCAACTCTAGAGAAACTGGATACCTCGGGGCCAGATGGCATGGCGGTTGAGGACTCCTATATGGCTGACCACAGTTCGAGTCTCAGACCTGGCGGCTTGCTTTCTCACTTTCCCTGTCTCTCTGGTGAGTGCATGTGCCCTATAGCAAATGAATAATAATAATAATAATTAATCATTAAAATTAATTTTTAAAAAGGAAAAAGAAAAGCTGGATCCCACATGGCAACCACAGTTCAAATCCCTGACATGGTCAGCTTGAAACACGGGTGGCACACGTAACAGTACCCCAAATCCTAAGTGCCGGAGGACCAGAGGTGGAGGGTCACAGGATGACCAGAGCCTGCGGAGGGTGCTTCTCTGTCTCCCTCTCACGGGCACGTGCACATTCTCTCTCATGAGTGTGCCACTTAGACCCATCTGTAGTCACTTAGAGCTGTAATGCTGCTCGTGTCAAGAAGGGAGCAGAACAAGAGAAGCCAGCTGGCCCTCTGGGGGCTAAGTGTCTGTGGCCAATACAAATGTTGCAAGGGCCTCGCAAACACCAGCAGGAGACACAGTGCATGACTCCCAATTTCAGAGCAAGTCTGTGCTTACTGAAGACATCTAATTTTTTTTTTTTAAAGAATTATTTTATTTAACTTTATTTATTATTATTATTTTTCAGTTTGATCAGAGAGACACAGAGAGAGAGAAAGGAAGTGAGAAAGCAAGCCACCAGGTCCGAGACTTGAACCGTGATCGGCCATGTGGGAGTCCAGCGCCCTTAACCACCATGCCACTTGCCGGCCCCATAATTTTTTTTTTTTTTTTAGAGATTTTTGCTTCAGGGTGTGTGCTCAAAGACAGAGAGACAGAAAGTAAGAAATCGCCCCCAGCAGGATGCACAGGCCACAGTCCCTTCTCTACTCTCCTCTCTGGAATTTGGACACGCACACACGCACACCCAGCGTGAGTTTCAAGCCACCAGGGCCAGGATTGGTACTGCAGTCAATCATGTGGAAGTCCAACACCTTAGCCACTATGCCACATGCTGGCCCCATGCAGACATCTGTTCTTTTGAAAGACAGCTGCTGGTTAACCCAGGGCTGTGGTAAAGCCCAATCTCGTACCCATGGTTCACCAAGTGACACGTAGCTGAGCCTCCCCTCCGGAACCGGCTGTTGTCTGACTCACCTGCCCACAAGGCAGGGCAAGTGCAGCTGCACCATGAACGTGAGCCAGTACGCAAGACCAGGCTCAGGCAGGTCTGAGGGTAACCAGCCCGTGAGCAGAGGGCCGATTCCTCTGACATCCACTCCCTCGGTCCATACCTACTGCTTCCTGGGGTGTCCTTAAAACCAGCTGACCGGGACCAGCAGTTAGCGTAATGGCTATGTTGCTGGACTCCCATGTAGCCGACCACAGTTTGAGTCCCAGACCCGGTGGCTTAAACTCACGCCGGGCATGTGTGTGTGTGTGTGTGCCCAAGATCCCGAGAGAATGGAGAAGAGATTGCGGTGTGGCAATCCCCCCTGGGGGTGATTTCTTGCTTTCTGTCTCTCTGTCTGGCGAGCGCACGCACCCAATAGCAAAAACCTCTCAAAAAAAAAAAACAAAAACAAAAACAAAACCCAGCTGACCAGAACCAGCAGATGGTGTAATGGTTATGTTGCTGGACTCCCACGTAATCAACTATGGTTCAAGTCCTGGACCCGGCAGCTTACAACTCATGCATGTGCATGCGTGCCCAAAGTCCCAAGAGGATAATGGAGAAGGGATTGCGGCATGGCCATCCCCCCTCACTTTCTGTCTCTCTGGCAAGCACATGCACCGTATAGTAAAAATCTCTAAAGAAAAAAACAGCTGATCAAGGAAGACCAAACTCAAGCCCGATTTCTAGATGGGCTTGCACAGTTTGCTGGTACAACCCACACGTGGACAGCCGCAGCACTTTATCCCTAGCCTAGGGTGCCATGGAAGGACAGTAATGTCCTTGCAGGTTTTGAAATGTTTGATTGTTTGCTGCATTGGGAGAGCAAGATGGCCGGAAGTACAGGTCCAGATTAACTCATGGCAAGTTACCTGTACTCTGTCTAGATGATCAAGGATTCAGAAGGAACAGAACTGATTGGGGAACCAGTGGGTGGTGTGGTGAAGGCACTGGATACTCTCACGTGGCTGACCACGGTTCGAGTCCTGGACCTGGTGGCTTGTTTTCTAACTTTCCCTCTCTCTCTGTGTGTGTCTCTCTCTGTTTAAATTAAAATAAATGAATGAATAAAAATTAATTCTTTTTTTTAAAAAAGGAACAGAACTGAAAGTCAGGTAAAGCCTGGAAGAGGTGCCTGATCAACCTCTTTAATGAGTGTGTACTGTGAAAACACTTGTTACGGAGTGCCCACCAAGGCCGCCAGTGGAAGGCTTCTGCACAGCCAGGCATGCACACGCGACGTGCTCAGAGGGTGTTTATCAGCAGCCTTTCTCCAGCCATTCCCAGTGCTTGCTCAGTGAGCCCACAGGCCACAGTGGCAGGGATGAGGCCATGCATGGGCTCACAGTGTGGACTCCCCCTCCCCCTAACAGAAGTATCTGATGGGTATGTGGTAGCGTAGCTGAAAGGTGGAATGGCTTACGGAAGGCTGTTACAGCAATCAGTGCTGTGTTTACAGGAGGCAGTAGATGCTTGAGTCACAGACCATTATAAGGTGCCAAACACACAGGTCTAGACAACGGGTGGGTGGGTGTCGGTGTGACTCCTCTATTACCTCTGATAACCTTTTGTAGAGAAAGATTTTTGCTATATAGCACATGTGCTCACCAGAGACAGAGAGACAGAAAGTGAGAAAGTACCCCCCAGGAGGGATGGCCATGCCACAGTCCCTTTTCTCCATTCTCCTCTGGGGATTTGGGGACACATGTACACGCACCTGGTATGTCTTAAGCCACCAGGTCCGAGTCTCGAACCGTGGTCGACCGCATGGGAGTTGAACAATGTAACCATTACGCCATCTGCTGTTCTCTACCTCTTACAGAATTCTTGCTCCCTGTCCTGACAAGGGGCGCCAGCTCAGATCTTAGTCCTCGAGGACGGCATCCACCAGGACACACAATGCTTCCAGTGAGCTGGGAAATGAGACGCCTGGACATTTGGGGCTCGTAATGCAACTGAACCAAGAGCGGGCAGGACGTGTGTCCATCTGCTTGTCAACAACGGATCCTTATTACGAGAGAAAAGTTGGGTTGCTTCTATGCAATAAAGTCAAGTGGGTGATATCTAATAGCTAAGGTTAACAGAAAACTACGGCAACCAAAAAAACAGAAAGGATGAATGGGGACTGAAGATTTGGGTCACACTACCAAATAAAGAACCTTGACTGACGTTCAGACCGAGGATGGAAAAAGTGGAACGGTCTGAGGGAAAGGAAGCGTATGTGTATGTTACAGTCTTGGTACCAACCACAGAAAGCACCGCGGTCGCTCTGCTCATTCTGCTGGCTTTTATGCACATATACTTCGTACATGCTAATCACTTTTCTTCTTCCCATGTTTGTTCTATACACAAGCTGGAGGAAGTCAACTTCACAGCTTAGCCGCTAGGTAACGAGATACTCAGTAGGGGACTGACTGGATTCGAGGAGTGCCAACGCAGCCGGCAACGGCTACAGTAACGCCAGGGACAGCATCTCATCTGGGGACCGAGTGAAAACTGGCTCACTTACCAGAGGGTGGCTACTTTGTCAGGCAAGAGTATGGGACTGCCTCCTTTGGTGCTGCTGCATGGGAGTTCAAATTCACGTGGAAGCATGTACAGGGAAGGAGTCAGCAAAGGGCGGCCTGTGCCACCTACTCTCGCGCTAAGCTGGGGTAGGAATATGTCACCCTTGGTCAGACGCTTTGTTACTTAAAGATGAATGCATCTCTTTTTTTTTTTTAAGAATTATTTAAACTTTTTATTTATCCATTTATTTATTTTAATTTGACCAGAAAGGGATAAAGTGAGAGAAAGTGAGAAAGCAAGCTGCTAGGTCCGATGGGACTCAAACCACGGTCAACCATGTGGGAGTTCAGCGCCCTCAACCACCACGCCACCTGCCGGCCCCTGTATCTTTGATTTAATGTATTTAAATGTTAGTTAGTTAGTTATAATTTGACCAGAGAGGGACAGAGCAAGACAGAGAGAGAGAGAGAGAGAGAGAGAGAGAGAGAGAGAGAGAGAAAGCAAGGCACCAGGTCCAGGACTCAAACCGCAGTCGGCCATGTGGGAATCCAGCACCTTAACCACCACTCCAACTGCCAACCCTGAGGTGAATGCGTCTTAACTGACACACACCCACAAGCTGACAGGAAGAACCAAGAATCCTGTTCACCAGACAAGACTGTAGGGTAGATAATTTGGGAAGATTAAAAAGAAAAATGAGTCTTTCCCCCTGCCAACAGCCTAAGGGAAGGAAATAAAACAAGAGGCTGCTATAAAAATGGGAAAATATTTAATCCATTCCAAAAAGCACATGAGGAAACGAAGGGGACTGTAAGAAAATCACCTGCTTAGACAGAAGGGTGTTCCTGGCTTCGTGCTTATTCCTGGAAGAAACCATCTGTCCTTCAGATACTCCCAGCTACTCGAAATAAATTACATACATTTTCAGAAGCTCTGCCCTGCTGAAGCTAGAAGGGACTAGACAGGAAAGACAAAGGCGCGTCGAAGGACAGTTGGGTGACAGTGCAGAGCCCTCCCTGGCGCAGGCCCCGTCGGTGCTCCGATGTGGCCAGAACCCATAAAGGCCAGGCTGGCCCCAGGACGCTGCCAGCCCACGTTCAGATACAGCTTCAGCATCCGTATTTGCCATCTTCAGTCAAAACCCTCTTGAAAGCCCTAGAAGCCTCTTTCAGGCCCCCTGCTGGTTGGTTTCATCATTATCTCGCCTCTTCCAAATCTAGAAGAAATGAGAACAGATGTTGAAGAGCTGCTCAAGGACACACTCCGTCAGCAGACATTTATCAAGTGCCTATTCTATGTCAGGCTGTGGGTGACCTGCCACCTGTCACCCTACTTACACATTGGCTACCTCCCCCCAAGGACAACGCACAGCCCTTCAGAACCTTTCATTCAACTTCCACTTTTCCAGCCATCCTCTTCCTGCCTTCCTTTCCATCACAAGCCCCCCCCTTATAAAAAGGGGGCACATGGCCATGTCTGCAGCCTTGGACAAAGTCCCTGAGGAGGGAAGAGCGATCTCTGGAAGGAGTGGTAACCCCCTCTCTTTTGCAAAGCGCTGGCTCTTCTTAGTCCCAAGCTTCCTTCTCCTTCCGGGTACTGGGCAGTTACAAAAGCTCCACCGGAGCGCAGTCTTGATCCAGTGGAGAAGGTCAAATTAATAAGGTCTGCACTCCAAAAAGACGCACCACAGTGCTGAGGAACCACAAAGGAGAGAGAAAACTGGCAGGGTGCTGGGGAAAGCTTAGGGGATGACTTCGGGCCAGCTCCCTGATGAGTCCGGGCCTTCCTCTGACAGCTGACCACACGCTTCTGCAAAGCCCTCCCGGCCTTACAACACCTCCTCACCCACTCCTAAACTGCCACGCGTCCCTGCTCCTCTTCTTCACTGAATACCTCTGCCTGACGTTCAGGACAGAACGCTCCGGCCTGACCGATCTGCTCAGCCTCTCCAGCCAGCACCTGGCCCTCCCATCCAGTTCTAGCTCAACCCGGTTCTGGATGGGGAGTCCCCACCCCACCTACGTGGTGCTCCCCAAGTCAGGTTCCACCCACCTGAATGTAAGCCTCCGACAGGGTGATCATCTGGGGAAGGATGTCGGTCACCTGGAGGTCCTGTAATTCATACCACTTGCCAGTCCCCTGTGCGAGGTACAAAGGCTGTTAGTCTGCGCTCTCAAGCCAAAGGGTACAGGAGAAAGGGGTGGCAGCTGAGAGTTGGAGATGAAGAGGCTGCGCGCCCTCTGCTGGATGCGACTCAGAACAGAGCTCTGGCGTGTCCACTACGGCAACTCGATCCCTGTTGAGGGTTCTGTAGCAGTGGAGTCACAGACATCTGCGTACCCCTTTAATAGGAATTCAGGAGGGGTCAGCCTGTGCCGTGGCAGCTAAGGCAGCCGGATCCTGCAGGGCTGATCACACAGTTTAAGTCCTGGTCCCGGCAGCTTCAGAAACACACCAGGCACATGTGTGTGTTCACCCAAAATCCCGAAAACGGGGAGAGCTGGAGGAGAAGGGGTTGTGGCGTGACTATTCGCCACGGGGAGTACTTTCTTACTTTCTCTCTTTTTCTCTGTCAGACTGTCTTTGGTGAGCACAAATTTTTTTGAAAAGAGGAATTTAGGTGGACACTAATGAGGAGAAAGAGGAAGCCCTCTACTCCTCACCTGAAAGGTCTCCTCCCTGTCCGGCAATGACAGACGAGACACTGACTTGGGAGGTGCACGGTGACAACACCTAGAACTCACAGTGGACATTCCCACCTCCACACCGCACCCCAAAGAACAGAAGCCGTGGTCAAGAGAGAGTCCTTGGTGGACACTGTCCATTGTGCTAACCTGAGTCCTCTGCCTGCACAATGAGGGCTACAGAAACAGCAAACCTAACTCACCTCATGCTTCCACGAGCACGGGAAAGAGGGTTCTGGATTAAGGCAGAAGCACTCCCGACAACCCGCCTGCCTCGCCCATCCAAATTCTTTGTTTTTTTCTTAATTGCCAGAGGACACGTACATTTGGGAGAAAGAGACACAGTGACAGGGAAAGAGAAGGAGAACGGGAAAGCCTCCCATGTGGAATTTGGTCACACGTAATCCCTTCTCTTCAATCTCTCCATTCTGTTGGGTTTGGGGTACATACATATAAGTGCCTAGTATGGTTTTCAAGTCTCCAGGGCTAGGATTTTTTAAAAAAAGAACTACTTTATTTGGGGCCGGCAGGTGGCACGGTGGTTGGGGCACAGGATTCCCACATGGCTGACTGGTTCAAGTCCCAGACCTGGTGGCTTGCTTTCTCACTTTCCCTTTCTCTTTCTCTCTCCCTCTCTGTTTCTCTCTGGTCAAATTAAAAAATAATAAATATAAATAAATTAAAATAAATAATTCTTTTTAAAAAAGAGTGAGAAAACAAGCCACCAGGTGTAGGACTTAAACCACAATCGGTGATGTAGGAGTACACGCCTTTAACCACCACGACATCTGTCGGCGCCAGGGCTAGGATTTTACCTCGGTTGGCTATGTGGGATCTGGCTTCTTTAATCACTGCGCTGCAGAGCCAATCTGTCACCTACCCAATCTTACAAGAAATGGCAGAGACTAATACAGAACACAGATAATCCAGATATTCCGCAGATCCCAAGAGTGCGTGTATAAGAATAAAGAGCGCTCAGGCTCACATAAACGAGCTGCCTTTCCTGACTGAAGGAACGGTTAAGCATGGGGGCTCAGGGGCCAGCCAATGGCATGGTGGTTAAAGAAGCTGGATCCCCCGTGGCCAACTGCGCAGTTGAATCCCAGACCCAGTGGCTTGTGGCTTGAAAAACATGTCAGATGTGTGTGCATGCGTGCCCAAAATCCTGAGAGAGGAATGAACGGAAAAGGGATTGTAGCATGGCCATCCCCAGCAGGGGTGATTTCTCTCTCTCTCTCTCTCTCTCTCTCTGTCTCTCTCCTATGAGCACATGCACCCTACAGCAAAAATTGAAGAGAAAAAAAAAAAAAGAACATGGGCTCTGAACCCAAGTATCTGGGTTCAAATCGCAATTCCACTACTAATAACTAGGTAAGTTAGGGAAACTCTGAGCCTAGGATTCCTCATCTGTAACAAACATGATACTGACACCTGTCTTGAGGTATATTTTAAGGATAGAAATAAGATTAACATACATTTAGCACCAGGCATACTTTCTTTTTTTTTTTTAATTAAGAGAGACTTTTGCTACAGGGTGTGTGTGCTCACCAAAGAGTCAGAGAGCGGGAAAGCACCTCCAAAGGGGGTTGGCCACGCCACAATCCCTTCTCCATTCTCCTCTCAGGATTCTGGGCACACATGCACGTGTGCCCAATGCATTTCTCAAGCTGCGAGGTTCCAGACTCAAACTGCATAGCCAGCCATGTCAGATCCAGCCGCCTTAACTACAACAGCACGGGCTGACCCCAGAAGCCAGTTATTAAACACAGTCCCAGGAGAAACTATTCCAACTGGAAAAATTCTATGCTAATAATCTCTGTGATACTAAATATATCTCAAGGACATTATCTATTTTCAGCTTAAGAAAAACTCCAAAATCTCTGAGCTGACAGGGAGCCTCAGAATCAGAGCTTTGTACACTCTTATTTCCTGTAACTCAGAGGGTCTTGATAAGCTGCAGGCTCTGCTTCAGTAGGTGTGGGATGGCCTGAGCTTCTGCTCTCCTACCTACCAAGCTCTCAGACTGCCCGCACTGCTAGTGTGAGGGCCCCACTCTGGGAGGCAAACTCGTCTAGGACGGAGGCTCTGAACCTTGGCCTTGGCTGTCCACGAGGACGTCCTGGAAACAGAGACCGTGGTGCCGGTTACACTCCTGATAACCCGCGGAGTCTCTGAACCTGATGCTAACGGAAGTTCCACTGAGGGCACCCTGTGCACTGTAGGTGTCTCACAGTACCCCCACCTCTATGCCAGTCAAATCACTATTCCGATGTAGCTGGCCCAGGCAGTGTCCAGGCATCCAAGTTTCTTCCCAGGTAGGAGAGCAGATAGCATAGAGGTTATGTCGCTGGACTCCCACATGGCCGACCACTGTACCAGTCAGACCTGGCGGCTTAAAACCCACACTGGGCATGTATGCATGCCCAAAATCCCAAGAGGAGTGTGGAGGAGAAGGGACTACGGTGTAGCCATCCCCTTGGCGGGTGATTTCTCACTTTCTGGCTCAGTCTCTTTGGTGAGTATATGCGCCCTATAGCAAAATCACCAAAAAATAAATAAACAAAATAAATAAAAGCTCCCCAGGTGAGTCCAATGTGCAGCCCAAATTGAGAACCAGTCTCTCCTTTTTTTTTTTTTTTTTAACCATAGGACACATGCACCACTGGAGAGACAGAGCCAGAAAGTGAAAAATCACCTCTCAGGGCGGATGGCCACACTTCAATCCTTTCTCCTCCATTTCCTCTTGGGATCTTAAGCATACACACACACACACACACACACACACACACACACACACATGTCCGGCATAAGTTTTAGGTCGCTGGGTCTGGGACTCAATCCATAGTTACCTACGTGGGAGTCCAATGACATAACCATTACGCCATCTGCTGGTCCCAAGAACCACTGTCTTAAACTGACCCTAACACTTGCAGAGCCAGAAGCCGAGGGCGAAGTGAAGGGAGCTGCTCTCTGAAATGCCAAGAGAGTGACAGCAGTCTGTGCCCCCCTGTGCCACGGGACAGCCACGCACTCACATGATGAAGCACGTGGATCCGGTAGGAGCCCTCGGAGGGCTTTCCGTCGTGCACGATGTTGGCGATGAGGTCATAGGTGGTGTTCTTATGCACGGCTTGTACTTCTTCAGACAAGTATTCTCTCAGATCCACATTTCTGGTGATGATGGAAACAAAGCCAAAACATCAGAGAAAGGCTGAGGTTAGGGAAACTATCTTGGGACTCCAGCTATGGGCCGCCTTGCAGAGACAAGGAACAAGAATGACAGGCTCGAGCCAGCAGCAGATGGTGTTGTAATTCTATCACTGGACTCCCGTGTGGCCGACTGCAGTTCAAGTCCCAAACCCAGTGGCTTGAAAATCATGTCAGGTGCGTGTGTGTATGCACCCAAGATCCCGGGAGGAGAATTCTCACTTTCCCCCTTGCTGTCCCTCTCTCTCCTGTGCTGTCCCTATCTCTCTCCACCAAGTGCACAAGCCCTAAGGCGAAAACCTCTTTAAAAAAAAAAAAGAATGAGGGGCCAGCAGGTGGCATAGTGGTTAAGGACACTGGACTCCCACATGGCCGACCACGGTTTGAGTCCCAGAGCTTGCTTTCTCACTTTCCCTCTCTCTCACTCTCTAGCTCTTGCTCTGTCCCTCTCTGGTCAAATTAAAATAATAAACAAACTTAAAAAAAAAAAAGTTAAAAAAAAAATGATAGGCTCTATGGGAAAAGCACCTTCCTTTTTTTTTTTTTTTTTGAGAGGTTTTCGCTATAGGGCGCGTGCGCTCGCCAGACAGAGAAAGAGACATAGAGACAGAAAGCGAGAAATCACCCCCCAGGGGGGATGGTCACGCCGCAATCCCTTCTCCTCCATTCTCCTCTCGGGATCTTGGGCACGCACACACACACGCTTGACGTGAGTTTTAAGCCACCGGGTCCAGGACTTGAACCACGGTCGCCTACGTGGGAGTCCAGCGACATAGCCATTACTGGTTCCCAGTTAGCTGGTTCCCAGCACCTTCCTTTTAAAAGTAGGACTAAGAGGGGCCAGCAGGTGGCATAGTAGTAATGGTGCTGGACTCCAATATGGCCAAGTGCAGTTCGAGTTCTGGCCCCAGAGGCTTGAAAATCCCACCAGGAGCATGTGTGAGTACCCAAAATCCCAGGAGGAGAATGGAGGAGAAGGGACTGCAGCATGGCCATCACCCCTGGGGGATGATCTTCCAGTTTCCCTCTCACTGTCTCTGTGTTTCTCTCAGACAAGCACACACACCCTATGGCAAAAACCTTTTAAAAAAAAAAAAGAGCAGGACTGGCCTCATTCTGACCTGAACTAGAATCCTGACTCTGCCACTTCAGAGCCGTGTGTGAGCGTAAGCAGCTGACCGGAGCCTCCCGTACGATGGGAGCACGAGCGTCACTGTCTCAGACAGTGAGGAACAGGTGCCCGCCTTTCTTACCCACTGCCTTTCCCGAGGCCCGCCTGGGCAAGGTGGTGAGCACTTGCGCTCTGGCCTTAGGCCTGGCCACATGACTAAGTCTCGGACTAACAAATCATCCTTTTCTTTTCTGCATGCTTGCTTCCTGATCTGTTTTTCTTTTTGTCAAGTAAGTGGCAGAATGGTTACGAGGAACAGAAACCCTCTCGAGTGAGCTTAAGCACTAAGCAAGAATTTAGTCAGGATTTTCAGACCAGGAAATAGAGCTGGAACGAGGCACTACAGGATCCGGGAGCACTTTTTGCCCTCTCTTCCACCTCCTGCTTTATTCTTCCCCCTCATTTTGGACCCTGGCTTTTTCTTCTTCATGTGACTGAAACTTGGCTACACTACAGCTTCAAATTTCTCAGTTCTTACTGCTAAAAGACACTACTGACTAGGTTCCTTCAACTGGGACTTGGAAGTGTTAGATTTACTTTTAATATCTCTGGGATCAGCAGCTGGTGTAATGGCTATGTCGCTGGACTCCCATGTAGTTGACCACGGTTCAAGTCCCGGACCCACTGGCTTAAAACTCATGCCGAGCGTGCGTGCGTGTGTGCCCAAGATCCCAAGAGAAGAATGGAGAAGGGACTGCGTGCGGCATGGCCATACCCCCTGGGGGGTGATTTCTCTCCTTTCTTTCTGCCTCTGTCTGTCTGGTGAGTGTACACGCCCTATAGCAAAAACCTCTCCAAAAAAAATCTTTAAAATATTGTTTACAAATATTTATTTATTTTCAAATACCAAGAAGCATTCTTGATGTACCAGAATAAAAACTTCTGTGATTTTTGTTGGTCTTTTTAGTTTTATGTTTTTTTTTTTTTTTTTGTCATAGCATGTTTATACTTGCCAGAGACAAACAGAGAGGGAAAGTGAGAAATCATCCCCCAGGGAGGATGGCCATGCTGCAATCCCTTCTCCTCCATTCTCCTCTCGGTATTTTGGCCACACACACATGCCTGGCACGATTTCAAACCACCGGGTCTGAGACTCAAACTGCCATCCACCACCTTAACAACTATGTGGAATCCACCACCTTAACCACTATGCCACCTGCAGGCCCCAAAACCTCGTTTTAGGTGCTTAACTTTATCTACTGGATAAGATCTAAAATCTATACCTGCTACTGCAAAGCCAAGTGCCATAATAAATGCTTACTGTGAAGTAATTACTAGATAATTAAATAGGGAAACAGACTGACAGCTAACAAGAAATAGTAAGAGAATATAGGGGCCATCAGGTAGCATGGTGGTTGGCATGCTGGACTCTCACATGGCTGACTGTAATTCAAGTCCCAGACCTGGAAGCTTGCTTTCTCACTTTCTCTCTCTCCGGTGAGTGCATGTGCCCTATGGCAAATTAAAATAATAATAATAAATAAATAAAATTAAGTAAATCATTAAAAAATAGTGAGAGAGGGACCAACATGACACTCCCACATGGCCAACCATGGTTCGAGTCATGGACCTGGTGGCTTGCTCTCACTTTCCCTCTCTCTCTGTGTCTCTCTGTGGTCAAATTAAAATAAATGAATGAATAAATAAAATAATTCTTAAAAAAAAAAGTGAGAGAATATGTTAACTACATAGTTTTAGGAAAAATACCATTTTAGAGTCTATACTTACAAAAATCTAAGTAATGTAAAATAAGGAAGTTATATCACATTCCTCATCCCTGTAAAACATGTGATGTGCTTCACTTGTAAAACAAAACACAACAGGGACCAGTAGTTGGCATAATGGCTGTGTCTCTCGACTCCCATGTAGTAGACTGTGGTTTGAGTCCTGGCCCTGGTGGCTTAAACTCACACTGGTACATGTGCATGTGTGCCCAAGATCCCATGAGGAAAATGGAGGAGAAGGGATTGCGGCGTGGCCATTCCCCCTGGGGGGTGATTTCTCACCTTCTGTCTCTCTGGCAAACACATGTGCCCTATAGCAAAAACCTCTCAAAAACAAAAAACAATAATGTCACCTCTGAAAGGACTTGCTAATGTCCCCCCCGTCCAGTTGTATGCCTTCCTTTGACTCTATATATGAACTTAATGTGAATGCCCTAACTGTTCCAAAATACGAAGCGTTCTGAACGAATACCATGCAGTAGTAATCAAGCTTGCAACTTTGTTCTAATTATTTTATGTAGCTTTCTGGGTGTTCATGACAGTGGGACATGTGACAGAGTTAGACAGTAATAACTTCACTATCGGGATCTTGGGCACGCACGCACACCTGGCGTGAGTTTAAGCCACTGGGTCTGGGACTCGAACCACAGTCGACCACATGGGAGTTCAGCGGCATAGTCATTACACCAACTGCAGGTCCCCTGTTCTTTTCTTTCTTTTCTTTTTTTTTAATAATTATTTTATTTATTTATTTTTAAAATTTGATCAAAGAGAGACAGAGCAAGTGGGAGAGAAAGTGAGAAAGCAAGCCACCAGGTCCGGGACTCAGACCGTGGTCGGCCATGTGGGAATCCAGTGTCTTTAGCCACCTTGCCACCTGCCGGCTCCCAGATTTCTGTTATTTTCTCTTTGGCTTAAACTACAGCTTTCCAGACCTGTTGGACTGCTTCCTAGAAAAGCCTTGAGGAATGTTTATACTACAAACATGATGACTAAATATAAACTGTTCAAAGGGCAAAAAGGAATAAATAGGTAAGTACATGTTTAGCCATTTCATTTATTTATTTCAGTTAATAGGTTACGTATGCTCACCAGATAAAGTGAGAAAGTGCCCCTCCAGGGGGAGGGCCACAACGCAACCGCTTCCCCTCTACTCTCTTCCAGGGATTTTGAGCATGCACGTACATGCACACAGTGTGTTTTGCGAGCTGCCAGATCTGGGACATGAACCACACGATCAGCCAAGTGGGATCCAGCCACCTTAGCCAATAGCCACCAGCTGGCCAAATCATTTTGTTTTAGAAAATAGGCAAAGGAACAAACTGTATTCATCCGCCAGCCAGAACAGTTCAACTTAGAGAATGACTAGTTAGCTTTGTAAGTGAGACTACGCCTACCCCCAAGACACCCTACCTCCCAATGAGCAGAAGGCACCCAGCCACCACCAGGCTAGAAACTGACCAAAGATGTATTACGGGGAAGCAGGAGAAGACTCAGGCACTGAAAGGGTCCTTTTCGAGAAGCAGGGGACAGTTAGAGAACTTAGAATCACATTTCTCTGGACGTGCTTAGAGAGCATAAAGGGCAAGTTTCCAGAATTAGTCACAGACAATGTTCCTGCAGGCCCGACTAGCTGCGCAGTAACCTTTCCCCTAACTTCTTCAAAGCAAACATTTGAAGGACATGCTACTAAAGTCAGCATTCCCAAAACTCCCAATATACCTCAAGGGAAAATAAACCCACTCCAGGCCCAACATAAAAGAAACCGGTCCGACGGGGTGCGGGCGCTTCCCTGGCGGCTGGGCAGGAACTGCCGTGGGCACGGTCTTCCTCCCTGGAGCTGCCCTTGGAGTCGAGGCCGCTCCTCCCGACCGGGAATACGCTGTGCTGCGGGCAACCCACAAGGCACCAGCTCTAAGTGGCGCTGTGACTCGGGGCCTTCAAGGAAAGCACCTCTGTGGTCCTGCTCATGGTAGGACAGTCCCCTCTCATTCTACACACCACATCGCCAAGACGCTAGTGAAGAAAAAGAGCTGTCACAAGAAAGGAGCTTCTCCTTTAACCCTCATTACAAGGTTCTCGCTCCCCGCTGCTCTCCGACGCTCAGCAATCATGGCATCCAGAAGCAGTTAGATCTTATACCTGGTAGGACCCTTAGGGCTCATCTAGTCCAAGCCTCTCATTTTATCCATGAGAGAATGATCCAGAAAACAGACCACCTGTCCAAGCTCACACCAATAGCACAGCCCAAAACTCAAGCCTCTTTTTTTTCGAGTCTATTTATTTCTTCCATGAGAGAGACAGAGACAGAGACAGAGAAGAGACTAAGATAGCATGCCCACAGGGTCCTGACAGCATGGCTCATCTTTACTTACGCCAGCTCAGATCAGCTCAGGGGAATGCGTGCCTGGTATACTCAGGGAGGTCTCTGGATTCGAACCAGGGACCTCCCCTTTGGGGCTGCCTCACACAGCATGGTGTTTTACCACTGTGCCATTGTTTGGCCCCCTCAGGCCTCCTCACTGTAGATACTACTCTCTTAAACACGACACAGAATTAGGAATTAGAACTGTTTTCAGAGGAGAACACTGGCAGTCCTAGTATAAGTTTTTTTTTTTTTTTTTTGGAGAGGTTTCTGCTATAGGGCGCTTGCACTCGCCAGAAAGACAGAGAGAGAGAGACAGAGAGACAGAAAACGAGAATCACCCCCCGGGGGGATGGCCACGCTGCAATCCCTTCTCCTCCATTCTCCTCTCGGGATCTTGGGCACGCACGCACACGCGCCTGGCCTAAGTTTAAGCCACCAGGGTCCGGGACTCAAATCGTGGTCGGCTACATGGGAGTCCAGCGACATAGCCATTACACTAACTGCTGGTCTCAGTCCTGGTATAATTTAAGGAACTGGGAGATGGAAGTGGATGGTGGAAGAAAGAAAAAAGGAGATGGGCATTTATCCATTACGGTTTCCAAACCGCCTATGATGGTTTAAAAAATTAGAGTCTAAAAAGTGTTTAACTGAAAAGAAAAATGATTGAGCTAAACATCAACTACCCCCAAGTCCACCTATTAATGAACTATCTCAGGGCCTCCCTCCCTGTCTGAACACCAGCACACTGAGACCCACTTCCTTCCTGCCACCAGGGTTCTCCAGATTCTCAGACATCATCTTCAGAGGAAGAAGCCTTGTCTCTTAAGAACTGAAAGCCAGGCCAGCAGGTGGCAGAGTAGCTAAGACTCGGGGTCTCACGTGGCCTCTCGTGTGGCCGTGGGCACGTGCCTAAGACCCTGAAGAGCTGGAGGGCAGGAGGAAGGGGAGGTGGTGTGACAGACCCTGTCAAGGGTGCCCAGAGCACTCGCTCGCTCTCTCGCGCACTCGTGCTCTCTCATGAAACACACAATAAACATTAAAAAGAAATCCAGGCTCACCCCACTCCAAGGGGAAATGAAACAGGAGGACACTCACGTGATAGGGAAGTTGACGATTGTTGGGTTCTTCTCCACGAAGAAGTTGTTCTTAGTGAATCTCTTGATACAAAAGATTAAATATGGAGGGAGCTTGGTGAGCTGGAATCGCTTTAGAAAGTTCTCCTTGTAAGTCTTATATTCCTAGAAAGAGAATAGGAAGTTATCAGTTCTGTGCTAAAGTTTAGGAGGCACTGGAGCAACTTTTAAACATGAGAGTTTTTTCTTTTCCTTTTTTTTTAAGGAGATGTTTGCTATAGGGCATGTATGCTTGCTGGAAAAACATAGATAGATAGAAAGTGAGAAATCACTTGCCAGAGGGGATGGCCACGCCGTAATCCCTTCTCCTCCTAGAATCTTGGGCACAGATGCACGTGTGCCCAGCATGGTCCAGGACTTGAACTGCGGTCAACTACGTGGGAGTCCAGCGACATAACCATTACGCCACCTGCTGGTCCCAAACGCGAGAGCTTTTCTACTTTCTGGAGTTCTACTGTCATAATTCCCCCTCCTTTCTCTATACCACCCAAGAGACAGCCAGAAGGCTAAAAGAGATGCAGGAGGAATACAGAGAGGGCACTGAGCTGGCAGTGGGCAGTCAGAAGTCCCGGAGGCTCCATAAAGGAAACACACTTCATGATAAACGCACGTAAAACACAGGCATATCATGAGTCTCAAGCACAAAACCGAAAAGTTTAAGAAAGAGCCAAGGCGGGAACGAGCAGGCGGCTGTGCAGATGGGCTACCTTCTCGGTGATGCCGTTGAACTTGGCCAGGATGTTGAAGAGGGGCACCTGGGGGATGATGAGCTGCTCCTTCTCGTCCTTGTAGAGGGGGGCGGTGGGCAGGTCCAGCGTCAGGTACATGAAGGTGGACTCCACCATGGTCTCCTGGTACTCGTCGTTATGCAGCAGCTGCTCTTTCTCCTCCGCTGGCTAGAAATGAGTGGGAGGAGGAGGGTTGTGTGCAGAGCTCAGAGACCAGGACGGACGGAGAGAAGCAATGCTGTTACCCTGACCCTTCCTTCATCGGGAGGCAATGAAGACAAGGGCCCTGGAGATGGGCAGTTTCATGTGTAGCAGAACAACCTCGCTAGGTCAAAGAAACGATGGGTTTTCTTCTTCAGACTTTGCTTAAATACCAGACTATCTAAAAAGCTCTCAGAAGATCTAGAAAGCTAAGCAGAGCTTTCTGAAAACCACGCCAGCACCACCTAGTGGCCAACACTTGAACCAGCAGACCAAGACCCTCCACAGACCCCTAACTTAGGTGTACTGCACCTCCAGGACCCAGGGAACTGCCGCTTGGCAGGTGCTCTGCAAAACCTTACCACAGTGCAGGCGGCCCTGTCAGGTCCCCAAGCAACTCTTCATTTCCCCTAAACCCTCTAAGGCAACAAAAATCAGCCCAAGACCCAGGCCCGCCCCACTCACCAGATCAGGATGGGGAAGCTTCTTAGTGAAGATCCTCATGGAGCCCTGGAAAACATCGGTGACGATAGCTGCTCAAACAGAAAGCAAAACGCAAACTGTGAGGTTGGAATGCAACAATTCAACAAACCAGCATCTTCCAGCACAACTTCCAGACCTAAAGCTCCCAGCAAATGTGGAAGCTTCCCTCTGTAATATATACCCTCATAGAACCTTGGTAATTGTATAAATTATCATTCTACATCCCTCCACAGGACACAATCTGACCCTCCAACACAGGGTCTGGGCCATTAAGAGAAAAAGTAAGTGCATTTGAAATAAATGAATGATTTACTGAACATACACGAATCACAAAAAATTCACAAACAAAACAGGGCATAGTCCAGAAATTTCCTGTAACTACATGCAGCCTGCAGCGGGGGGACCATGTCCAGCCTGCACTGGACTCAAAAGGGAAATGACAGACTAAGAGAGATGGACCAGAATAAAACCAAATCAATGAGACAGAGAGCAAAACTGTCCTAGAACCCCGCCAGGACACAGGATGGAGAACTTGGAGAAGAGGAAGGGGCTGAGGACACCTGGTAGAGGGGGCAGGGCCGAAACAAGAAGAAAATGGCACTGGGTCTCTGAGTGACCCGCGCAGCTCTGTGGTTACGCTGCGGTCATGAACTGTGTTCATGAAGGATGTCTCAGCACTACTGAGAGGGATGCGGAAGGACAGCGGGGCTCAAGTCTGACAAGCTGGAGAAAGCCAGCCTCACCCTCCACGCAGAGACGGGGTGAAGAACTAGCTGTGGTCAGCTCTAACCTTCAACTTCCAAGCCAACCAACCACCCACAAAGTCCTTCCCACATGAGTTCTGCTGCAGGACATTAGGAATCTGTAAATGCTGTCCAGCCCTCAGTTTGAAACTGGGTCCAAATTCCAAGGGCACAAGTATATCTATTCCTTTTCTTTAAAATGCCACTGGGGGGCGGGGGGGGGACCAGCACGTGGCAGGATGGTTAAGCCACTGGATTCCCACATGGTCAACTGCGGTTTGAGTCCTCGATCAACCAGGTGGCTTGAAAATCACACCAGGTATGTGTACATGCATGCCCAAAATCCCGAGAGAAAGGAGGAGAAGGGACTGCAGCATGGCCAACTCCCCTGAGGGGTGATTTCTCACTTTCTCTCCTCTCTCTCCTGGGTGAGCGCACAAGCCCTATGACAAAATCCTAAAAAAGAAAAAAAAAAAAAAAAAAAAGCCACTGGGGGCCAGCTCCGTGGCACAGTAGAAATGCTCTGCTCAAGGGAAGCCGGATCTCACGTGGGACTAAGGTCCAAACCCCTAGTCCCGTTGGCCTGCAGTACTCAGGGAATGTATGCATGCAAGTGCCCAGGATCTGACAGGCTGGAGGGGCATCACAGCGCGACCAGGCCCTGGGGATGCTGCCATCTTTCTTCGAGTGTGTACAATGCTTCCTATCATAAAGAGAAAGATGCCATTGGGAGGGCTAGTCCTGTAGCACCATAGTTAGGCATTGTGCAGAGAAAGTCTGATCCCACATGGCTATGGTTCAAATCCCAGACCTGGCGGCTTCACACCAGAAACGCATCCGATACTGTCAGGTTGGAGAACTGGACGATAAAAGACTGCAGCATGACCAGTCCCAGTCTCTCTCTGTCTCACTCTTTAATGTGCACACACACCCTCTTGCATTAAAAAAAAAAAATGTCATTGGGAATATAACCATATTCTACAAAAAAAATACCAAGGGCTTACTCAGGAAAGATGTGGCCTGTGTATACAAGAAATACAACCTCCATCCCTATACTCCCTACTCCACCCAAAAATAGCAACAATGAGAACAAAAGGATGGGCAGTTACAAAGTTTTTAAAAAGGGAGCAAACAAAAAAAGGAGTTACTTTTCATAAGTAATGAGACTTACTCTTCTTTTTCTTCTTTGTGCCTCCCAGGGCGGAGTGCAGAGCATTCAGAAACCAAGACAGAAAGTCTACTCCATCCCCTAGGGAAGAAGGAAGGTGGACATGTTGGAACTGGGAGGCACTGGAATAGCCCGAACCTCACCTGGCTGGCTGGACGCCACACTCCTGGCCTTCCTCCCTCCTTTCTGGCCACAACATCCCATCCCCTGTGCACCCCCCTCTAACTTAAAGGCCGGCACTCCTCAACGTCAAGTGCTTACTCTTCCAAACTACTGTCCAACAGCTTAGTAACTTCTTATTTGGAAATACAGCATGAGGTTTCTCATCAATACAGCTCATCAACATACAGTGTACCGAGGCCAGCAGGTGGCACAGTGGTGAAGGTGCTGAACTCCCACGTGGTCAATCGTGGTTTGAGTCCCAGACCCAGCGGCTTGAAACTCATGCTAGGCTCATGTGCATGGGTGCCCAAAATCCCAAGAGGAGAATGGAGAGTGGATTACCATGTGGCCATCCCCCCAGGGGGTGATTTCTTACTATCTGTCTCTCCAGTGAGCGCACATACCCCACAGAAAAAATCTCTCTCAAAAAAAAAAGACAGTGTACCCTACTTCCTAAAACTCCAAGAGCTTCCTGGATCCCACTCTTTACCTACTTCGATTCCCTCTTTCTCCTTTCATTAAGTACCTGAGACTCTAAAAAGCCACTACTGAACGTCCCCCTGTAAGCTCTTCCTCAGATGATGCTTGGAGAACAAATCTGAAGTCATGTCTTTGCTTTAAAGCTCTCAGTGACACTCACTGCTGCTGGGATACAGTCCAAGCTCCTCACAGTGGCCAATACACTGGGCAAGCTGGACCCTCCCTCTCGGCATCCAGCTCAGCTCCCCAGTGACCCCTGGAATCTAAGTAGTCCCAGCTACCTATAGTCCCTGTCTGCACCAAGGGCCTCCACACTTCTGCCCAGGCTCTCTCGAACCAGAATACCACCCCAACCTGCCTCCTCCCATACCTAAACTCAGGGAGCTCTTCCTCCCCTCTGACCTCGACCTACCTCCCAGCCATTCGAGCTCCCTCCCACAGCATCCTCTGCTCCTCTATCACAGGGCCCACACCACGGGTCCCCATTTTACATAACTGCCTTCCCACTAGCTCTGCAGAGAAAAAAATCAGGCTTCGTATCACTGTAGCTCCAAAACCTAGCATCGTGAATGTGAGTAAGTGATGTGGGTGCTAGATGCTAACTAGGGAGATCCAGGTATGGAGACGAAAATGGTCACAACACTTCATCAGGACCCTAGGGCGGGCCATGACAAAACGAGCCGCACAGGTGGCAGCTGCCTCGCAAGAGCAGTGTCCTTCCTGCCTCCTGATTTTCCCCGACCACCCAGCCTCATTTACAGCAAGATGGACTTGCTACTTGGGACTGAGCAGGGCAGGCTGGCCGACAGGAGTGAGGAGCCTAACCGCCCTATTCACTGGACACTCACTTCTGGCAGAGGGGAAGACAGTGCAAAGTGGAAACAATGTGAATGACGTGTCCCTTACCTTGCTTGGTGATCTGGAAAGTCTTCTTGCTGCAAAGGACAACAGCCTGAAGCATCTCATGGGGAGACACATGTGCCTTGAAATTTCGAGGGTTCCAGAGCTTCCTCATCAGCTCTCCAAAACGCTGGACCAACAAGAACATGATATCCCCTGGAGGACGCTTGATGTTCTTATAATTGTCTTCCTCCAGGAAGTAGTTCCGGAGAGGAGGGACGTTAGACAGAGCCTGGGAACCCAACACCATGATTAATCCAAAGCCTCTCTGCAGGACCACTCAGAGCAAAGATCTTCCAACCAAGTTCCTCTAACAAAAGCCCGGGATGTGCATGTGATGGCCTTAGCAAGTGAGAAGTAAATGGATCCTCAGAGAATCCTACTCAGAGCTCACGTTACATATGACCATATTACTCTGTAAATTGCTAGAAACTCCCCAGAGAATCAACATTAGAATACGCTGGGTTAAGTAAATCAACTGATGCCTGGATTGCAAAGAATTACACAAAATCACTAAGATACTTATTTCAAAAGATGCTTTTATAACACATAGAGATACATGTGTATTATGTTACTTTGTAAGTAATTATGTATATTTTACTTAAATGTTTTTAATTTGCTAAAGGATGCATGCACTTGCTAGACAGGGAAGGGAAGAGAGAAAGAAAGTGAGAAAACACTCCCACTGGGGCACAGTCATGCTGCAATCCCTTCTCCTCCCTTTCTTTTTGGGATTTTGGACATAGATGCATGTACCCTGTGTGTTTCTCAAGCTGCCAGGCCTAGAACTTAAACTACGGTCAGCCATGTGGGATCTAGCCACCTTAACCACCATGCCACAGCTGACCCAATTAAATGTCTTTTAGAAGTCCGGAAATGAGGGACCTGCAGATGGCATAATGGTTACGTCACTGGACTCCTATGCAGCAGAACGCAGTTCAGATTCTGGACCCAGTGACTTGAAACTCACACCAAGGGGCCGGAAGGTGGCATGGTGGTTAAAGGTGTTGGACTCTCACATGGGCGACCATGGTTCAAGTCCTGGACCTGGTGGCTTGCTTTCTCACTGACTCTCTCTGATCAAACTGGAAAATAACAATAATAAGTAAAGCTAAATAATTCTTTTAAAAAAGAAAAAAAAAAAGACACTCACATCGGGCGTGTGTACATGCGTCCCCAAGATCCTGAGAAAAGAATGGAAGAGAAGGGACTATGGCTTAGCCATCCCCCCAGGGGGCTGTGGGATGAGCTCTCACTTTCTGACTCTCTGTCTCTTTGCCTCTGGTAAGCACACATGCCCTATAGCAAAAATCTCTCTTAAAAAAAAAAAATTAAGAAGTCCAGAGAAGAAATATAACAAAATGAAACAATATCACGAAAAGTGAAAGAAAAATACTCACTGTAGTACTGACAATAGGCAAAAAAACATGAACCATTAAATTGAGTCAATGAATCAGGGAATGGGAAAATAAATCATGATGTCACATGACAGATATTGGTTTGTTTTAGTTTTGCTATAGGGCATGTGTGCTCACCAAAGACAGACAAAGAGAGAGAAAGGGAGAAATCACCCCCTAAGGGGAATGGCCACGCCGCCACAATCCTTTCTCCTCCTGGGATTTTGCACATGTATTCGCACCCGGCATGTTATACAAGCTCCTGGGTCCGGGACTTAAACCATGGCCACCATGTGGGATCCAGCCACCTTAACCACAATGCAAGTGGCTGGCCTTTTATATTTTTATTTATTTACTTATTTGAATTAGTTTTTCTTAGTGGAATAAGGTTACTGTTTACTTCCTTACTTGTGCTTATCAACATTTTCTAACTGTTCCACAATATGCAATATTACTTGTGCATGTATTCATCTATTCATCTAATCATTCACTCATTCATTTATTTATTTATTGGAGAAGTTTTTGCTATAGGGCGTGAATGCTCGCCAGACACAGAAAGTGAGAAATTGCCCCCCGGGGGGGGATGGCCACACTGCAATCCCTTCTCCTCCATTCTCCTCTCGGGATCTTGGGCACGCACGCACACAAAGCGTGAGTTTAAGCCACTGGGTCTAGGACTCAAACCACAGTCAACTACATGGGATTCCAGTGATGTAGCTATTACACCATCTGCTGGGCCCTTATTTGTGTATTTAAAAAGAACAACTTTTGGGACCAGCAGGTGGCATGGTGGTTAAGGCGCTGGACACTCCCACATAAACAACCACGGTTCAAGTCCTGGACCTGGTGGCTTGCTTTCTCACTTCCCCTCTCTCTGTCTGTCTCTGGTCAAATTAAAATAAATGGATGAATAAATAAAAAAAATAAATAATTTTAAAAAAAGAATTAAAAAGAACAACTTTTAATTAAAAATAGAAGTTTCACTGCCTACCTTTCCCATTTTAGGATGTTAGCAAGGGACAGAAACAAGACGTCAGAGAGCCAGCACGATGCACAACTAAACTAATGAAAAAATAATGCTGGGCCAGCTGGTGGTGTGGTGGCACTGGATCACACATGGCTAACTGCTGGCTGAGTCCCAGACCCCACAGCATGAAAACCACACTGAGCACATGTGTATGTGTGCCCAAAACCCCAAAAGGAGAACAGAGAAGGGACTGACGTGGCCATCCCTAAGGGGGTGGGGGACTTTCCCTTTCTCTCTGGCAAGTACACATGCCCTGTAGCAAATATTGTTTAAATACATCCAGCGTGTTTCTTATTTGCTATTGCCAGGCAGCACAGACCCTATTCTTCGTCCTCTGGAAGCTCCACAGGCTAGAAAACAGCTGACCACCTGACAGGAACACCTTCTGCTTGTTGCCCCAGCAGGACTCGGGGCCTGGGACCACACGACTAAGCCACGAGAAGCAGTGGTTTCTTAGCTGACATTCGCACTGCTTCCAGGTCGCCCTCTGTTCCCATCTCCACCCTACCTGAAGGACAGCGTTGGCATAGTCGTTGGCCTTTATGTTGTTCAGTCCCACGATACCCGGCAGGTAAGTGGTACCATCATATGCCCGGGACAGTTTGGCTTGCTTGTCCAAGTTTGCAATTTGCTGCTTTGTGAAAGTGGGTTTCAACACATACTGTGAAGCCAAGAAAACGCTACGTTATTTCAGAGCTGTAAACAGGGTTCGCAAGAAATGTCTGGACGGCACTTGCTGCAGAATACAGAAAACACCTTGGTCATGAGCATCCCACTACACACCCAAAAACTGTCCCCAACCAACAGGAATAAAGACCGAAGTGCCACGGGGCAGGTCCTCTCCACGCTGCTCATCTCTAAAGGGATCTCTGCGCTTAATTCCAAATCGCTACACCTGGGTCCCTCTTCGGACCTCGGGTCTTCCCAACTCTATGATAAACAACTGCTAGGAATCGCAGGATGCCCAAGTCCCTGAAGGCAGCAGGCGCCTGAGTCCTGGGGGGAATGTCACCTGGATCCTAGCTCAGGAGCAGAGCAGCCTCCTCCCCTCTGGGGAGGACTAAGGATCTCCATGTCTCCCTGGACTGGAGGACAAAGATCGGAATCGTCCTAGTGACAGAGCTATGAAAGCTCTCGAGTCACAGATTAGACAGAGGTCATACTGAACTCACTCTGAAACTTTAAAATTGATTCATTTCTCCCTCTGTAAATACAGATGGTCCCTGGTTACAATGGTTCAAGTTAAAATTTTACTTTATGACAGGTTCATTGCAGGGCACTGGTGTTTTTAACTTACAATGGGTTTTACTGGGATGCAACCCACCGAAAGTAGAGGAGCATCTGTAATGCCTCGACTGTTTGTTTTTTGTTTTTGGGTTTTTTTTTTTAAGAATTATTTTTACTTAGCTTTACTTATTATTATTATTATTTGTTTTAATTTGACCAGGGAAAGAGAGAGAGAGACAGAGTGAAAATGAGAAAGCAAGCCACCAGGTCCAGGACTCAAACCACGCACACCAGTCAGCCATGTGAGAGTCCAGCTCTTAAACCACCACGCCACCTGCAGGCACTGCCCACAACTGCTTTAACCTCAATTCTAGGTCTATAAATTTTTTAAAGTAGCATAAGCAGGGGCAGCAGGTGGTATGGTGCTTGAGTTGCTGGATTCCCAAAGGGTCAGCCACGGTTCGAGTCCCAGACCTGGTGGCTTGAAAATCACAACAAATAGATAAATAAATAATTTTTTTTTAAAAAAAAGGAGCATAAGGAGTATTTCAAAGACTCTGAACACCAAGTGTTCCGTAAAAATAAACAGAGCCCTCTGTAAGTATGAAAATGCACCCACTCACTAAAAATGAAAATAAGAAGCTACAGTTCATCAGTACCCGAAGCCCTGGAGGACTTCCCGTGAACTGCACTATGGTATGGTGAGTGTCTCTTGGTACAGGTCACATATGTGGACCCACAGATGGGACACGTTGCCTGCTCTGGCCACATCGTGTCAAAACTAGATAGGAGCTGGTGTGCAGCTTGAGCTCCACTGTCCCATGCCAGACCCAACTCACATCCCTGCTTCGCCACACTTGAACCCCAATTAGAAAGAAGCCCCAATTTTTCAATCCTAGTCCTCAATGATAGAGCAGAAAAGACAGCTTTGTTGCAGACTATAGGCCACAATTATGAATTCTGACTTCCTCCCTTGGTTTCCCCAGTTCCCACCAAGACACCTCACCAAACCCAACGGGACTGAGGTTCTTCCCTGTGCTCAGGTAGGACGACGGTTCCCAAGGGGCCCTGGGGTGGCTCACAGGAGGACTGGTCCCAGACTAGCCCCCTTAGACGCACCGTGATATCCTCCAGCGAGGAATCAATGATCTCATAGTTGTCTGGAAGGCAATAAAACTTGAGGGTGTGGAGGTTGAGGAAGACATGGTGGCTGAACTGGACGCTGTGAATGTAGGCATGAGACTTCAAACCCCGGCCTGCAGGGAAGGGTGACAGGCTGTAAGAGAAGGGCAGAGCCAAGAAGGGCACAGGCCATGTCTGGAACATGTTCCTGTCTGAAACATGTTACTATCAGCAAACACACAGGATTACGACACCCATGAAATTAATCTTCCACGTGCACTTCTCTCGTTACAAAAATTAGCAAGAATCGCATGCTGATTCATTCATTCCCAAGGTGACAAAAGATATTGGTTGGGAAAATTAACTTTGACCCAATGTATTTATGTACAAGCTAGTTTCATATATATAAGAGGGATCAGCAGGTGGCATGCTGATCAAGGCACTGGACTCCCACATGGCAGACTGCCATTGGAGTCTCAGACCTGGCATCTTGCTTTCTCACTTTCCCTCTCTCTCTCTGGTGAGCACACGTGCCCTATAGCAAATTACAAAATGATGATGATGATTAAATAAAAATTAAATAAACATGTTTTTAAAAACAAAAAAATACATAAAAGATCAGAAATCTCTTCATATATACTATATATGTGTGCAAATACACACATAAACATGCATATGTAGGCACGTGTACACACACACAGCCTGAGCTAGTCTGTCATTGGTCAGCCCTGAATTTCCAACTGCTTACACGCCACTCACTTAGCTGCTCATGCTCACACTCCTTTTTAGAATCCCTCTCCTTAAACCCATCAAACTCTTCAGCTCCTGCCAGTTCAAGTTCTACCTACTTCATCTCCATGAACACAAGTTCACTCTAACCAACACTGAACTTTGCGTATTTCAACTCCTATCCTTTTACTCACACCACACCATCTAACAGTAATTTTATGGCCTTACACCATCACCGCCTCACATATCAGCATTGCTCATACACTCCTTCTAAGAACAAAGAACGTACTCTACCTCTTTGGACTCTTTCACTATACTACGTACGTAGTATTTGCCTGATCTGGGTAAATTTAAATAATAAAATTTCAGGAAAGAACAGAATAAAAGGGTACTTAGAGCAAAAGAATTCCCCAAAACAGATATAAGTATAGAAAACATTAGGAGTTCAGGAACCCAGAGTATCTGAGATCATAATTTTTTTTCAAAGACTTACTTTATTTATTTATTTTCTCTAATTTGACCAGAGAGGGACAGAGAGAGAAAGAGAGAAAGAGGAAAAGTGAGAAAGCAAGCTGCCAAGTCCAGGACTCGAACTGTGGTCGGCCATGTGGGAGTCCAGCACCTCAACCACCATACCACCCGTGGGCCCCGAGATCATAATCTTTTAAACCTAGTTCTCTTTCAGACATATACAGGCTCCGAATTAGAAAAACTCCTGCTGATCTTCTAAGAGTATTCCAGTCTCCTAAGAATAAAGATAGGTTTATCAGATGTGACTCTAAAGAGCAGATTACTTTCTTTAAGAAAGTTTTTTTTAAAGGTTTCTGCCATAGGGCAGGTGTGCTCACTGGAGAAAGAGACAGAGACAACCAGAGGCAAAGTGAGAAATCACCCCCGGGGAGGATGGTCGCACTGCAATCCCTTCTCCTCACAGAATCTTGGGTGCTCTCGCATGCTCACCAGGTGTGATTTTCCAAGCCTGGGTCTGGGACTCAAACCCTGGCTGGCCACGTGGGAGTCCAACAACATAGCCGCTACACCATCGGCTGGTCCCTCTAAAAAAAATTTTTTTAATGAGTACGTATACCCTCTGGCCAAAAATAAATAAATAAATATTTTACAGAGTCTCTCTGGAGAAGACCTGCAGCTAACTGAAAACTTAACAAGGTTACAATTCATAATATTTATTTACCCTGAAAGTACTTGCCACACACCAGACAGGCATATGCATTGATGTGCGAGAGGGAGATGGAACACAGTTTCTCAAAGTCAAAGTCCAGCACGCTCCTAAAATAAACAAAGCAGAATGATTAATATGTACAGATATCCAGGAGGGCCCCAAGATGAACGAAACATGCCAGTGCCCTATTCCACAGGTCACGCAGCAGCCTTCGGAGAACGGCTCAAAGACTATTCATAACCCCTGGGGAACAGTAGTCACCCCTCACCCCCACCACACCCAGAGCAGTACTGAGGTAGCACCACCAGGCATCCAGTGCCCAGGACCCTCCTCACTGATATGTACAACCAGTCAAAGGCCTTCCCTTGCAGTCCATTCTCTGGAGGGAAAGCTACACACAGGACTGAAGTAATAGGACCCCAACAGCATTCTGGGATGAGAAGACATAAAAGGAGTGAATACGTCTTTACTTTTTAAAAAATGGGGGGATGGCCCTATATCCTACTGGTTAGAGGAGCCAGATCCCACATGGCTTACTGCAGTTCAAATCCTGGCCCCAGAGGTTTGAAAAAAACACTGGGCACATGTGCATGCAAGCCCCAATCACTGTAGGATGGAGAAATGGAGAAGGGACTGTGACATGACCATGCCCCACTTGGAGGTGTTTTTTCTCTCCCTCTCTGTCTCTGGTCAGCATATGTGCACCCTGACAATTAATACTTTTTTTTCTTGGAGAGGTTTTTGCTATAGGGTGCATGCGCTCACCAGATAGACAGAGAGAGACAGAAAGCTAGAAATCACTCCCCAGGGGGGATGGCCACGCCACAATCCCTTCTCTTCCATTCTCCTCTCAGGATCTTGGGCACGCACGCACAAGCACCCGGCGTGAGTTTAAGCCACCAGGTCCAGGACTCAAACCGCAGTCAACGGTGGGAGTCCAGTGACATAGCCATCACGCTAACTGCTGGTCCCGATTAATACATTTTTTTAAAAAGTGTATGTTGGGGCCACCAGGTGGCGTAGTGGTTAGGGGCACTACACTCCCACATGGCCAACTACGGTTTGAGTCCCAGACCTGGCGGCTTGCTTTCTCACTTTCCCTCTCTCTGTGTCCTTCTCTGGTCAAATTAAAATAAAAAAATAAATAAATAATAAAATAATTTTTTTAAAAGGGTGTATGTTACAGCCAGCCAGAGGTGTGGTGCTTAAGGTGGCTGGATCCCACATAGCTGACTGCGCAGTTCAAGTCCCAGAACCTGCAGCTTGGAAACCAAGCCAGACCTGTGTGCATATGTGACGAAATCCCAAGAGGAGGATGGAGGAGGGATGGCAGTGTGGCCATCGCCCCATGGGGGTGATTTCTCACTATTCTTCTTTCTCTGACTTTCTTCTGCAAGTGTACACACACTATAGCAAACTTAAATAAACAAATAATTAAATGTATTTTATGGCCAGCCCCTGGTATAGTGGTTAAGGTAGCTCGATTGCACACGACCGTCTATGCAGTTCGAATCCTGGACCCTGGAGCTTGAGAAACATGCAGGGTGCAGGTTCATGCATGGACAAAATCCTAAAAGAAACAGAGAATGAACTGTGGTATGACCATTCCGTATGTGGGGTGCTTTCTCACTTCCCCCACCTCCCCCTCCATGAGCACACATAACCTCCGGCAAAACTTTAAAAAACAAAAGTATATTTTAGTCCAAAAACAATAAAAGTCTATGTAAAAAATTTTAGGGGAATACCTACAAATAGATCTACTTATTCAAGTACAAAATAATGGTGAATATCAGGCAACAAGGAACAAAAACTTTTCCTCCATTGAACCCACAGGTGGCAAAGGGATTTCTTCTCAAATATTAATTCTAATTAACTCTATTAAAAGAACCACTAGCCACACATGGCCACTGATGACAAGATTTAAATTACAATTAAGTGAAATTTAAAATTCAGTTCCTCTGGGGCCAGTAGGTGGCATGGTGGTTGAGGTGCTGGATTCCCACATGGCCGACCACGGTTTGAGTCTTGGACCTGGTGACTTGTGCTCTCTCTCTTTCTCTCTTCCTCTCTCTCCTTCTCGCATCAAATTAAAAAATAATTAATAAAATTAAATTTAAAAAAATTCAGTTCCTCAACTGCAGAAGCCACATTTCAAATGCTCATAGCCACTTCAGGAAACATGTACTAACAGTCAACTACTACTACATAAACTCAAAGACAGGGGGTCAGCAAGTAGCATAGTGATTAAGGTGCTAGACTCCCACATGGCCACCAATGGTTCGAGTCCTAGACCCAGCAGCCTGAAACTCACACCAGTATGTGTTCCTCAAACCCCAAGAGGAGAATGGAGGAGAAGGAACTATGATGTTCACCCTCCCCTGGGGGGGGTGATTTCTCCTCTTCTGTCTGTCTCCCCAGTAAAAACACAAACCCTATAGTGGGGGGGGGGGGGGGGGAAAAACTCTCAAAAAAAAAAAAAAAAAAAAAAGATGAGTTCCTGTATGGCTTGTGAACAAAATGGATAACCTTTGTAAAGAACAATTCTGAGATGGAGCCAGCAGGTGGTGTGGTGGTTAAGGGCGCTGGACTCCGACATGGCCAACAACAGTTCAAGTCCCAGACCTGGCAGCTTGCTTTCTCACTTTCCCTCTCTGTCTCTCTTTCTCTGCCCCTCTCTGGTCAAATCAAAATAAATAAAGTTAAATAAAAGGGGCCGGCAGATAGCAAAGTGGTTGAGGGTGCTAGACTCCCACATGGCTGACTACGGTTTGAGTCCCGGACCTTGCAACTTGCTTTCTAACTTTCTCTCTCTCTCTCTCTCTCACTCTGGTCAAATAAATAAATAAAGTTAAATAGAATAAATAATTTAAAAATAAAGTTAAATAATTCTTAAAAATAAAAAAATACTCCATAGGACCAGCAGATGGTATAATGTTACATCACTGGACTCCCACATGGTCAACTGAGGTTCAAGTCCCGGACCCAGAAGCTTAAAACACAACAGGCATGTGTGCACGCCTACCCAAGATCCCAAGAGGAGTATGGAGGAGAAGGGACTATAGCATGGCCATCCTCCCAGAGGGTGATTTCTTGTTTTCTGTCTGTCTCTCTAGTGAACACATGAGCCTTAAAGCAAAAATCTCTCCAAAAAAAAAAAAGAAAAAAGAACTATTCCAGAGCCAGCCAGTGGTATGATGGCTAAGATGGCTGGATCCCATAGGGCTGCCTACATGGTTGAGTCTCAGATCCAACAGCTTGAAAAACATGCTGAGCATGTGAGCATGCCTGCCCAAAATGCAAAAGGAGGGACAAACAGAGAAGGGAAGGTTGTGTGATCTTTCCCCAGGGGGAAGGGTGCACCTGCTTTTCTCTGTCTCCAGCAAGCACATGCACCCTCTGACAAAACTGTTTCGTTTTGTTTTTTTTTAAAAAAAGAGGACACACAAAAAGGACGAGCTCATTATTACAGAAAATTCTGTAAGATACTGCCACCCTGGAACAAGAGCTGAAAGGCATTCTAACAGGTCATCTGGGAATCAGAGAAAAGATTGTCTCGTTTTTCAGATTTTTGTTCCCCCTGCTCAATCCCAGACACTAGAATAGTACCTACTACACAGTGGGTGCTCTATAAGTATTGAAATTTGCTGTTATTTTAAAGATACTACATGTCCAGGGACCAGGAGTTGGTGTAATGGCTATGTCGCTGGACTCCCATGTAGTTGACCGCGGTTCGACTCCCAGACCCGGTGGCTTAAACTCACGCCAGGTGTGTGTGCGTGCGTGTCCAAGATCTCGAGAGGAGAATGGAGGAGAAGGGATTGTGGCGTGGCCATCCCCCCTAGGGGGTGATTTCTTGCTTTCTGTCTCTGTCTGTCTCTGTCTTTCTGATGGGTGCACACGCCCTATAGCAAAAACCTCTTGAAAAAAAGATACTACATATCCCATTATTCCAACATAAACATTCAGAATGAGCTGAGAGCTCCTTTTGCATGCACCCCACCATTAAGCAACATGCACACTGACCCTTCCACAACATGCACCCTGCTACTTTAAATTAAAGGACAGAAGATTTATAAACACAGCAAGCAGCACAATTTTCTGAGCAGAACATTTTTTTAAGAATTTTTTAAATAATTATTTTATTTAACTTTATTATTATTATTTTAACAGTTCCAGAGAGAGAGAGAGACACAGAAAGAAAGAGAAAGAGAGTGAGAGAGAAAGTAAGAAAGCAAGCTTCCAGGTCCAAGACTCAAACCACGGTCAGCCATGTGGGAGTCCAGTGCCCTTAACTACCATGCCACCTGCCAGCCCCAAGAATTACTTTTATTTAATTTGATCTACTATTATTATTTTTTAAATCTGACCAGAGAGAAACAGAAAGAGAGAGAGAAAGTAAGCTGCCAGGTTTGGGACTCGAACTGCCATTAGCCATGTGAAAGTCCAGCACCCCAACCAGCACACCACCTGCTGACCTTGGGCAGAACACTTTTAAACAACTTGTACTTTTTTTTTTTTTTTTTTGGAGAAGTTTTTGCTATAGGGTGCATGCGCTCGCCAGAATGACAAAGAGAGACAAAAAGCAAGAAATCACCCCTCGGGGAGATGGCCACTCCGCAATCCCTTCTCCTCTACTTTCCTCTTGGGATCTTGGGCGGGCATGCATGTACATGTGCCCAGCGTGAGTTTAAGCTACCAGGTCCTGGACTTGAACCACGGTCAACTACATGGGAGTCCAGAGATGTAGCCATTATGCCATCTGCTGGTTCCACGACTTATAAACTTGTGAGTAAAATTCGTAAACACCCAATGTATAGTTCAAGGAATTTCCTGAGTAGATTCCAGAGTTCCTTTGCTGACCTCGGGATCTCTGAGTACTGACCTATTGATGGTGTCCAGGTACGGGCAGTGGCGGCTCCTTCGGTCCTCAGAATCCACACGGCCATTCTTTGCTGAAAGGAAAATCATCACAGCTTTGGAAATGGGAAACCAGTACTCGGGGTCAGCTATCAGTACAAAGAAGCCAGAAACGGGAAGCTGATCAAGACGAGCCCCAATTTCCCAGGTGGCAACATCATCCAATGTCTACTAACAGAACAAGCCACAGAGAATGTTTCTGGTCCACACACAATCAACAAAATATCTATCTGCATAGTACCCAAAGAAACTCCATGAAGCTGAGGCCAGCTGGTGGTCAAGGTGCTAGACTCCCACATGACTGACATGGTTCGAGTCCCAGATCTGGTGACCTGAAATCACGCTGGGCGCATGGACATACATGCCCAAAATCCCCGGAGAAGGGACTGTGGCATGGCCATGCCTCCTGACGGGTGATTTCTCACCTTCTCTCTCACAGTCTCTCTGTCTTTCTCTGATGAGCACATGCACCCTATGGCAAAAAACCTAAAAAGAAAAAAAGAAAGAAATTCCACGAAGCATGTGAGATACGAAATATTTTGTAGTTATTAAGATAAACTGAACAGACTGCACAAGCACAGTTTAATTAAGAATGTGCATATATGTCCTTCAATCTACCACTTGTCGAGAACTGTGAAGGGTCTGAGATTTCCTATTTACAAGCCACCGAGTCACCTTGCCAGTTCCATACTGATGGAAGACGTGTGACTACTGGGTCTGAAACAGAGGACAGTTTATTACAGCAATAACAGAAGACAGAATATGGCATTGGTTTCAGTGTCCCAAGTCAACTCCCACAAGCCAACCTCAAGAGAACCCCTGCACACAGTGGGTTGCTTACAGGAGAGAAACCTTAAGCTTACTGAACCCAAGTCTTCTATAACTGGTTGCAAGCGTGCCTCCCCTTTGCTCTGGAGGGAGACCGAGGTCGTTACAGGTATGTACTTGACAAAACAGTCTGGAGCAGAGGCAGTCAACCTGCAGCCGCAATATATGGAAAAACTGATAGAAAACGAACACTATTCCACTTAAGAAGTGGTTCCTAAGGGACCAGCAATTAGTGTAATGGCTATGTCGCTGGACTCCTATGTAATCGACCACGGTTTGAGTCCTGGATCCAGTGGCTTAAACTAGCGCCAGGCGCATGTGCCTGCATGCCCAAGATCCCAAGAGGAGAATGGAGGAGAAGGGATTGCGGTGTGTCCATCCCCCCTGGGGGGTGACTTCTCGCTTTCTGTCTCTCTGTCGCTCTCTCTCTTTCTAGGGAGCGCATGCGCCCTATAGCAAAAACCTCTCCAAAAAAAGAAAAAGAAAAAAGTGGATCCTAACCAGTACTTAATGCAGGTGTCCAGGTCTTAGGCTCTTAACTCTGAGTAGTCTGATTCCAGAAATGACAGCAGTACCCAGCACCTTACGGGTTTTGTACAAAAAAATTAAGGCGATAACACCTGCAAAATATTAATACTTATCACACCGCCCGGCCCATGTTAGTCATTTAATAAAGGAAGGCTATCACTACAACTGTTGTTGGAATCATTAGGCTCCAGTTACTAGGACTACTACCCTCATTAGAACGCAGTCAGCTTGGACTCGATCTCCCCCAAGACAAGGAAGTAGTAGGTTTAAAAAAAAAAAAAAAAGACGTGAAGGTGGAACTCAGCCCGCCCCAACCCCGCGCACCTCGCACCTCCCGCTCAGGCTCGGAGTCCTCGTCGGCCTCGCGCTCCCGCTTCACCCGCACGGCCGGGACAACGGGCGCTGGGGCCTCTCGCGCGCTCGGCGGCTCGACCTCCCGCTTTACGCGCACCGGGCTGCTCCGGGAGCTCGCCGCCTCCGGCTCCCGATCCCGATCCCGCTCCCGATCCCGCTCGCGCTCCCGCTTGACGCGACTCGAGCTGCTCCGCGACTCGGACTCGCGCTTCCCGCGGGTGGAACCACGAGACTCTCGCTTGGACCGGCTGGACATGGCCACGACCCGCCGAGTTGCCCGGCGCCGGCGGCAGGCACGCAGGAGCGCGCAGTACCCCGCCAATCAGGAGCGCGGCTGGTACCAGCCCAGAGCTCTCTACGGGTCACCGATGGGGACAAATCGCGCTGCAGAAAACTCACGGCCCGTGAGCTCTCCTCTCCCTGCCTCCCCGCCGCTGCGCGCGCATCCGAGGACCTTCTATGGGCCTACTGCCACCTTCCTCATCATATTCAACTTAAAAAGACGGGAATCCGACCCTGCTGCAGCGTCTTCTGAAGAAAAGAAGCTGCCATTCCGAGTTGTTTTATGTGGGCGGACCGCAATTGGGAGGTGGTCTCCCGCTGTCTGTGCGATTCGGAGTCTGACAGCCTTGCCCTGGAAAACTAGGCGACATCCACGAATCGTCCCCTTCGTGCATCAACCTGTCGGCTCTAATTCCGTATTTGGATGGCTCTGGGATGAGGAAAATGCAAACTCCCGGGAAAGGCGGATTTACCGAGAAGCTCTAGCCTCATGGCCCGTCTAGCATTCGTTTGCTTGTCACAGGTGCCATGGAGTTAGAACCGAGGGGGCAGTGAGCTGCGCGTTTCCAGCGTGCCATTGCCCGGTTCTGCCGTTTATACGTGTACACATACGCTGGCACGGCTGTCGCCGCAATCGAGAGAAGGGACGTCCAGCCCCGGGTGTCCCCGCACCTAGACTGACCCCTGCAACAGGGTCTGCACTCGGTCCCTGCAGATTAGGCTGCGCTACAGGGCGTCTCCGTGAGCGGGAGGCTGCGCGTGCCCTGTGTGCCCGGCCTCTTCCACCTCGCGTATTTATGGAGCTCCTGTCCCGAAGCCCACAGCGTGTGCAGAGGGTCCCCCCAAACGGCTCAGCACTCTCGGCCCGGGGCTTGTTCCCACTCTATTCACCATTTCTGATGTTGACTTCTTTCATGTGGCATTGAAAATTAGATCAGGGACCAGCAGTTAGCGTAATGGCTATGTCGCTGGACTCCCACGTAGTCGACCCCGGTTCGCGTCCCGACCTGGTGGCTTAAACTCACGCTGGGCGCGTGTGAGTGCGGTGCCCAAAATCCCGAGAGGAGAATGGAGAAGGGATTGCCGCGTGGCCATCCCCCCTGGGGGGTGATTTCCTACTTTCTCTCTGTCTCTGTCTGTCTGGAGAGCGCACGTGCCCTATAGCAAAAACTTCTTCAAAAAAAGAAAAAAAGAAAAAAAAAAAAAAAAAAAGAAAGAAAATTAGACCAGACTCCACAAAGACCCTGATCCTCCTGGGGTACCGAGGCGGGCTGTGCCAGGGCCCATGCGGGCCCCAGTAGTGCTGGAGCTGGACTTGGGACTGAGGACGGGGTTGGCTTCGGTGGACACGGAGAGCCTTCACGGGAGCCCAGCTGCGGGGCACTACTGGGTACCCTGCTCCACTATTCTGTCATATTCCAACCTCTTCGAGGTAGATGCCCTTGGGGTCTCCATTGACAAATGAGGAAGCAGAGCAATGCAGTTTACTGTCAGCTAAGGTCCCACGGCTGAGGATGGAGTTTCGGTTTCCTTTTTTAAGAATATTTATTTACTTAATTCCATTTTTTTAAAAGAATTATTTACTTAATCTTGTTTATTCATTCATTTAACTTGACCAGAGAAAGACAGACACACTGAAGGAAAGTAAGAAAGCAAGCCACCAGGTCCAGGACTCCAATCGTGGTCAGCCAGGTGGGAATTCCAACACTTTAACCACCACACCACCTGCTGCGCCCCCCCCCCCATTTATTATTATTTTTTAATTTGACCAGAAAGAGACAGAGAAGAGAGAGAGAAAGGGAACCGTGGGACCCTCAGTCCGCATTGTGGGGATCCAGCGCCTTTAACCACCACGCCACCTGCCGGCCCCAGGAGTTTTGGTTTTCTAGCTCTGGAAAAAGATAAGAAGGCTCCACCCCGACCGATTGTGGTATTGCCGGTAATCTCGATTTTTCTGAACGTCCTAATGTATCAGCAGAAAGCTGAAATCCCTGCTTCCCATTGGTAATGTTACAAAGAAATCAAAAGCCCTGCCCAGGCGCAGGAAGTAACGTAGGCCGCACCTCCACCCCTCCCGCACCAGGAACTCTGCGCGCCGGGACACTGGGCCCCACCAGCTCTCCTGGACCGGAAGTGGGACTCTGGACCGGAAGTTGAATCACGGGCGGCACGGATCTCTTCCCCGGAATGGGCAACCGTTGGGGCTGTTGAGGTGGCGGCGGCTCCGAGCCTAGGACTCCTGATGGAGGCGGCGCCGGATCCTGGGCCGGGCCTCTACTGTAAGCCCGGCGGGCGGCTGGACATGAGCCACGGCTTTGTGCACCATATCCGACGGAACCAGATCGCCCGGTACCGCCCCTCCCCGCGCCGCCGCCGCCACCTCTGGCCTGGCCTGGCCTGGCCCGGCTGCCCCTTGACTCCCGCTCGGCTCCCCGCAGGGACGACTACGACAAGAAGGTGAAGCAGGCGGCCAAGGAAAAGCCGAGGAGGCGGCACACGCCCGCGCCGACGCGGCCCCGCAAGCCCGATCTGCAGGTGTACCTGCCGCGACGCCGAGGTGAGGCCGCCCGCCCGCCTGCCTCCATAGAAAAAGAAAGGCTTCTTACCCCCAAGGCTCAGCTCACCTCGTTCCCTCCCAGAACCTCCCCGAGCGTCCACTCAGCGAGCCTCCTGAGGAATTGGGAGGGCTCGTGGTCCCCACTTAGAATCGCTTTTACAGAGAGTGCCTGGGAGCCGCCGGAAGTTGCCTGCCTGCCGTATTGCTCCTCCGTACTGTCGCCAGAGAGTGGCACAGATACAAGCGACCCTTATAGAGCTGGAATGAACCCAGTAACTAGTCTCCCCAGGTTCCTTGCGACCTAGAGATCCCAGTAGTTAATGTATGACACAATGTACTAAGCGTTATTTAAAGCACTTTATTAGGTCTTGTGTATGTTGATTCATTGAGTATAGATTTCCGTAAGATAAAAGCTGTTGTTTCTGTTTCAGTCAGGAAACGGATAGAGAAGTTAAATAGCTCACCCAAGATCTCAGAGCTGGTAAATGGCAAAACCTGGGTCTGAAACCAGGCAGAGCTCTGTCCATCCTTCCAGCACCTTCCAACCCTACTCTCCAGATAAATGCACATTGTGTACCTACTGTATGACAGGACTGTTCTGGTAGGGACAGGAAAGGAAGACGTGATGGGGAAATGCAGATGCACTTGTCCCATAAGGAGATGGGGGCTTTTTTTATTTTTGCCATAGAGAGACAGAGAGGGAAAGTGAAAGGAGGGCCTGCCATGTTGCAATCCTTTCTCCTCCACTCTCCTCTCGGGATTTTGGGCACACAGGCACCTGACATGTTTTTCAAGCCGCTGAGTCTGGGACTTGGACCCCACAGTCAGCCATGTGGGATCCAGCCCCCTTAAACCTCCACACCATTGGCTGGCCCTATGTGGGCTTTCTTTATAGTATGTTTTACTGCATCATCTCTGAGTGCTAGGTCTTTAGCCACATTCCCCTCTTCCCTCCTGCTCTGGTTCCTCCTTCCAGATGGCTCTACCCACCCAAGCAACCCAGACAACGAGGAGTCCAGTGAAAGCAGCAGTAGTGGTGGCTCCGAGCTGGAACCTCCTGGCCATCAACTCTTCTGCTTAGAATACGAAGCGGACAGTGGAGAAGTCACATCAGTTATTGTGTATCAGGTAGGCCTCATGGAAACGGCTGCACCTGGACCTGCAGGTCCCTGGCCATGGTAGACTTCACTCCCAGACTCTGAGCCACTGTTGACTTAGGCCCTTGGGAAGTCTCTGCTCCATATGGGAGCACAACTCATTCCCATCACCCAGTGATTCTCCGCAGGCAACAGGGAGGGTTTATGGTGACTTGAGAGTTACTGTTGCAAGGGATACCTGGGAAGTGACTGGCGCAGGCCAAAAGCTTAGAGCCAAACTGAGTTCTGTCTAGCAGGGCAGGTTCCCTTTCTGAAAGAGGCCTGGCTCTGAGCTTCCCGACTCTTCCTCCACGTAGGACGATGACCCAGAAAGGGTGAGCGAGGAGGTGTCAGCCCACACGCCTCTGGACCCACCCATGCGAGAAGCCCTCAAGTTGCGTATCCAGGAGGAGATTGCAAAGCGCCAGAGCCAACGTTGACCAGGTTGAAGGCTGGAATCACTGCACTCGAGAAGAACTCTGCCCAGGGAGCTCACCTCTAGTTTGGGAGTGCCTGGACAATCTGTGTGACCTGGAGATTCCCCAGAGGTGCTATATCGACAGGGTATTGCAGAACTACACCTGGGCCATGACCCTTGCAGCCAGTCTTTCTTGTCTGATGGTCCATTTGCCCAGCCTAATCTGGAACTTTGTGAGAAGTCTGTTTAGCTAACTCGGTGCTCTGGAGGCAGACTCTAGACAGTGCCAGGGTTTATGGAGCATTGTGCCAGCATGCTGCTTTCTCTCTGTCATGTGGCTGTTGTGTTCCACCTGGCTTCATGAGCCATAATTGTTATTTTATGCTGCTTCATGTTTCTTCTCACGTCCACATGTGATTTCCTAGATCTTTTTTGGGCTTTGTTTCTTTGTCCTTTCTTTTCTTGATCTTTTTGCCTCAGGTAAAATCCATCCGTTCTCTTCTCCACCCCAACTATTACTGTGCATCTCCAGCTGCCGAAGACTTTGGAGGTGGGAGATTCTGGGGATCTACTTTTCTAAGTTCTCCAAGTAATTCTGATACCAATAAAGTGGGAGGCCTTCATTTTTAAGGGCTCCTTGCAATCATGTTTCCTTCCCCTACCATGGCTTTTTTTATTTTTACTTTTTTATTTTTTAGTTGCTCGCATGCTCACTGCTTTGCACGGACTAGGCAGGAGACCTAGGAAGAAGATGCTGGAGCTAAACTATAGCAGAGCCATGGCACAGCAAAACCTGTCCTGGGCAAGGCTACGGAATTCCAGCTTTTCACCTCATTCCTTCGTAAGAGCAGACTCTCTTCTGCTTGGACAGAAGAGAAGAATCATGGAACTGTTCAATCGTGACTTAACAGTTTTGAACATACAAAGGAAATTCACCGTTAGCAATAATTGCCTATGTGGAGCCCTCGTTGAAAAAAAGTCCTGAATAGCACCCCAGAAGGAGTGAAATGAACCCATCCTCTCCCCCAGACTTTCTCTTTTCGTACCTCCCAGGAGTAGCTAACTCTTGTCCCTAAAGATTCCCAGGAATAGCACTGCTCTCGCCCATGAACACCTTTTCAATGCACAGTTAGGCTGAGGTTTGAAGTCCACGAGAGGACCTGCACACGGAAGTGCCAAAGCATTTGTTTTCCACCCAAACCTCAGTGACTCGAAGTGTGGGGTTTACATGAGCCTGTGAGCTCTGAGACTTCCTGAAACCAAAGCTCCCTCCCCCGAGCATTTTGCCATAGTCTGACTGTTCATCTCAGCAACTTTTCTCCTAAAAGACACCTGAGGGGGGCTGTGGTTTGTGCCCAACTTCTGCAAAAGTGTGCCCCCTGAAAAATGGGGCAAGGCAGCTACTTCAACTACGCCATTAAAACAGGCAAACCACAGCTCACAGTGCCAAAGGAATGCTGGGACAGTGAGTGACGTGGATGTGTTAAAAGGGCCTGATTGAACAGGTGACCAGGGACCAGGGTACTACGGACCCACAGACCCACAGACCCACGACCCACGGAGCCGGCCCAAGGTCAAGTGCCTTAAACCTTTAGTCCTGGGCTCAGTTCTGCTTCCAGAGGAGACAGTCTTTGCCCTCTCTTTATGCAACTGGACTAGAAGTGCCTTTTAATTTAGAACATTAACTACCTTCCAAAGCCACCTGGATCAAGGAGGCTCTGCCAGACTCTACCCCCATTCTGCTGGTCACAGGAACATTCAGTTAGTCTTCCAGCCCTCAACTGATATTATGACTGGCAACATGGGATTTCACTGGAACTCTTTGACTTCTTAGTATGGAAATACTTTTGGGATCTGTCATCTCACAGCTGGATCTCCTGTTTCTTGGTTTCACTATAGAACTTAGAAGACCAGAAGGGGAATTTGGGGGCCTGGCAATTGAAATTTCAGTTTCCGTTACTATTTGGTGAGAAGGGAAGAGAGAACAGAAAGGCAGCTTTTAGAACATACCATTGTATGTATGTGTTTGTCAGGTAATCCTCACAAAGACCCTCTTAGTAGGACACTGATGGAAACTTTATCTTAAACTTTTTTTTCTTGAGGCACTTTATCAAATGCACATACATATTTTCCACCCCAAAAAAATTCTAATTCTTAGCTTATGCAGTATGACCATATATAGCACTAAGCCTTGACTTAAGTCAGAGCTGGCTTACTGGAGGCAATGTTGCTGTTTCTCGAGATGTGACTAGAATGCCTCTCTGAGGATGGCCCTCAGCCTTGGCGCTCAGCCTCATTGCATAGCACCACCCTTCGCCTGGGGTCCAAGACGATACCATCCAGTGTATTCACCAGATCTGCCTCTAGATGTCTTTGACCTGTTTCCAAAAGATTGGTGCTTTGCTGTCAAGGAGGATGTCCCAGAGCATTTCCCATAGGCTCTAGAGTGTCCCGAAGAACACTGTCCTATGCTGTGTGATCAATGTCAATAGTGTTGGGCTAACTGGAACTTCCTAGCAGGCAGCTTCATAATCAACACCTTTTTGACTAGATACATTGTTGGCTGTCCTCCACCTTTCCCCATTTAAAAAGGAAAAAAAAAAATGTAGGGACCAGCAGTTAGTGTAATGGCTATGTCACTGGACTCTCACGTAGTCGACCGCAGTTCAAGTCCCGGACCCGGTGGCTTAAACTCACGCCGGGCGCGTGTGCATGCATGCCCAAGATCCCGAGAGGAGAATGGAGGAGAAGGAATTGCAGCGTGGCCATCCCCCCTGGGGGATGATTTCTCGCTTTCTATCTGTCTGTCTGTCTGGCAAGTGCATGCGCCCTATGGCAAAAACCTCTCCAAAAAGGGAGGAAAAAAAAAAAACAAAAAAACGGACTAATAGGTATATCTCACGGCCATACAGTATGGATGGAGTGTTCTTCACTTACCGAGTTTAAGCCTGATTGTGAGGCTTTGTGTCTTATAGGCCACAAAATGTGATGTTACTGATAAAAAGAAGCTGGGTTTGGAGAGACTTCAGGCTGGCAGAAGTAAACACTGAGACTTGGAGTGTAGCCAGCTGGCAAGCATGGAAGTCTTTGAAGAATCATGCAAGAGGAAAAAAGACGACTATATATCTTCTTGTACCGAGTGAGGGTAGGAGCCTCTGGAGTCCAGCCAGCCAGTGTTACTGCCAACGTGAGCAATAACACGCTTTTCCCTGTGTAAGAGCCTTAGAAAGGGACATTCCATCTCCAGGGTCCACTCTGAGGGGCATTGCCAACTAGAGGTTAGGCCAGGCGGGTGGGAGGAAGCCCTCTGGGGTGATGAGTATCCAACCTACGATGCCTTTGACAGGATACCCAGCTGGCTCACAAATTTAGCGGAGGCCTTTGCATGTAGAAAGGAGTGAGGACAGATTGCTTTTCCACCTCTGAGCCTATGTGATGTCAATAATGACTGCAAACAACTTAAGCTCCCTCCTCAAGTCCCCTTCCTATCCCTGAGGAGTCAGCCCTTAGGCTATCAGCACCCATCCCAAATTTCCCCAAGAGCTGGAATGATACTGGAAGTGAAAACTTTATGTCTGAACAGCTCTTCTGCCTTCTCAGGACCAACAGACTTGGAGACTGGTTGCACTGGTTTCGTTGCAGTGTTAAATATATAAGAAGCAGTATATTCTGTTTTCTCATTTCCAGTGTTTCTGCTGTGTTACATGAATAAAATGAAGTGTGCAGAGTATTTGAAAATCTAAAAGGGTGCTTTTCAAATACAGTATTTTTTAAATCAATAAACAACTATTTTTATAGCACTGTTTTTTGCCAAGAGTTGTGAAATCACCTGTGTACACGGGGAAGTGGAGATTAAATGCCTGCTCTAAAGTCCACCACAGAATCAGCACTGGAAATCTCATCTCTTGCTTTCCCTGACTATTTTAAGAGCTGTCTTGGTTGGAGCATAACAACTCACATAGCTTTAGAGTTGGAAGGGATTTTTGAAAGACATCTGGTCTACCTCTACCTGGTACACAATTAGCAGTTACCAACAACCCATGAAGAACCTTCCTATCATAGGGAGCTTGATCTTGGGGTAATTCTGTTTGGGGAACTAACAGATTGTCATTGTAAATTCAAAAGCTGCCTCCATCCCCTAGCCCTGGTTAGAACAGCCAGTTTAGAACCCGAGAAGTCATCTTAGACCTTCATCAGGATGATTGAACAGGGACTTGGTGGGCTATAGGAAGTATCGATTAAGAATTCCATAGGGGTCAGCAGGTGGCATAGTAATGCACTGGATTCTCACTTGGCCAACCACGGTTTGAGTCCGGGACCCTGTAGTTTGAAAAATCACAGAGGGCATATGCGTGCATGTATGCTCAAAATCCCAAGAGGAGAATCGAAGAGGGAATTGTGGCATGACCATCATGTGCCCTATGGCAAACAAAGAATTGGCAAGCTTCCTCTAAAGCTTGGAAGGGTAAATGAGGAAAAGTTACCTACTCCAACTGGAAGGTTGTGAGAAGATGTTGCCTCTGTGTGAATTAGAAAGGGTACCCCTTTGTTCTGGGGCACAGAATGTGGCTAGAAGGTGGGCTGGATTTACCCCCACTGGTCATTCAGCCAGGTATCCTCACGCAGTGATCATTGCAGTTACATTTCTCCATCCTGCCTTTACTAGTCCAGATGAGTTATGGGAAAGGGCTCTTGAGTAGGTTTCCTATTCGAATTTCTACCTTTCATCAGGTCCAAACAGGTTTCTCCCTCTTGAAGCATTGTGCAGTTTATTCTATGCATTCTCGACAGCACAGGGTCCTCTTTCTGCACATAACCTTTGCCTCATCCATGTTGCTGAACTTCAGCTCCCCTGTTCCGGGCAGCTGGGCCAGGCACCGGTCAGGTAATGATCAGCCCCAGTGTCCTCTCACAAGGACACCAACCGATGCTGGCCCTGCCTTTAGAGTATCAGGCATAATCTATGTAAAAGGAAGTATTCCTACCCTTTCAATCATGAAAAGAATGTCAGGAGTGCACTCCTGACCGTAAATTTCGAGGACGCTGGTAGGTAACCTAACTGCACCATGACCTTGTTTCCTTTTCCCAGAGTCCTCTCGGTTTCTCACCTCTCCTTTGGCTACCAACACAGCCGTCAATCGTCAATCCTCACCTATCCTTCCCAGACTCCTGTATGTTGTCTACTTAGAATAAATATCCTTTGGTCTCTGCCGCCTTACTTCAAGTAAGTTGTGCAGTCGGGGAAATGTGCTGGACACGGTGACTCCTGGCTAGTACTCTGTGTACTTGTACGCCCGAAAATAAAAAGTATCTGATGAAAGCGGCCCTCCTCCAGAGTTTGCTGAGCCTCAGGAAGCATAAGCCAAACCCAGAGTGCTTGCATTTCTTAAGGAACAGCCAAGGCTTTGTGCTCCCTTCCCAGCGGCCGCGCCACAGGCCTTGGTCAAAGGAATGCAAAGGGCGCCACACTGAGGTAGCTACCCCAGCCCCTGTCCTCCGGTCCAGGCTGGATAGAGTGCCCGGCGGCAAGAGGCTTCCTTCAACCTGGTGCAGATGACAATCACAGGCGGGGCTGCAGCCTGGCCGGCCTGGAGGTCCCCGCCTCTCAGCGCCTGCACCGCTGGAAGAGGGTGAGCCAAACAGTCCCTTGCGCATCTCGGTGTCAGAGAGGTCCCCAGGCCACAGCCCTCGGCACCCAGGTCCCCCAAAGTTGGGCGCCGCCCACGCTTAGCTCGTGACGCGGGCGCGGGGGCTCGGGAGTTGTAGTCTGCGGCTGGGCGCGGGCGCCGGGGCCGGGGCTGCGCGGACTCCACGTCCCGGCGGGCGGCGCGGCGCGGCCTGGGGCCGCCGGGGGCGGGGCCGCTCGGCCCTTTAAACCTCTCAGGGCTGCTCCGAGGGCCGCAGCCAGAGACGGCGCCACGAGGGGCTGATCGCGGCGGGGCGGCGGCGGCAGCGGCGGCGGCGGGGCGCTCCGGAGAGGTGCGTGCTGGACTCCCTCCTTTCCCCAGGGCCTCCAGGAACACCGAGGGAGGCTTTGGGCCGAGGGGCTCGCGGGCAGTAGGCTGTGGCCCTGGCCGGGTCTCCGCGCCCACGCGAGCGGGTTCCGGGCCGGGCTTCCCGCGTGAACCCGCCCCTCGCCCAGGGCGTGCTGGTGGTCAGGTGGTTGCCTGCGCGCCGCCGCCTCCCCGCCGCTCCAGCTAGCCCGCGCGCCCTCCCAGGCGTGCCTTGGCGTGGCGGCGATTGTCCAGCCCTGCTCCGTGCCCTGCTCCCGCAGGCGAGGGAGGGCGACTCCCTTTCCAGATGTTACGGCCCGCCCGAGCCTCTCAGCGTGTTTCTGGCATTGGGGTGGACCGTAGAGGGCCCCAATGGGCGCCAGAGGGTGTCCACGTCCGGCGTGGGCTCAGCGCAGAGGCCCCGCGCGAGCCCTGGAGGTGCTGACCACCGTCCCCTCCCCCAAGTCCCTCTGGCACTCACCAGACCCTGGACTTTGCTCTGCCTCTCTCCACCAGGCCAAGGCTGCTGATGGTCGTGGCTGAAATACCTCAAGGTAGCTGGGCCTGTCCCGTCTTCCCCACCTACCTCCTGTCCTCCCCCCCACACCACCACCACCCTGGCTCCCCTCCCTCATGACCGCCTGGATCCTCCTGCCTGTCAGCCTGTCAGCGTTCTCCATCACTGGCATATGGACCGTGTGAGTAAAGGGGGGTGGGGGCCCAACGGGAGCTTCATGGCACATACACAGTCCCTTGTCCTGTTGTAGGCTCTAGGGTGGTACCCAGGTCACTGGCTGTCGTCAAAGCCTGGCCTGGTGCCTGGGCACACAGCCCTTTGGGACAAGCTGGCACTGCTGTCCGGCACCCTGACCCTGACAGACTCCTAGCCAGGGCAACCTCCAGAGGGCCTCTAGCTGGGGGCCGTGCTGCAGGCTCTGGTGCAGTAACAAGCCTCAGGGCCACCCCCCCTGGAGTCCCAGCAAGGTCACTGCGGTTGAATGGGGCCAGAAATCAAGGTGGAAGAGCAGTCAGTGGGGGTGGCTGGCTGGGAGGCCACCGGGGCAGGGTGACAGTTCTGCTCCCACAGGTATGCCATGGCCGTGATGAACCGCCACGTGTGCCCCGTGGAGAACTGGTATGGAGCACTCTGCAGACAGCCTCACTCTAAAGCTCCTCTCATCTCTGTCCCCTCTTGGGCTTGCAGCTGCCTTGAGGCAAATACCCTGGGCCTCCCTGCTCTTCTCTGCCATTAGTCCCCAGGCCTGACCTCACGCCCATCCACCCACTCTTCACCATCCCTTCACCCCACTGGCTTGTTTCCAGCAGGCCCTGGGAGTGGGCACAGCTCCTCCTGCTAGGGAGGTCCGGGAGAGGGTCCTCTTGGAGGCCTGAGGCTAGAGCCCGGGGTCATCCCTTCCCCCAGTCTACTCCCTGTCCTGCCCACCAGGTCCTACAACGAGTCCTGCTCTCCTGACCCCACTGAGCAAGGGGGTCCCAAGACCTGCTGCACCCTGGACGATGTCCCCCTCATCAGGTGAGGCCTGGAAATGGCAATACAGAGAGACCCTGGGCCCTCCCAGACTCCCATAATTCCACTCAAGCAAAGTCTTTCCCTGGGCCTCAGGAATAACAAGTCTGATAAGAGCCCTCAATGACAGTACTACTTGCCAGTTACCACCTCCCAGCACTGGGCTGAGCACTTTCCGTGCAAATAGTCTCAATCCTCCCAGCGGTGAGGCAGCTATTGTTTTACCATTTCTTAGGTGGGAAAACGGAGGCTTCCAGTTGTCAGTGCTCCAGGTCACATGGCTAGTGAATGGGCACACCTGGATTCTAGCTCAGGCCTCCGCCAAGCTCACATTAGGGCTCAAGTTTACCCATGCCAGTTGCAGGCCCTGGCAAGGAATCTTGGGGTCTCCGGGCCCGCTCGTCTGTCTCTCACACACCAGCTCTGCGGGGAGGTTTGAGGGACACAGCACGAACCCACAGCTTGCCTACTAAGGCGCAGGGGCAAGCTGGGGGGCCCTCGGTGCTCCTGCCCCTCACTCTGTCCTTGCACCCCTCAGCAAGTGCGGCACATATCCCCCAGAGAGCTGCCTCTTCAGCCTCATTGGCAACGTGGGTGCTTTCATGGGTGAGTTGTGCCCTTAACCCTGCCCCTGCTGGCCCAGTCCAGCACACACACCTCCACCCCCCACCAAACACACACACTACCTTCCCAAAAAGGCCCCAAACGCCCTTGCTCAGTACAGTTCCCCCACCAAGGGCTAAAGCAGCAGGGGCGACTGGTCTGTGGTTGCTTGAGGGCCAGACTGCCTCCCACATAGCTGCCCTGCTGGCCTGAGGAAACTCAGTCACCACCCACCCGTCCCTTCCCCTCCCTTCCGGCCCTCAGTAGGGACAGAAGCGCCACAGTGGCTGGGAGAGTCCTGTGGGTTGGCTGGGCTGGGCTGCAGGAAGGGGCTGGAGGGAGGTGCTAGGCCTGGCCCCAGCTGGATGCTCCTCCCTCAGTGGCCCTGGTCTGCCTCCTGCGCTATGGACAGCTCCTGGAGCAGAGTCGGCACTCCTGGGTGAACACCACAGCGCTCATCACAGGCTGCACCAATGCCGCAGGCCTCGTGGTGGTCGGCAATTTTCAGGTGCGCCCCTTCCCTCCCTCTTGAACTTCCTGCATGGCCAGCACCTCCAAGTTGGGGGGCAAGGAAGGAAGGGCTGGGAGGGAAGGAGAGGCAGAGGAGCCAATGCTTCGCGGATTAGCCCTTCTCTCTGGGCCCAGGTGGATCATGCCAAGTCTCTGCACTACATTGGAGCTGGCGTGGCCTTCCCCGCGGGGCTGCTCTTCGTCTGCCTGCACTGTGCTCTCTCCTACCATGGGGCCACAGCCCCCCTGGACCTGGCTGTGGCCTACCTGCGAAGTGTGCTGGCTGCCATCGCCTTCATCACACTGGTTCTCAGTATCCTTCCAGAAGAGGGCAGCCAGGAACTCATCCTCTAGCTCGGCCTTTCTTCCACCCGAGATGGAGGGGATGGGGATGCATGTGCAGGTTCTAGCTAACGCTGCCCGTGTCATCTTCTCCCAGGACAGTGAGGCTGGGTCCTTCGCCCCAGCCTAGCTCATGTCTGGGACTGAAGAAGAGTGTTGCCAGTCCCCATACATCCCACAGAACATTTCCTTAACCCCGTCCCAGGTGGCGTCTTCTTTGTCCATGAGAGTTCTCTGCTACAGCACGGGGCAGCCCTATGCGAGTGGGTGTTTGTCATCGATATCCTCATTTTCTATGGCACCTTCAGCTATGAGTTTGGGGCGATCTCCTCAGACACACTGGTTGCTGCACTACAGCCTGCCCCTGGCCGGGCCTGCAAGTCCTCCGGGAGCAGCAGCACCTCCACTCACCTCAACTGCGCTCCCGAAAGCATCGCCATGATCTGAGGTCTGGGGAGGGTGGCTGGCCCGGCCTCCGCAGCACCACCCGCCCCCAACCCCTACCTTCTTTGCATTTATTTTGTACCAAAAACAATTTTAAGAAAGTGTTCTGTTGGGATCTGGGCTTCCTCGCTCCTAGAGAAGTGGCCATCCCACATCCACCTGTGCCATAGAGGGGTGGGCCCTGCCAGCTGCCTCAGCTGCACGACCTGCTTCCACACCCCGTGGTGGTGTTTTGTGTTTAAAGGTCACCTGTCCTCACTTGCCCAGCCGGCCCTTCAGGTGCCTTCTACTCCCAGTGCCAGAGCCAGACCACTGGGGTTTCCTGCTGCAGGAATGGGGGGCTGGGAACAGCAGGGGGAATAGAAGTCTGGGGAGGGGGTGAGCACGCCTTAGTCTATGGAAAGGCCCACTTCTGGGCCCACTGAGCTGCACTGGGATTTTTCACTCTGCCCCTTACTTCCTTTAGGGCAAATAACACAGCAGAACCACGTGGGTATTTTAGTACTTTTTTTTATATCTATTAAAAGAATTCTAATTTGCATGTTTGTAGTCTGTTCTGGAGAGTGAGGGAGGACCTGATGTAGAATGGCTTTACCTAAGCAAAGGACTAGAGGATACTCTGCCTCCAGGGCGAGTCCTGAGTCCTCTTTAAGGGCAGGGCTGTCAGGTGCTATCCAAATATCCCTCAGGAGCTCAAAATCCTCTGCAGGCCTCTGAACAGTAAAGAACTGATCTGTTTGATAATCATACTCCTCCCACTCAGTCTGGTTTGAACTTTGATTCAAAGTAGGGACTACAGAAGGGGGTTACAGAGAACAACTAAAAAGTTTAAGTAAGATCAATTTTCTCAGTGGAGTTAAAACTCCTGGAGTTCCAAGGTTAACTAAAGCTTCCAAAGTAACTAGAAATTACAGAGGAGGATGGCCCAGGCTAGTTTTATCAGCTCTAGACAGCTACTGGGTACCAGACCGTGCCATGTTTTGTCCAAGCCCTGGCTGGTCCAATGGCCAGCTATACCTGGGCTCTGCTGCCCTAAGTCCAGACAGGCTAGCAGGAGGGAAATGCAGACGGATGATCTAGAGTTAAGGACCACCTTCCCCAGTAGCAGCAGGGGCCAAGAGGAGGATGCAGAGCCCCTGCCCAGGCCTGTGAGCAATGTAGTCGCAGGGCGGGTAGAGAAACCTTTAATGAGGATTCAAGATGCAAGAGGACGACGAGCTCAGCCCCAGCCACCTACGTGTACATGGCCCCGTGAAGGTTCTCCAGTCGGTGCTGCTGCTGCTGCTTCCGGGCCTAGGGGAAAGAAGGTACACTGAGCAGGGGCCATGCTAGAAGGCCTGGGGGTGAAGGGATGGGACAGCCACCATGGGGCTAGCACTCACTGCTTCAAGCACCTAGCCTCTGCACTGCTGAGGTTCTTAACCCTCCCCAAAGTCACTGGGACGGCGGCAGAGCCAGGGACTCTGAGGCCTACCCAGGGGAATGAGAACAGCAGGGCCAAAGGCTTAGAGCCCATTGTAACCACTCCACTTACCCACTAGCCCCTACCTTATCTCGTCTGTGCTCCTCGTAAGTGTCATCATCAGTGGGCAGCTCATGGCGGCACAGGGGGCAGGAATTTGTCTGGGAAAAGTTAGGTGCGATGTTCCAGCCCAGATCTGGTCTTCATAAGCTAATAACACTTCCCTGTTCCCAATTCCCATATTCCTTAATTCTCCCCCAACAGTCCATCAACAGAAGCTTGAAACTGGGCCCAGGGCAGGGTGAAGGCTGGAATAAAGGAAGCAGTACCTTGCTCAGCCAGGGCAGAATGCAGTTGGAATGGAAGAGGTGATGGCAAGGCATCTCAATGACAGTCTCCTCTTCCTCAAATTCCAAAAGACACACGGGGCACTTGAGCTCTTTAGAAGGGAGTGCTGATCAGGAGAGCTGCTACAGGCCCCACCTCCCAGGCCCCACTCCTGAAGGACACGCTTGCCCCGACCTGGCTTGGAAAACTAAAGGGCCAGACCTTAGTCTGGCTTGGGAAAGGAACAGGTCTGGCTGACAGGCCCCAGAGACAGGAAGGAATTCATGTCCTCACCAGCCTGAGAGCCCCCGATGACTTTCCTAGGGAGGTTCTCGACCACAGTCTTGGCGGCAGGTGGAGGTAGGTGATGGTCCCAATCTACTACCAGCCCCAAGTCTTCAAAGTCCATCCTATTGAAAAGTGACCTGGGGAAGAGGAGGCAAGGACAGAATCAAGAAAAACATTCACGTTTGTCCCCATAGTCCGCTGGGCATTAACAGATAAATACCCTGCTCGGCTAGTAGTAATAATCGCTACTTCCAGTACTTAGATGCTCCCTAGGTAAAAACCACGGTGGGAAACGGTTTACAGACGCTATTGGACGACCCGGGCTAAGAGCTTGTTCCCACTTGACACATGAAGCAACAAGCTCAGAGAAGTTACTCAAGCCAGGCAGGAAGGCCGTGGTGAACCCCGACTCCAACTCGGCAGTGTGGCCTTCCAGGGCCCCGTGCTTTCGGTTCCTAGTGGATCTGTCTACTCCCGAGCAGCCGGCCCCGACCCCGTGGCCGGTCTATTCCGGTGCCTCCCAGAGGCGGCTGCCCCCCGGCCCCACTCCCAACACTCTCCAGCTCGTCTTTCTCAGACTTCCTGTCCGAGGCCACGCACGGACGACACGAATTATCGCCACCCTCAATCTCGCCGCCGGAGCTAAGACTCCCGATTATTCACCCTTCCTCCTCAGAATCATCTGTCCCAGATAATCCGCCTTCGGCCAGTCCCAGCCCAGAAAATCTGCTGCCTGGTTCCCCACCCCCAAGGCCCGCGCACTCACCTTGCGAGTTCCAGCAACATGTTGGTTCGGGTCTCCTGTTCCGGATCAAACGGCTCGCAGTCATGTTCATCGAAATAGGACGCCATGGCCGCCCCTCTGTCTGACACAGCCCTCACACCCCGCTGCCCGCGGCCTTGTAGGGCTGGCCAATAAACTGGCGAGTTGAGAGAGAATGGCCAATAAGAGTACTCGGGAGGCGGGCGTAGTGACTGGTTACTGCACAGAAAGCGGAAGCACTAATTTGGCTGTTACTCATTGGCTCCAGTAAATCAGGTGACTAAAGACTAGAACCAATGGCAGAAGTGGGGCTGGCCTGAAAACGTTTGTTTTGACGTCGCGACCGGGGTAAATTCCCAGGGTAAACTCCCGCGAATTTCTGGTATGGTCGAGTCCTCAGGGATGTGAAAAGCTAAATGCCCGGTCTGAAAGGGTCTTCGTCTGCCCTGAGGCTCAGAGTGCCTCAGCCTTGGAGATGCTCAGACCTGCCGCGCAATATTTGATTCAGGAGTTTATGCTTGATTTCTCCCCCTCCCGAGGGGGGAAAATCCTGTGCATTTCTTATGAGTTGGGCATAATAATGAAAGGGTGGGACGAACCTCCCCAACTGAGAGAGGAAAGGGCTTCAGGAGAACTTGGGACCTCACCTGTTCCTGGGACAATTATTTGTGTGGCCTTCAGCCCAATGTTCAACCTCATTCTTAATGTCTACAAAATGAGGGGCTTGAAACAAGTAAATAAGTCTGGTTTGCATCCGGACTACACATGAGCCCCATAGGGTGTGGAGGGGATCTTTATAAAATAACACCATTGTCTGATACCTTCAAGGATTCTGATCTAACTGAACTTGAGTGGAACCTTGACACTGTGTCATCTGTATAAATCCTGCATCTGGGGGCCAGCGGTGGAAGAGCGCTAAAAACGTAACCCTCTGCTACACTAACTCACACGAGAAGATTCCGTTCATGTCACAGGACCTCCCTGGGTACTGCAAAGCATGTGCATGACTGTGGTTTGGGGCTGACGGAAGCTAGGGGTGGATCATGGAGTTAAGACCGTTTGGGGGCCAGCAGGTGGTGTGGTGATTAAGGCACTGGACTGCTACATGGTGGACCATGGTTCGAGTCTCAGACACAGCTACTTGAAAATCATGCTGGTTTCATGTATGGGCGCCCAAAGTCCTGACAGGAGAATGGAGGAAAAGGAGTTGCAGTGTGTTTATCCCCCCAGGGGTGATTTCTCACTTTCCCTCTCTGTCTATCTGTCAAGAACACACGCTCTAGAGAACCAGCAGTTAGCGTAATGGCTATGTTGCTGGACTCCCACATAGTTGACCGTGGTTCGCGTCCCGGACCCGGTGGCTTAAAACTCACGCCGGGCGCGTGTGCATGCGTGCCCAAGATCCCGAGAGGAGAATGGAGGAGAAGGGATTGCGGCGTGACCATCCCCTCTGGGGGGTGATTTCTCGCTTTCTGTCTCTATGTCTCTCTCTATCTGTCTGGCGAGCGCACGCGCTCTATAGCGAAAACCTCTCCAAAAAAAAAAAGAACACACGCTCTATAGCAGAAATTATAAATAAATCTTGTTAATGATTTTTAAGAGATTTTTGCTATAGGGCACGTGCATTTGCTGGAGAGTCAGAGAGACAGAAAGTGAGAAATCACCCCCCCAGGGGGGATGGCCATGCCATAATCCCTTCTCCATTCTCCTCTAGGGATCTTGGGCACACACGAACAAGAGCCAGGCATGAGTTTTAATCTACTATGTGGGAGTCCAGCAACCTAACCATTACACCATCTGTTGGTCCCATCAATGATGTTTTTTAAAAAAATGATCCTATTGGGGACCAGCAGTTGGCATAATGGCTATATCACTGGACTCCCATGTAGTCGACTGTGGTTCAAGTCCCAGACCCGGTGGCTTAAACTCACATTGGGCACATGTGTGTGAGTGCCCAAGATCCCAAGAGGAGAATGGAGGAGAAGGGATTGCGGTGTGGCCATCCCCCCTGAGGGGTGATTTCTCGCTTTCTGTCTCTCTGTCTCTGTCTGTCTGGCGAGTGCCCTATAGCAAAAATGCCCTATAGCAAAAACCTCTCCAAAAAAAGAAAAAAAAAAAGATCCTGTTGGGGCTGATAGCTCTCTGTCTCACTCAAAGAATAAATAAGTAATCTTTTAAAAAGGAAGATCCTGGGGCCAGCAGATGGCATGGTGGTTAAGGGTGCTGGACTCCCACATGGCCGACCGTGGTTCAAGTCCCAGACCTGGTGGCTTCCTTTCTTACTACTCTCTCTCTCTGGTCAAATTGGAAAATGATGATGATGATGATGATAATAATAAAGTTAAAATAATTCTTTAAAAAAAAAAAAGAGAGAGAGAAAAGAAAAAAAAAAAAGGAAGATCCTTAACTTTCCTTTTAAATAAAGTCTGCAGATAGCAGACTAGTGGTTACATGAGCTGGAGCCCACATGGCAGACTGCAGGAGTCCTGAGCTGCCCCTTGAGAAATCCGTGTGCCCACAATCTGAGAGGAAGATTAAATGGGGAAGGGATTGTGGTGTGACCATTCCCCATGAGGGGTGCTTTCTCACACTCTCTCTTTTGAGCATGCACACACTCCCTCTGGTAAATTTTTGTAAAGTCTGCGGACGATTCTATTGTGAGGCAGTTTTGAGAACCACTGAACTGGGTGATCTGAATGGTAGCTACTATTTGACATCTGAAACTGTTACATCGATGGATACTTTACACACAATATCAATAATTCTCACAATAGCTCTCGGAGCTAGGCACCATTCTGCTTTTAGTATAGGTAACACCTGAGTTTCAGAAGTGGTTTGCCCAAATTCACATAGCCTGTAACTACTGCAGTATCCCTGAACACCTATAGGGCAGAGTGCTCTCCTCCATCTTTGCTAGGAGAGGAAGATGATAATGAGCCCATGAAAGTAACAAGTTCTGGAGGCCAGCAGGTGGCTTGGTGGTTAAGGTGCTGGACTCCACATGTTCAACTGTGGTCTAAGTCCCACACCTGGTGGTTTGCTTTTCCTCTCTCTCTGTGGTGAACATGCGTGCCCTATAGCAAATTTTAAAATAAGAATAAGTAACTTTTTAAGGAATTGTTTTATTTTAGTTATTGTTATTCTTATTTTAATTTGACCAGAGAGAGAGAAAGGGAAACAGAAAACAAGCCACTGGGTCCGGGACTCAAACCAGGGTCAGCCATTGGGAGTCCAGCATCAACTACTGCACCACCTACTGGCCTCTAAATACTCTTTAAAATAAAAAAAATAAAAAAAAAAAAAAGGGGGGGGGGGGAAAGCAACAAGCTCTGTAACAGGTAAAGTGACACACAACTCTCAGGGCTTGTTGTTTCTTTCCTAGCTCTCTCTTTACCCAGCAAAGACCTGCTTATTTTTACATACTGGACCCTGAGTTCCCCTTACCACTCACACTGAGTCTGAGCTAAAGCTAAGTAGCCCAGGCAGAGGCTGCCCTGCTCCATAGTCTTGGTGGAGCCTTCTTTTCTTCTTCCACGCCTTTACCCAGTGACCTTTGCTGTGGCCTCAAAGGCACCCCCTGCCTGACCCTGGGTGGCCCTTGAAAAACCTAATGCCATCATTCCTCCTCAGGATTCTTTGGTGCTTTGAAAAGTCTGGATTCTTGGGGAACCAGCAGTTAGCGTAATGGCTATGTCGCTGGACTCCCACGTAGTCGACCACGGTTCGCGTCCCAGACCCGATGACTTAAAACTCACGCCGGGCGCGTGTGCGTGCGTGCCCAAGATCCCGAGAGGAGAATGGAGGAGAAGGGATTGCGGCGTGACCATCCCCCCTGGGGGGTGATTTCTCGCTTTCTGTCTCTATGTCTCTCTGTCTCTCTGGCGAGCGCAGGTGCCCTATAGCAAAAACCTCTCCCCCCAAAAAAAAAGTCTGGATTCTTTGCTACAGGGCAGGCTCCAGGCCACCATGTGTGACCCTGCATTATACTCCTTGAGAAGCCTGCCCTGATTTTACTGCTTGCCTTAGCCATAAGCTCAAGGAAGAACGAACAATGAGTGGAGAAATTGGAAAGTGGAAAACGTTCAGAGGGAATGGAGGGAATGTCTATCAGAAGGTAAAAAAGCCTCATGGAAAAAAAATCTTGGAAGTGCTCTCCTCTTTGTCATCCCATCTGGAATCCCATTGGTCTGAGCATCCCCAAGATGTCAAAAAACACAAGAGATTTGGGGACTAGCAGATGGCGTAATGGTTATGTCACAAGTCCCACAGAGCTGACTGCGGTTTGAGTCCCAGACCCGGCGGCCTGAAACTCATGCTGGGTGCATGTGGGTGTGTGCCCAAAATCCTGAGAGGAGAACGGAAGAAGGGGGATTGTGGTGTGGCCATGCCCCTGAGGGGTCATTTTCTCACTTTCTGTCTCTCTGTCTGGTGAGCACACACACCCTATAGCAAAAATATCTCTCAAAAAATAAATAAGGGATTTTATTCTCAGGACCAGCAGTTGGCATAATGGCTATGTCACTGGACTGCCATGTAGCCAACTGCGGTTCGAGTCCCGGACCTGGTGGCTTAAACTCACGCCGGGCATATGTGTGTGCGTGCCCAGGATCCCAAGAAGAGAATGGAGGAGAAGGGACTGCGATGTGGCCATCCTCCCTAGGGGTTGATTTCTCGCTTTCTGTCTCTCTGTCTCTCTCTGTCTTTCAGGTGAGTGCACGCGCCCTATAGCAAAAACTTCTCCAAAAAAAGAAATTTCATTCTCAGGGAAACAGGCTCCAAAGGTGAGGACCAACTTGAGGGTCTGGTGTGGGGCACGTGTGTCCTTGCTCCTGTACTCCACAAAGGTCTGCTGTGCAGGGTTGGATCAAGCAGGGAAAGGAGACTGAGCTGCGGGGCACAAGGCTCCGCAGTGCTGGAAGCCATGTGGAAGGTCACGGTTCTGAACATTCAGGCGTGTGCACACATACCCATGACCCTGGCTGGTGAGGAACAATGGTGGAGGAATCATGGTATAAGATTCTGTTAAGGGCACTTGTATTTCTGTCTTCCAAAAGAAATAAATAAACTTGGGAACCAGCAGTTAGCGTAATGGCTATGTCCCTGGACTCCCACATAGTCGACCACGGTTCGCGTCCCGGACCCGGTGGCTTAAAACTCATGCCGGGTGCGTGTGCGTGCGTGCCCAAGATCCCAAGAGGAGAATGGAGGAGAAGGGATTGCGGCGTGGCCATCCCCCCTGGGGGGTGATTTCTTGCTTTCTGTCTCTATGTCTCTCTCTGTCTGTCTGGCGAACGCACGCGCCCTATAGCAAAAACCTCTCCAAAAAAATAAAAAATAAAAAATAAAAATAAATAAATAAATAAACTTAAAGGAAAAAAAAGGGGGGGGGTGCAGCAGATGGTGTAATGGTTATGTCACTGGACTCCTGTGTAGTCGACTGTGGTTCAAGTCGTGGACCTGGTGGCTTAAAACTCACACCGGGCGTCGGGACCAGCAGATGATGTCCTGGTTATGTTGGACTCCCACATAGTTGACCGTGGTTTGAGTCCCAGACCCGGCAGGTGGCAGCTTAAACTCATGCAGGGCGCATGTGCGAGCCCAAGATCCCAAGAGGAGAATGAAGGAGAAGGGATTGCGGTGTGACCATCCCCCCCGGAGGGTGTTTTCTTGCTTTCTGTCTCTGTCCCTCTCTGTCTTTCTGGAGAGTACAAACGCCCTATAGGAAAAAACCTCTCTTCACACACACACAAAAAAAAAAAAAAAAAGAAAGAAAAAGAAAAAAGAAAATCACGCCAGCACACCCATACCCAAGATTCCAAAAGGAGAATGGAGGAAAAGGCCATGGCCATCCCCTCTGGGGGACAATTTCTCGCTTTCTGTCTCTCTGTGTCTCTGGCAAGTGCACGCACCCTGTAGTAAAAATCTCTCTATTAAAAAAAAATAAAATAAAATAAAAGAAGCAGGGAAGAAGAGGATGGAGCCACCTCCTGGGGTGCTGGGATAGAGTCTGGATGGTGGGCTTTGTCTTTTTTTTCAGATTTTATTTATTTATTTATTGCTATAGGGTGGGTACACTCACTGGAGACAAAGAGGGAAAGTACAGAATACACACCCCCAAACACAGGAGGGATAGCCACATCACAATTCGTTCTCGCCTTCAGGATTTGGGGCCCACACGTGCACACACCTGGCATGTTTTTCAAGTTGCTGGGTCCAGAACTCAAACCACACAGTTGGCCACATGGGATCGAGCCGCTTCAACCACCACCCCATCTGCTTTGTAAGCTACCCCAGGAGTCAAGCAGAGTGGAATTTACCAAGCTGGGGACCTTCAGACAGACAGACACACACACACACACACACACACACACAAACACACTAGCTTTTAACCAAACAGAAGCTTTTACTGAGCTCCAGGTGGGGCAGGCCTGGCACGGCCAGTGCAGTGGGCTGCCCTGAGGGCCAGTCTGTGGTGTGTGGGGAGATGCAGAGGTGCACACATCCGGGCTGCCTTCAGCATTCACTGGGGTGGCTCAGATGGGAGCAAATGCCTGGGGTTCTCTGGAGACCAGAACCAGCCGGTGTGGCCATTCCAGGCCTCTTTCCAAGCCCAGTTGGGTCAGTCCCCAGGGCCTGAGGCAGTGCCTGAGTCCTGGGCCTGAGGGGCATTACTGTCCCCACCACTCTGCCAGAAGACGACCAGTAGCACAATCAGGATGACAACCAGGACACCGCCCACCGCCAGCCCCACGTAGACCCAGCAGCGGATGTTCTCCCAGCGCTTCTTCTGAGCCAGGGTCTTGGTTGTCTTGCTGAAGGCTGAGCTCTGTGGACATAGGGTCAGAGTCAGTAGTTCCCTCAGGGCTTTGGAGCCAGCTCCTCCCAGCCCTACTGAGCAAGGTCCAGTCTCCTTCTGCATCCTTCCCTTTCCATCTGCTCTCCTTCTTCCCACAGCCTGCCCTGGGACCCACCTGCCCTGACTCTTGTTCTCTGACAGGGGTATAGCCCCTGACTTTCGGCCCTACTAGCTCACCTCCAGTTAACAGTGCCGGTCCCCGACGCACCGGAAAGTCTCACACCAAGGACTTAGTCCTTCATGAGACTGCACACTGTTGTCAAGTAGGCCTCAGTTCCCACTAGGGCCTGGAGACCCTGAGCACAGGCTAAGAGCTCCCTCTGAGGGCTTCACCAAGCCTCTCCCCTCCCCGCCCTGCTCCGCCAGGCCTCACACCATGTCTAGGAGTTGGTCTGAACGCTGCTCCAGTTCGGACAGCTTCCCATCGCGCTCCAGGACCTTGTCGAAGTTGTTGAGCATGATTGCCGTCACCTCGTCCGCCTGCTGCTGGCATCGCTCCAACTCTTTCCCTGCCTGGACACCAAGTCCGAGGTTAGGGCTGCATGAGGCTCCCACACAGCCCTCCTCGGGCCCCCTTCCCCCCATGGTGTGCGGGCACCCTGCATGAATGATGGTACCCTTCATACGAGGCCATGGTGGGTGCTGTGTGGAGGGCTGTTCTGAATGAGGGTAGCTCCCTGGGCTTCCCTCAGCTTCCTCTAAGCCATCCCAGGAGGGGATCTTCCCAGGACCCCACTTTCCCACAAAGCAGACACTGTGCTCACCTGCCCCACGTCTGCCCAACGCACACCTGCCCCACCTCTGCCCAACGCACACCTGCCCCACCTCTGCCCAACGCACACCTGCCCCACCTCTGCTCAATGCACATCTGCCCTATGGCTTCCCACTGGCCTAAGGAGGAAGCAAAGAATAGGAACCTAAACTACTTGGCTGGAAGCCAGCCAGAGAGGCTACCCAACAGCCACAGGGCTCGAAAGATCATTTTGGACCAACACATGCCATGGTCTCAGCCTAACCCTTCTTCCCAAACTGAGGAGCTCAGATCTCCTTCCTGAGGCCTCTGACTGGTCAGGCCAGTTCTGCCTCCTAGCCTGACCACACTCTCCACATCAGTCAACTCCCTCTCAACCTGGGAACCTCAGCTGTCTGGCCTCTGACTTTAAGCCATCCACTCAACCAGGGTCTTCACTAAGGTCCAACTCACAGAGATAAGACCACTCTTGGATTTTCCAGCCTAGGCAACAACCTCACCTAACAACAACAAAAAAACAGCTCAGGGACCAGCAGGTGGCGTGGGGGTTGGCACTCTGGACTCCCACGTGGCCTACCATGGTTCGGGCCATGGACCTAGCAGCTTGCTTTCTCACTTTCCCCTCCCTCTCTCTGTCTCTCTCTTATTTAAATTAAAAATAATAATAAATAAATAACATTAAAATAATTATTTAAGAAAAAAACAGTTCATTTCAGAGGACTAGAAAAGGAAGGGTGGGTTTCAGTCTGGTGAGATTGAGGTGGGTGGGGGGAGTCTGGGTCAAATCAAGAAAGGCACTGGGATTGGGGCCAGCAGGTGGCGTGGTAGTTAAAAGTGCTGGACTCCCACATGGCTGACCATGGTTTGAGTCCTGGACCTGGCAGCTTGCTTTATCACTTTCCCTCTCTCTCATTCTGTCCATCTCTGGTCAAATAAAATAAATAAATAAATAAAGTTGAAGGAGGAGGAGAAGGGGAAGGGGGGAGGGAGGAGGACAAATAATAATGCTCTGGGCTTTGGAAGCATGTGACTGAAAGACCCAGGGCAGTAGGCCCTGGCGTGAGCTGGAGGCCCAGGAGCAGGTTCAGGGACATTTCAGGGAGATGAACAGCAGTGGATTAGCAAACCACAGCAACACCCTCACGGCCTAGCCCCCCACAGCCCTTCCCAGTCCCCATCTCCTTCCCACAGCACCAGCCAAGCTCCCTTTCCTGCCAGCCCACAAGCCATTGTCTGCAGCAGGCATTTTGGCACTTGAGGGAATTCCACTTCAAACCAGAAAATGGAAATGTTGGGAGGGATCTTGTGGTCACAGAGGACCACCTCCTACTCAGGCAAGAATTCTCCTTCATGATCCTCACAGCTGCTATGGTACAGCCTCCAGGCGTTCCCAGTGTATGAGTCTCCTCTTCCGAAGTGGATCACGAACTCCCCGAGGGAGAGCAGGGGCCACCGCCCTCCCTCCATGGCCCCCACCCTCCTAGGAGCCCAGAGGCCAGCACAGAGCTGAGCACCAAGGACTCAGTGAGGGGTCTATGCATTACAGGCCATCCAAAAGCAACTCTCACTCTCAAAAGATGTTCTCCAAATGTGTTTACCCAGCAGCTGGAGTTTCAAGGGGCAGGCATCTGAAACCCAAATAAGTCAATATTTACCCACGAGCTAGCAAAGCAACAGGCCATGGGGAGGGGGTGCACTCCAGGCTGGGGGGAAACAGTGACTGGGAATACAGAGGAAGGGTGAAGAGAGCGGGGAGGCCACACTCCTACTTCTTCCTGAGTCAACCATCATCACTACTTGTTTTTTTTGTTTGTTTGTTTTTTTAATAATCATGTTATTTAACTTTACTTATTTATTTTAATTTGACTAGAGAGGGACAGAGTGAGCGAGCGAGAGAGAGGGGAACATGAGAAAGCAAGCCTCCAGGTCCAGGACTCAAACCACGGTCGGCCATGTGGCAGTCCAGCACCCTTTACCAGCACACCACCTTCAGGCCCTGTCACTACTGCTCTCTCTGCTATACTCTTCAATAAGTTTCCCTTACTTGGCCCTTTGGACTTCCCCACATATAGATTCTACGATAAAAACCTGGAAATGGACAAAGATTCGACCGAGACGCACTGCTGGAGACTGGTGTGGATTCATGCTGGAGGCTATTTTTCCTATTCTGAATGCTACAGCTGTTATTATCTTAGTCTCCAACAAGGGGTGAGACTAGGTCACATTCTCCAGAAAGCTGGCTGCGTCTCCAGCTGTAATCTTCAGCAGTACCCCCCCATACACACACACACACACACACACACACACACATACACACACACACACATACACACACACACATACACACACATACACACGCACCCATACACACACGCACACACACACATACACACACACACACACACACACACACACGCACCCCAACCCCCGCCAAACCAGGCCTGTCCAGAACCAAGATGGGCCCAGGCCGAAAAGAACATATTGACTCCAGGGAACACAGAGCTTTCACACTCAAGTCTCGGGCTCTCCTTGGCCCCACTCAACCAGAGGGAAAAGGACATAGACTCTGTGGGCAGGTCCCTGCCAGCACTGGGAGACATGAACGGGAAGGAAGGAAGCCAACAGCCACTGAGGGCCGCTCGACCTTATGCCACATTACAACCCTGCGCAGTGCCTGGCAGATAGTGGACAGAGGGCTAGTATTTTCTTTCCTTTTTTTTTAAAGGATTATTTATGGGGCTGGCAGGTGGCATGGTGGTTAAGTGCACCAGAGTCACATATGGCTGACTGCAGTTCAAGTCCTGGACCTGGCAGCTTCCTTTCTTTCTCTCTCTCTCTTTCTCTCTCTCTCTCTCATTTTTTCCCTGTTTTGTCAAATTAATAATAAGTAAATAGGGACCAGCGGGTGGTGTGTTGGTTAAGGCGCCGGACACTCCCTCATGGCTGACCACTGTTCTAGTCCCAGACCTGGTGGTTTGCTTTCTCACTTTCCCTCTCCCTCTTTCTTTCTCTCTCTGTGTCTCTCTCTGGTCAAATTAAAATAAATGGATGAATAAGTAAAAATTTAAAAATAATAGTAAGTAAATAAAGTAACTATTTTTAAAAAGAATTATTTAGCTTTATTAATTATTATTATTTAAATTTGCTATAGGGCACGTGTACTGATCAGAGAGAAGGAATGAGAGAGGGAAAGTGAGAAAGCAAGCCACCAGGTTCAGGACTGAAACCACAGTCAGCCATGTGGGAGTCCAGCACCTTAACCACCATGCCATCTGCTGGCCCCCAGAGTGAATATTTTCTGAATGAATCCTGTCTTCTTTCTTTCTTTCTTTCTTTCTTCCCTTCTTCTTTCTTTCTTTCTTTTTTTTTTAGAGCGAGAGAATTTTGCTTTAGGGCACGTGCGCTCGCCAGAGAAACGGAGAGACAGAAAGGGAGAAATCACCCCCCAGGGGGGCTGGCCACGCCACAATCCCTTTTCCTCCATTCTCCTCTCAAGATCTTGGGCATGCTCACACAGGTGCGTGGCCTGAGTTTAAGCCATCAGCTCTGGGACACAAACCATGATCAACTTCATGGAAGTCCAGCGATGTAGCCATTACATCATCTGCTGGTCCGGAATCCTGTCTGTTCTTAAGCTGGCCTCTACTGCAGATGAGACTCATGTGATAGAACTAGAGAAGAGTTAGAGCGGTGAGATAGGAATAGTGTGCTGTCACCACCCACAGGGAGGGTGCCGTTGGCAGGGTGGGAGCTGCGATTGGAAGGGGTGGGGTGACCCCTGAAGGATGGGGTGGTGCTGGGACACTGCATAGTGACAGGGACACACCCCAGCAGTGAAGACCAGACAGAAGGTAAGGGAGTGGGGGCAGGGTGGAACAGAGAAAGCAAATAAAAAACAAATAAATACAAAATTAAAAAGTCAAGTAGAGGAAACTCGCTTTATGGGAGAGATGGAACGAGCCAGGACAGGTCTGGGAACCGAGGGTGGCTGTGGAGATGTGCTTCTCTGCTGGCAGTAGATGGGCACACACGCAAGTGAGAAGTCAGGGCAGAGGAGCCAGCACCACAGGGTGGAGTGGTGCCATGGGGGGGTGGGGGGCGAAGTGATGCCCTCCAGGCCAGGGTCCAAGGGCGAGAGAAGCATTTCTTTCTTTTCTTTTAGTTTGCTCTAGGGCACATGTGCATGCACTCACAGGGGAGAGACAGAGAGAGAGGGAGGGAGAGCTAGAATGCACCCTAGGGGGGATGGCCACACTGCAATTCCTTCTCCTCTATTCTCTTCCTGGGATTTGGGGCATGCATGCACCCGTACCCTGTGTGTCCCTCAAGTCACCATCTCTGGAACTTCAACAGTGCAGCTGGCCAGGTGGGATCCAGCTGTCTTAACCACCAGGGCACCAGCTGGCTCAGGCAGGAAGCCTTTGGTTTTGTTGTTTTTGCTATAGGGCATATGTGCTCACTAAAGAGAGAGAGAGAGAGAGAGAAAGAGAGGGAGAGAAAGCACTCCCCAGGAGGGTGACCATACCAAAATCTCATCTCCTCTAGGGATTTTGGGCATGCACACACATGCATCTGGCCTGTTTTTTAAACCAGCAGGTTCAGGATTCAAACTGTGCTGTTGGCCATGTGGGATCCAGCCCCCTTAACCTCTTAATCACCATGCAACTGGCTGGCCCACACAAATAATGTTCTTGACAGACTGTTACATGACCTTTTGTACAGAATACACACACACGCATACACACACACCTCTGATCCTCAAATCTCCCAGGTTTTGCCAGCCTTAATATCTTTGCTTCCCCCTCTGAAAACACAGCTCTCAAAAACCTCCCTGACCTGTCTTTGTCTTCCCTCTCTCCTATTCAGAAGCTCTCCTGTTTAGAAACCCTGGTTTAGCTGTCATCAGATGGACAGGTGTAGGGACCGTGTGCCAGCTTCTCCCCAGGTTACCCTCAGCTGAGCTCAGAGGCTAAGAGCAGGCCTCAGCTTTGCATCCCTCTGTAGTTCAAATCCGGCTTCTGCCCCTCACCAGCTGAGCACATGAGACTGAGGACACGACCTTTCAGGCCCTCCACTTCCTCATCTGTAAAGTGTTGAGCATAAAAAATACCTACTCACAAGGTTAGCTAAGAATTATGTAACATGGTATAAACAAAAAGCTTAGTGCCATGCTTGACATGTAGTAAATAATAAATAAGACCTATATTATTGATACAGTCTGAATTTCCCTAGATCTTTTTGTTCAACAGTTACAGTCCTAAAATCCGCACAATACTTGTCAATAAGACTTCTTAGATAGTTTTACCAAAAGGCACAGCCATTATGGCCAGCAGGTAGTGTGGTGGGGAAGGTGCTAGACTCCCACATGGTTCACCACCATTCAAGTGCTGGACCCGGCATCTTGAAAATCATACCAGCGGAGTGATCTCTCTTCTGTCTCTGTCTTCCCAGTGAGCACACATGCCGTACAGAAAAAAATCTTTCTTAGAAAAAAAAAAAGAAGAAAGAAAATCACGCCTGCATGTGTGCCCAAAATCCTAGGAGGAGAATGGAGGGGAAAGGATTGCCATCCCCCCTGGGGGGCTGATTTCTTACTTTCCCTTCCACTCAGAGTCTCTCTTGCAAGTGCATGTGCCCTATGGCAAAAACCTAAAAAAAAAAAAAAAACTCAGTCATGTAAAGTCTTCCCTACTGCAGATGTATGTATTTCATTGTTTCTTTTTTTAAAAAAAACAATTATTTTATTTAACTTTATTAATTTATTTTAATTAGACCAGAGAGGAACGGAGGAGAGAGAGAGAGAAAGAGAGGGAAAGTGAAAGAGCAAGCCGCAAGGTCCTGGATTCGAACACAGTCGGCCATGTGGGAGTCCAGTGCCCTTAACCACCATGCCACCTGCCAGTCCCTGTGTATTTCATTGCTTCTAACCAAACACAGAACTTACATGGTCACTGACAACTGGCAACTGCTATACTTTATGTCCATCAGGCAATAGTTGAACTACTCCAGAGATTGTTTTTTTTGTTTTGTTTTGGTTTTGTTTTTAGTTTGCTATAGGGTGCTTATGCTAGCAGGATGGGGGTGAGGGATGAGAAATCACCCCTCCAGGGGCGTGGGCCATGCCACAGTCCCTTCTCTGTTCCCCTCTCGAGATGTCGGGCACACACGCACACACACACGCCAGGCATGATTTTCAAGCTGTCGGGTTCAGGACTCAAACCTCTTAATCAGCCATGTGGGATCCAGTTACCTTAACCTCCATGCCACCTACTGGCCCAGGGATTGTGTTACTAACTCCTATGGTAAACTAGATGACTAGATGTGGGGAGATCAAATGCTTCAGCTGACTGGCTAACGACTCGCCAGGCCTTTTGATGCTGCTGGCTCACGTGTGCGCCTGTGAGGGAGGCGTAACCACAAGTTCGCCGGACAGAGAGCGACCTACACGTGAATCCATTCAAGGGATTAATCATTCCCTCTCCCACAGCAGCTTTGTTCCTACTGTCTACACCCGCCACCATGTCTGGTACAAAGGAAAATTTCTAAGAAATCCTCATCGACTGACTGACTCATCCAGAAGAGAAGAGAAAGGAGAGGATGAGGGGGCCGGCAGGTGGTGTGGTGGTAAAGGGCACTGAACTTCCACATGGCTCAACTACGGTTCAAGTCCCAGACTGGTGGCTTGCTTTCTCACTTTTCTCTTTTTCCCTCTGTCCCCTCTCTGGGCAAATTGAAGAATAAATAAAGTTAAAATAATTCTTTAAAAAAAAAAAAAAGAATGGAGAGGAAGAAAGGCCAGGTAGGGAAGGGGATGGGAAGGAGTAAAGAGGAGAGCTGGGAACAGAGAAAGGGGGCAGGAGTAAAAGAAGAGGCAGCAGGGTGCCAGCAGGTGGCATGGTGTTGGGGCACTGGACTCCCACATAATCAGCCGTGGTCCAGATCTGGTGGCTTCCTTTCTCACTGGCCTTCTCTCTCTTTCTCTCTTTTACCTTTCTGTCTCTCTAGTGAGCACAGGTGCCATATAGCAAATTTTAAAATAACAATACTAATAAAAAATAAAGTTTAATCATTCATTTAAAAAAAACTTTTTGTTTTTTCTTTTTTTAAAAAGAAGACAGTGGATGGGGCCAGGGGAGGGGATGCATATATTACACCTTTCCGGGCCCTGACACACTCTAGCCCTCAGATGTACCTATGAGAGTCCTAAGGCTTTCCAGGGCTCGCTAACAAAATTACCCTAGCCTCAGCCTTCGCTTCAGGAGTTACTTCTTCACTCCAAGGGCTGAGGGCCAGCGAGACCACCCCTAACCCTGACCCATTCTTGGAGCCTCTCTCCATTTCCTGCCATGGCCTGGGAGCTCAGGGCTACCTTCCTGCCCCACTTCCTCTTCCTGCCTCCAGTGCCCCCACAGATAAAGCCATCCAGGCATCAGGACCCCCAGCCAGGCCACATCCATCACACCCCTGCCAGCTTCTCCAGCCCAGAACCTTAAAGCACCGAGCCTGCTTCCTGCCGGGCCTATCTTTTTGGGATCCCCAGAGGAGGGGGCAAACTGGCACTAGCTGTCTCCGCCACCTTTGCCTTGGAGATGGCAAGTGAGGACAGAGGCCAGAGTCTGCAGCAGGAGCAGGGTGACTCAACCAGGAATGTGTCACCCAATAGGGAGGTTAAGAGGGAGCCAGGCCCATGCACCCTGATAACTCCGGGGAACTTTTACAGTAAACGCCTCCCTTTCTCTTTCCCTAGGGAAGGAGTTTGCCCTGTAACAAACATCCTGCCAGGGGCTGGAACCGCCTCTACCTCCCCATCTGCTCAGGTTTCCAGCTCCTGGGCCAGACTTGGCTGCTCACAGCCCCGAGCGCCAGCAGAGAGGCTGAAGAGGTCATCGCACTGCTGACCACTTAGTGGTGGGTTCCGAGTGGCTGCACTGTTCCAAGGACCCAGCAAGCCAGGTATTGCTGACCCCACTTTACAGCTACGGAAAGGGAGTCTCGGGGAGGTTAAGTGACTTGCCCAGGGTCACAGCGCTGGGATCCCCGCCTGGTGCCCTTAGCCACTTCAGTCCTAGGGGACTGGAGCCCGAGCCTTGCTCGCGGGGGCAGCCCCGACAGGACGCACAGCTCACTCCCTCCCACTGCGCGAGGGGCGCAGGGGTCTGGACCCGGTCCAGCTCCCAGCTGTGGTCCCCTCTCCGGGTTCAGCCAGCGCAGGTGCGGGAGGACGCCCCCGCCCTCGGACTTCGGACTCCTGTCTCCCACCCTCCACTCCGCGCTCTGCCCGGCTCTGCCGGCCGCCCGGACTCTCACCATGGTCGCCGCCGCCACCTCGTCCCGGCGCCTCTGATCGCTGCAGTGCCAGCTGCCCCAGAGGAAGCGGAGGCCGGGGCGGGGCCGGCCCGCTCGGGGAGGGCGGGGGGCGCGCCTTCCGAGAGCAGCGACCGAGACCGGGTCAAACCGAAAGCAGCGGACAGCGACCCGGGTCTATGGGGCGCCTCTTCCCGGGCCGCCGGCGCCCGACTTCGGATGACACCCCAGGCTGGAGAATTAGGAACTGCTGTGCCTGGACGGTCTGGGGCCAGGTCTGCCCGCTAGGCGCACTTGGAGCCCCAGCTATGAAATGGGCGCGGTGGAGTAGGCGCTGGAACCTTCGATGAGGCTGGCTGCATCCCAGATCGGGTAGGTCCAAGGTGGCCGGAGGGCATCACTCGTTCATTCATTCAAGTGTGGTCGTGAAGCTGGATGCCAGAGACGCCCTGGACAAGCAGGCAGCGTCTTCACCTCAGTGAGTGCACCTCACCCATAACCAAGAACAGACCTACCCCACACGCACACTCAACGTTTCGAAACCAGAGTGGCAGTTGCACAATATTCTGAATACACTACATGCCACTAAATTGTACTTTAAAAAGGCAAACTGGGGGCCTGCAGGAGGTGTGGAGGTTAAGAGGCTGGACTCCCACAGGGTGGACTGTGATTCTAGTCCTGGACCTGCCCGCTTTCGCTTTCACTTTCCTTCTCTGTCTCTCTCTGGTCAAATAAATAAATAAAATAATTCTTTAAAAAATGGCAAACTGTATGTTATGTACATTTCACCTCAGATTAAAAAGAAAGGAGACCCCCATGGGGAAGGTGCTAGCCAGAGCTTTTCTGTGTCTCTGTGTTCACCAGGAGGACAGAGATCTCTGCCATGGCATGAACCGGGTCAGGTGGTGAAGGAAGCTGGTGTGTCTGCCACGGCTCCGGAGCCTTCCAGGGCTGACACTACCCCTCCTCTCCTCTCATTGCTGCAGATGTCACCAGCTGCTTGCTGTGCACCCCACTCATTTCAGCCCCTCACACTTCAGGTGAGGTCCTTTTAACCAAGAGGGGCTAAGGGCTTCCCTCCCTGGGCTGAGCCTCTGCCACAGATGACCCAAGGCAGGAGGGTTTCACAGCCCCTAGCCCTGCCCCAGATGAGTGGTTCCCAAGCCAGGACTCCCCCCCCCCCCCCGCCCCCCAGTTTCTTGGACCTTGAGTCCAAAGGGGGGACTGAGGAGAGAGAGAGTGGACATAGCCTTTTCTGTGCTTTCTTCCCCCAGATTTCAGGGAATGATTCCAGAATCCGACTTTTCCCAAATCCTGTCCCTCATCCCTGCCCCTACCCCAATTCCTCCCAATAGCTAGTTGTTTCGAATTCGGGAAAGGTTACAAGGGAGACAAGGACAGAGATGGCAAGGACACTCCCCACAAACCAAGGCGGCCAGGGCACTGGAAAGAGTGACAATGACGGTGGAACCTGGTGGGGAGGAGGAAGGCCCGAAGACAGAGGCTCATTGTGTCTGGAGAGGAAGGAGGGCCACAGGCCTTGTCCTGTGACACTGCCTGAGCCCAGCATGGGATGAGATGCATGTCCCCCTTGAACAACTGAGGCCCAGAGGCCCTGCTAGGTCCCAGCAGGCAGACAAAGGAGCACACTAGGAAAACAGAACATGCAGCACCACAAGAAGACAAAAAGCAGTCCAGCCACCCCAACCGTCAGCTCTACACTGCAACTGGGCCATAGAAGAGAGATGGCAATGGTGGAGGAAGGAGGGCCTAAACCAGGTCCTAAATGCTCTAAGTAGGCTCCACGGCTCATCTAGCAATTCCAGACACGAAGTCATAAAGGGGCAGGGGACTAGACAGTGGTGCAGCTGCAAATCCCAAAACTCTGAGGCTGAGCTTCATGGGAAGGTCCCAGCTTTGTATCCGGAGATCTCCCTGAACATGCCAGGGCACATGGGTGCCTGGGATCTAGAGCCGGTTGAGGCCAGGTGTGAAGGACAATGAGGGGACCTTGTTGCGGGTGCCTGTCTCTCTCATGGAAGAAATAACTTTTTTGTTTTTAAAGGGATATGGCAGGACCCAAGGGATCACTTAATAATCTTGCATGCGGGGCCAGCAGATGGCATAGTGGTTACGTCCCGCATAGCCAGCCGCTGTTCAAGTCCCAGACGTGGTGGCTTGAAACTCACACCAGGTATGTGTGTGTGTGCTCAAGATTCCAGGAGGAGAATGGAGGACAAGGGATTGTGGTGTGGTCATCCACTCTAGGGGGTGATTTCTCACTTTCCCACTCACTGGTTCTATCCCTCTCTCTTTCTCTGGCAAGTGCACACACCCCAAGGCAAAAACCTCTACGAAAAAAAAGAAGAAAAAGAAAAAGAAATAGTCTTTCATGCTTGGGCCTGCAAGTGGCTGGAGGTTAAGGAGGTTAGATTCCGTATGACTGAAGGCATGGTTCAAATTCCAGACCCAGGGGCTTGGAAAACATGACAGGCCCGTGTGCATGCATGCCCCAAATCCCTAGAGAATGGAGGAGAGTGGACTGCAGTGTGGCCATGCCCCCTGGGGAGTCATTTCTCATTTTCTTTTTCCCCCAGATGTACACAGACCCTTTAGCAAAACTAAAGAAAAAAAATTTTTGTATGCTACTCTAAAATGCTGTGTGCTGTAGTTTCAGATTTTCTTTCTTTTCTTCTTCTTTTTTTTTTTTTTTTGAGATTTTTTTGCTATAGGGCATGTATGTTCACCAGAGACAGAAAGCAAGAAATCCCCCCCCCCCCCCCCCCCCCCAGGGGTGAAGTCACTCTGCAATCCCTTCTCTTCCATTCTCCACTTAGGATTTTGGGCACGCACGCACATGCACCTGGCATGAGTTTTAAGCTGCCGGGTCTGGGATTCGAACCACAGTCAGCCATGTGGGAGTCCAGCGACATAACCATTATGCCATCTGCTGGTCCCAGGTTTTGGATTTTCTATATGCCAGGACCCCCTAGAAAATTCCAGTTCTAGACACCTATGACAATGGACGGACCAGAGAGGAACAAAGACAGGGAAGTCTCATTCATTCTCAAAACACACTTGGGTCTCAAATGGGAGAACCTGAGCCACAGGGTGGCCTCAGGAGGCAAAGGTGAAACGGGATGGGCGAACGGGCCTCACACAGAGAGATACTGAAAGGTCTTTATTGCCTGCCACCCACCAACAGTTTCCCAGCCACACGCTGGGCCCTCTGGTCGCCCCAACCCACTCTACGGTCTGTGAAAGGCAGCCACAGTCCAGCTCTCTCCTGCTGGAGGACCGAGGTGCTCCCTGGAGCATACGAAGTGGCAGAGGGGCAGGAGGACCAAGCAGCATTCCTGTGGGAGATAACAGGAGAGGGGGCCCCTCTTGGCACCCATCGTGGAGGGATGCCCCTGAAGAAAGGGGCGGGCTGGGAAGGGCTCCCTAAGCTACTCAATGGATGACACCAGTGGCAAGGAGCACGATGACAATGATGAGGATAGACACGATCACGCAGATGACGACAATCATCTTCACGTTCTTCCACCAGAACTTCCGAGCCACCTTCTGCGAGGTCGTCTTGAAGTGCTCGGACTGTTGGGGGGAAAGGTAGAGTGAGTGACCCCGCAGTCCCTCCCACTGGGACACAGAATCAGAAGCCCGCATGGCCCAACAGTTACCTTAGTGACGCTCATGAGTGATTAAGTAAACGCTCTAGCCTCCTGCCTGGACATGTGTCCCTTCATAACAATCTGGAGGGCCAAGTTCAAATTGAGAATTTTTTTTTTTTTTGGAGAGGTTTTTCCTACAGGGCATGTGCACTCACCAGAAAGAGAGAGACAGAAAGTGAGAAATCACCCCCCGGGGGGATGGTCATGCCACAAGCCCTTCTCCTCCACTCTCCTCTTGGGATCTTGGGCACATACACACGTGCCCAGCGTGAGTTTAAGCCACCGGGTCCGGGACTTGAACCATGGTCGACTACGGGAGTCCAGCAACATAGCCATTACGCTAACTGCTACTCCCCTCATTTTCTGTCTGTCTCTCCCACGAGCACATACGCCCTATAAAAATCTCTCAAAAAAAAAAAAAAAAAAAAAAAAAAGGAAAGGAAACTTCTTAAATTGCAGATACCAAGTTTCCCAGACTGTGTTGCCTGGATTAGGCTGTGGAAAGAGGAACTAAATCCAGGAACACAAAGGGGAATACACAAGATTTCACATAGGACACAGAAAGCCATAATAGCCAGTCTTTCCCCAGGACACAAACCCTGAGGCTCCAGCCTTTGCTGAACTCCCCGAGCAGCTGGCTTTGGCCCCCAGCTGGAAAGAGAGCAGAATGCGGTCTAGAAAGATGACTGGGAGATATTATTCTAACCTTCAGCTGCCAGAGGGCCAGGATCAAAGCACTTCACTGCCCTTCCCAGCTTCTTTTTAAAGCTGACTCGGCAAGACTCTAGCAGCTTTCTACCCCCTGCCTAATAACTTCTAGAGAAGGCCAAAGGACCTAGGAGGATTTTCCCAGAGCCAATACTTTTGCCCTGGGGAGGTCAGGTCCAACAGATTGTCAAGGGCATGTTTCAAAGAGAAAACAAGTTTCATAAGAGAGAAGCCTAAGAAATCCTGGGGCCAACAGAGCTGCCTATCTGTCTTAGAGAACGCCTCTATGGGCATTTTCCACCCCACCCCAGGCCCCAGTCATTGGACCCATTTCCTGGACTCCAGACCAATCGTTGAGGCCGAGCAGGATCAGAAGTGGGAACTCGGTTCGTATTATTTCCAAAGCAGATGACAAGACCATTGAAATGGCAGAGTTCCGTCCCTCCTGTTCACTCTGCCCTACTAAAACAACCTCTTCCCAGCAGTCCGCCCTCCCCTCCTCCTCCAGCCCCCCCCCCCCCCCCCCCCCCCCCCCCCGCAGGCTCCTGGACTCACCGTGGCCTCCAGATCCTCTGTCTTGTTGCGGAGGTGGTCCAAGTTTTCTCCTCGGGCCAGGATCCGCTCCACGTTCTGGGTCATGATATTCTTGACGCCCTCCACCTCACTCTGAAGGTTCCGCACTCGGTCATTTCCTCCGCCTCCACTGGCCTCCTCCTGGACAGCAACACAGGGGTTAATTAGGCCGACTGGTAGAGGAACAGGGAGAGACTCGCCCAAGGGCCAGGGGTGGGTATGGCCTAAGGGGAACTTTAGATTTTTGTAATATTTGGATTGTTGACAAAGAGCATGCTCTTTTCTGTCTTGTTTTGGTTTTTGTTTTTTTGCCATAGGGCATGTGCAATCCCAAGAGAAAGACAGAGAGAAGGAAAGTGAGGGATCACCCTCCCATACCCAGGAATGACCATGCCACAATCCTTCTCCTTCATTCTCCTCTCCGGATTTTAGGCACACGCACACACACACACACATACACACACATATACACACATACACACATACACACATACACGCCCAATGGGGTTTTTCAAGCTGCTGGTTCCAGGACTCAAACCACATGGTCAGCCATGTGGGAGTCCAGTGCCCTAACCATCATGCTACCTGCTGACCTAAAAGAGGATGTTTTTGTATTACTCCTGTAATTTACAAAATAAATAAATAGTATTTTTCAGCTCCAGAGGCGAGATCTGACGCTAGACAGACTAGGTCGAACTACTTTTTGGGAAGCTGGATGGTGGTACAGCAATAACGCAGTGCTCCGTGAGGCCGACCTGCATGGAAAGGGCCTGGGTTCCCGTTCAGAGACCTCCCTGAGCACACTGGGCCTGTGCTTGCTCACGATCTGGGGCTGAATTAGGCTGGGGTAGATTGCAGCATGAAGCTGGGGTGCCTGTTTCTCTCTGCCTCTCACTCGTGGAAGAAAGGAACTTTAAAAAGAAATAGGCCAGGGATCAGCAAATGGTGTAGCAGTGATGTCGCTGGACTCCCATGTAGTCGACTGTGGGGCGGACCTGGAGGCTTAAAACTCATGATGGGCACGTGTATGTGCGTGCCCAAAATCCGAGACGAGAATGGAGGAGAAGGGATTGCGGCGTGGCCATCCCCCCTGGGGGGTGATTTCTCACTCTCTGTTTCTCTGTCTCTCTGGCTAGTGCACCCTACAGCCAAAATTGCTCCCCCCTCAGAAAAAAAAAAAAGTAGGCCAAGAAGGCCAACATGTGGTGAGGTGGTAGGGGCACTGGACTCTCACATGGCTGATCACAGTTTGAGTCTCCAACCTGGCAACTGAGAATCATGTCAGGTGAGTGTGCATATATGCCCAGGATCCCAGGAGAATAGAGAAAGGATAGTGGCGTGGCCATACCGCCCCCCCGGGGGGGGGGCAGGTGATTTCTCACTTTCCTTCTCTCTCTCTCTCTCCGGTGAGCACAAACACCCTTAATACATAAATAAACCTTAATAAATAATTAAATAAATAAGTGGGCCAACAGATGGCACAGTGGTTAAGGTACTGGATCCCTCATGGTCAACTGTGAGGTTTAAGTCCCAGACCTGGTGGCTTGAAAAACATGCTAGGTGTTGGGGCCAGCAGATGGTGTGACAGTTATGTCATTGGACTCCCTCGTGGCCATCTGGGGTTCAAGTCCTGGACCAGGTGGCTTCAAAATCACACCAGGCATAGATGCATGAGTGCCCATGATCCTGGGAGGAGAATGGAGAAGGGAGTTGTGGCATGCCATCCCCCAGGAGGATGATCTCTCACTGTCTCTGTGTTTTTCTGGTGAGCATACACGCCCTAAAGGCAAAAACCTTTAAAAGAAAAAAAAGAGGGGACCAGCAGGTGGCGTGGTGGTTAAGGCACAGGACACTCCCACATGGGCAACCACGGTTTGAGTCCCAGACCTGGTGGCTTGCTTTCTCACTTTCTCTCTCTCTGTGTCTCACTCTGGTCAAATTAAAATAAAATAAAATGAATGAATAAATAAAATTAAATAAATTTTTTTTTGGAGAGGTTTTTTGCTATAGGGCGATTGCGCTCGCCAGACAGACAGAGACAGAGAGACAGAAAGCGAGAAATTGCTGGTCCCAATAAATAATTTTTTTAAAGAGAAAAAGAGGGACCAGCAGTTGGCGTAATGGCTATGTCGCTGGACTCCCACGTAGTCAACCACGGTTCAAATCCCGGACCGGGTGGCTTAAAACTCACGCCGGGCGTGTGTGCGTGCGTGCCCAAGATCCCGAGAGGAGAATGGAGGAGAAGGGATTGCGGCGTGGCCATCCCTCCTTGGGGTGATTTCTCGCTTTATGTCTCTCTCTGTTTTTCTGGTGAGCACATGCGCCCTATAGCAAAAACCTATCAAAAAAAGAGAGAGAGAGAGAGAGAGAGAGAGAGAGAGAAAGAATAAAAGAAAAAGATGCTAGGTGCCTGTGCACACAAGCTGGAAGCCCAAGAAGTGAATGAAGGAGAAGGAACTGTAGGTGGCCATGCCCCCCTGGAGAATGATTTCTCTCTCTTTCTCTGTCTCTGGCAAGCATGTGCGCCCCCATAGCCAACTGAAAGAAAAAAATAAAAGTGAGCCAACAGGTGATGATGGCAGCCAGATTACACATGGCTGACTTCGCAGTTCGAGTCCCAGACCCAGTCTTGAAAAACATGCCGGGCAAGTGTGTGTGCATGCCCAAAATCCTAAGAGGAGAATAGAAGTGAAGGGATTGCAGGAAGCCATCCCCCATGGCAGGTGATTTCTCACTTTCTCTCTCTTTTTGTCTCTCTCTGCCAAACACACAGTCCCCTTAGCAAAAAAATAATAAAAACATTTTTAAATAAGTAAATGGGCCAGTTATTGGCATGATGGTTAAGACAGCCAGATCCCACATGGCCAACCACATAGTTCACGTCCAGTACATGGCGACATAAGAAACACACCGGGCACATGTGCACGCAAGCCCAACATCTGAAAGGAGGAAGAGATGGAAAGAAGGCATTGCAGTGTGAACACATCTCATAGATAGCTTTCTCACTTTTCTCTCTCTGGCAAATGTATGCACCCTCTGGCAAATTTTTTAAAAGTAAATAAAGAAAGAAAACTTCTTTTGGGGTACTCCAGGTCACTGACAAGGAAAAGCACCGTCACTAGTGCTCCCCCAACAGGACCCCAGAAGACAGCAGGGCCAGCCTCTCACAACGCTTTCTTATAGCACAAGTACCCTCCAGCCCCCCCCCCCCCCCCAGCTGTTCACCAGTTCCCAGATCCATCCCCCTTCCTGGTCCCACTGGGTCCTCAGGAAGAGTGTCTGTGCTGGCCCTCAGAAACCCTCCCCGGCCAAGCCCACCTCTCTCTCTGCATGGCTGCAAGAGGAGCCCTGTTTCCCGCACCTCCTAGCCTACTAACCCTAGTTCCACTTCTGGGACCCAGAACAGACCCACGACCACAGCCCCCCAACGGCTCCACAAGCCGTTGAGCCGCACACTTCTGCTTTCCCCATAACTTAGCACCAGGCACGGGCAGCAGGCCACTGCCTGCTCAGCAGATATGAAATAAAAACACCGGCCTTCGTGCTGGGGAAATGGACATCGGGCCTCCCTGGCTGATGCTTCATCCCGGAGACTTCATGATAAAGTTTTTGAACAGGGAGGAAAAACATTATTAAGCTCCTCCCTCCCTGACCGGCTGGAGCTCCAGAAACAGGCCAGGGGTGTGGGTCATACTAGATTATCGCAGAGAACCACCTTCTGATTCTTTTAATAAACTCCTTAACTCTCCTCCTCTGGTTTAGAGAGCAAGGGCCGATTCCTTGGGCTCCCGGGCCCAGAGAAATTCTTTGGGTTTCTGTACAGGGGTAAAGTGAAAGGACGAGGGGGAGAGCTACTGCCACTGGGCTGGAATCTGAGCTGGGGACAACAGAGGCGCTGCCCTGGCCCTGTGACACCGGGCTCCAGCCCCAGCGGGAGGAGGAGGAGGAGGAGGGTGACAACAACTCCGCCTGGAATTCCGACCCCCACCCCCACCGACGTCCTCCTCCTGTCCACAAGGTCCCAGAGGGAGGCAGCAGAGAAGGAGCCGGCTCCCCGCCCAGACACCTTAGGGCTATTTGCAGCCAAGTTGTCAAAGCGGCCACAGCAGCGCCCGCCCAGCCCTCCGACTTCGCACCAATGCTCCTGTCCCGTCACCGCCAACTCCCAGGCCAGATCCCACTCCGGCTCCTCTTTACATCAGCCCTTTGCTGGTTCCCGGTTCACTCACCATGTCTCCCAGCGGCTCAGGCCCGTCCACAGCAGAAGTCGCCTCGCCTGTTTCCTCCCCGGCAGCCCTCGGTTCACTTCCTGCTTGCTCCAACTTTCAGCCCGCCCCCCGCCCACCTCGCATCCCAAGCCGCTCCAGCCACACCTAACGCAGGTTGCCCAGGTAGGCGTGCACCATCCGCTGCCCTCCCAGTCTCCTCCCAAACAAGAACTTCGGCTTAAAGCAACACGGCTCCAGAAGTCTTCTAACTTATCAGGAATGAGGAAAAAAAAATAACAAAACAAAACCAAAGATCAAACAGCGCTCCTGGGTTTCCTGACGCTGAACCTCGTCATGGGGAAAGTGCAGCGTCTTCGTGTTCTGTCTTGAGTATCTGGCTCTGGTTTCTAGACACTGAAATCAACCTGAAGCACCCTGGCAGGCCTAGTTCACATGGAAACAGAATGCGCATGTGACCATTTTCTGACTGGACAACCTTCCCTCTGCTCTATGGATGGGCAAAAAGCACCACAATCTGCAAAGTCTGGAAGGCTGTGAACCCCGGGCTCATGCAGAGCTCAGGGTTACTACAAGAGCTTCGTGGCCCCAAGAGTAGCTCTTTGCGTCTCCGGCTCCGTGTTCCACAGGAGTGGATACTGAGCTCAGAGGTGGTGGGAGGGAGAGATCACCTGTGCGAGGAGCCTAGCACCACATCTGCATGAACTAGGTCACCAGGAAATGACAGCTCCCCACCCCCTCCTTTGCTTCCAGAGTTCTGCAGTTCTACACTTCCCTTCCGGGCTGCCACGGGATTAGTGAGTCCGGTCAGTGGTCAGAGGACTGCCCCACGGACCAGAGGGGGCCTCAAGGCAAAGAACTTTTCCACTAACCTGGCTCCTGGCCAGGGAAAATCTGTTCTTCCTGGACGTTTACTAAGGCAGAAGAATAACAACAGAGACATGCGGAAGGGAGCAGGCATTCTTGTCCCACCCTAGAAAAAAATAACAGTTCCCAAAAGAAAATGTCAGCTCCTTTAACAAATACGTTTTTTAAAAGACAAGTTCTTTTTTTTTTTTTTTTTTTTGGAGAGGTTTTTCGCTATAGGGCGCGTGCGCTCGCCAGACAGAGACAGAGAGACAGAAAGTGAGAAATCACCCCCCAGAGGGGATGGTCACGCCGCAATCCCTTCTCCTCCATTCTCCTCTCGGGATCTTGGGCACGCACGCACACGCGTCCGGCGTGAGTTTTAAGCCACCGGGTCTGGGACACAAACCACGGTCGACTACATGGGAGCCCAGCGACATAGCCATTACGCTAACTGCTGGTCCCAGACAAGTTCTTTTTTGAAAAAAAAAAATTATTTAATTTTATTTATTCATTTAATCAAAGACAGACACAGAGAGAGAGAGAGAAAGCAAGAAAGCAAGCCATCAGATTCAGAACTCAAACCGTAGTCAGCCATGTGGGAGTGTCCAGCGTGTTAACCACCACACCACCTACTGGTCCCATAAACACAAGTTCTTTTTTTTTTTTAATAATTACTTTATTATTTAGCTTTATTTATCCATTTATTTATTTTAATTTGACGAGAGAGTGATAGTGTGTGTGTGTGTGTGTGTGTGTGTGTGTGTGAGAGAGAGAGAGAGAGAGAGAGCATGAGAAAGCAAGCTGCCACATCTGGGACTTGAACCGTGGTCGGCCATGTGAGAATCCAGCGCCCTTAGCCACCATGCCACCTGCGGTACCAACACAAGTTCTTACTGTTGTGATCTTACTGCCTCAGCCTCCGAGCTGGGACAAGATCAAGTCCAATTCTGTTTTAGACATGGTCTCGCTATCCAACAAATACATTTTATTTTAAGAATTATTTATGTAATCTATTATTATCATCATTTTAAAATTTTCTGTAGGGCACATATGCTCACCAGAGAGAGAGAGAGAGAGAGAAGGAAAGTGAGAAAGCAAACTGCTAGGTCCAGGACTCGAATCACAGTCGACCATGTGAGAGTCCAGCAACTCAACCACCATGCCACCTGCTGGCCCCAACAAATACACTTTTTTTTTTTTTTTTGAGAGTTTTTTGCTATTGGGCGCTTGAGCTCGCCAGACAGACAGAGAGAGACATAGAGACAGAAAGCGAGAAATCACCCCCCAGGAGGAATGGTCACGCCGCAATCCCTTCTCCTCCATTCTCCTCTCGGGATCTTGGGCACACACGCACACGCGCCCGGCGTGAGTTTTAAGCCACCCGGTCCGGAACACGAACCGCGGTCAACTACGTGGGAGTCCAGCGACATAGCCATTATGCTAACTGCTGGTTCCCTAACAAATACACTTTTAATAGATTAAATTTCGGGTTCCTATAGCATATTTTTTTAAAGAATTGTTTTATTTAATTTTATTCATTGTCATTATTTTTATTTTCCTTTTTTGAAGTTGACCAGAGAGAGATAGAGAAGGAAAGTGAAAAAGCAAGCTGCCAAGTCCAGGACTTGAACCATGGTCAGCCATGTGGGAATCCAGCCACCTTCACCATGCTACCTGCTGGCCCCTCCTGTAGCATTTTGAGACACTTTTATTCTTTTATTTATTTATTTTTGTAAATTTTCTATAGGGTAGGTGTGCTTGCTGCAAAGAGTCAGAGAGAGAGAAAGAGAAAGTGAGAAATTACTCCCTGGGGGAGTGACTACACCTCAACCTTCTCCTCCATTCTTCTCTTGGGATTTTGGGCACACATACACATACTCGTGACTGGAGTACCTTCCAAGCTGCTGGGTCTGGGACTTAAATCACATAGTTGTCCGTGTGGGATCCAGCTGCTTTAGCCACCATGCCACTGGCTGACCCAAGAGAAATAATCTACTGTAAAATCTTGTCCCCAATTAGAGGATAACATTCTTAGATCACAAAGACGAATTTTTTTTAATAGCCAGAGGGTGAATGCACTCTCCTGAGAGGGAAGAAGAGGGAGAAATCACACCCCCATGGGGCGTGGCCATGCTACAATCCCTTCTCTTCTATTTTTCCATCCTGTCTGGATTTGGGACACACATGCTTTCAAGTCTGGTGTGTTTTTCAAGCCACCAGGGTCAAGATTTGAACTGGGCTATCGGACTGGCCAAACCGGAATTTGTTTTTAAAGAATTATTTTATTTAACTTTGTTTATTTGCTTTAATTTGACCAGAGAGGAACAGAAAGAGAGAAAAAGAGAAATGAGAAAGCAAACTGCCAGGTCTAGGACTTGAACTGCAGCCAGCCATATAGGAGTCCAGTGACCTTAACCACCATGCCATTTGCCACCTCCAGAATTTGTTCATTTTTAAGGTTTTTGCCATAGGACCCAAGTGCTTACCAGAGAGTCAGTGAGAGGGAAAGTGAGAAATCACCCCCCAGCAAGGGATGGGCACATCACAATCCCTTCTCCTCCATTCTCCTCCTGCGATTATGGGCGCACACACACACTTGGCATGATTTTCAAGCTGCTGGGTCTGGAACTCAAACCACAGTCAGCCATACAGAAATCCAGTGCCAGGACCAGCAGTTGGCGTAATGGCTATGTTGCCGGAGTCCCATGTAGTCGACCCCAGTTCGAGTTCCAGACCCGGTGGCTTAAACTCACGCTGGGCACGTGTGCATGTGTGCCTAAGATCCCGAGAAGAGAATGGAGAAGGGATTGCAGTGTGGCCATCCTCCCGGGGGGGTGATTTCTCGCTTTCTGTCTCTCTCTGGTGAACACATGTGCCCTATAGCAAAAACCTCTAAAATAAAAAAAACCAAAAAAAAAAAAAAAAAAAAACAAGAAGTCCAGTGCCTTCACCACTATGCCACCTGCTGGTCCCTTCGATATTTTTAAAGATTGTTTTTAGACAAATTTTTGCTGTAGGGCACATGCAGTCACTAGACAGAAAGTGAGAAAGCACCCCTCTGGGGGGATGGCCACACTACAATCCTTTTTTCTCCTTGGATTTTGGGCACGCACGCCCACATGCCCAGCGTGCCAGGTCTGGGACTTAAACTGTGGTCGGCCATGTGGGAGTCTAGCAACATAACCACTACACCACCTGCTGACCCCAAGTTTGTTTATTTTCTTCACAATTGAGAACACATTAGTGCATGAGAGAGAGAGAAAGAGATGCTCGACAGGCTCTCATCATGCCTCAATCCCCTTTCCCCAGCTCTTCCGGCTCCATGAGGATCTCGGGACTGTGCATGCACCTGGCATGTTTTCGGGCCAACCTGGGAATCTGAACTTGGGACTGCCATGTGGCTTCCAGTACTGTACTTCAGTTCATTCTGACCACTGGCCCAGACCTGGATTTTGGCGGCCAGGACAAACAGCCTAGGAAAGTAGTTATGTGCCAGACTGTTTTCACAGTGTGGCCGCCTCACCCTCAGCATCCTTAGAAAGGCTACAACATGGGCTAGCCCACAGCTTGGTGGTGAAGGCAGGTGGATCCTACATGGCTGACAGCACAGGCTGAGGCCTAGAAACAGTGGCTTAAAAACACAATGGGGGAACCAGCAGTTAGTGTAATGGCTGTTGCTGGACTCCCATGTAGTCGACCGCAGTTCGAGTCCCAGACCCAGTGGCTTAAACTCACACCGGGAGCGTGTGCGTGCGTGCCCAAGATCCTGAGAGGAGAATGGAGGAGAAGGAATTGTGGCGTGGCCATCCTCCCTGGGGGGTGATTTCTCACTTTCTCTCTCTCTGTCTTTCAGGCGAGTGCATGCACCCTATAGCAAAAACCTCTCCAAAAAAAAAAAAAAAAAAATGAGCCGCAGGCCTGGAGTTCTCCAGCAGAGACTCTGGGTCCACCCGACCGTCACTTTTACTTGTCTGTCCTTTCTCAATCCACAGCCGTTCCCCTCGGGGTACTCTATCTCTTTGCCATCTGGCAGAGGCACACAAAACCTCTGGTAAAATTTTAAAAAAGAAAAAGAAGAAAAAGAAAGGCTACAAAATGGTCAGGTGGAGATGGCCTAGAACCTCTGATCTGTGTTTGTGCTGTCCAGCATGGTAGGCGCTAAGCACACGCAGCTGCTGAGGATCTGTACCGCAGCTAGTCTGAATGGAGGTGTGTTGTGTTAAACACACACTAAACTTCCAAGACTTAATAGACAAAAAAGAATGCAAATCTCTCATTAATGAAATTTTTTATAGTAGAGGGCAGGTGCACATGCCAGAGAGAGGGAAAGAGACAGTCCACCCCATCCTCCCCCTTCCTTTCTCCATCCCATTAGGACTTGGGGCACACGTGTACATAGAATCCTGGCTCCAGTGGCTTGAAAAACACTCACATAAAGAAATGAAGGAAAAAGGATGAGGGGGTATTTCCTCTCTCTCTGTCTGGTGAGTGTACATGCCCAATTTAAATTAAAAAAAAAAAAAGGTCTACTTGAAATAATGTTTTGGCTATATTGAGTTAAATAAAAGGTATTAATAAAATTAATTTCACCGGGACCAGCAGTTAATGTAATGTCTATGTTGCTGAACTCCCATGTAGCCGACCGTGGTTCGAGTCCCAGACCCTGTGGCTTAAACTCATGCCAGGCATGTGTGTGTGCACGTGTGCCCAAGATCACAAGAGGAGAATGGAGGAGAAGGGATTGTGGCGTGGCCATCCCCCCTGGGGGGTGATTTCTCGCTTTCTGCCTCTCTGTCTCTCTCTGTCTTTCTGACGAGCACACATGCCCCATAGCAAAATCCTCTCCAAAATTAAAAAAAAAAAATTAATTTCACCTGTTGTTTACTTTCTTTCTTTTTTTTTTTTTTTTTTTTTTTTTTTTTGGTCAGAGGGTGCATGCACACACCAGAGAGAGATGAAGAGAAAGGGAGAAAATGCCCCCCAATAGGGCATGGTCACTCCTCAATCCCTTCTCCTCCATTTTTCTGTCTTGTCAGGATTTAAAGCATGCACACACACTTTGTATGTTTTCTAAGCTGCCTGGTCTGGGACTCGAACTGCACAGTTGACCATGTGGAATCCAATCACCTTAACCAAATCACAGGCTGGCCTCTCATTTGCTTTTTTAATTTGGCTACTGGTAAGTTTTTGTTTTTGGTGTTTTGTTTTTGTTTTTAATTATTTTATTTATTTATTTATTTATTTAACCCAAGAGGGACAGAGCAAGAAAGAAAGGGAAAGCGAGAAAGCAAGCTGTCAGGTCTGGGAGTAGAGCTGCAGTCAGCCATGTGGGAGTTCAGTACCCTTAACCACCCACATCACTGCCGGCCCCAGGTTTTTTTTATTTTTATTTTTTAAGAATTATTTTATTTAGCTTTATTTATTTACTTATTTTAATTTTCCCAGAGAGAGACAGAGTAAGATGAGAGAGAGAGAGAGAAAGCAAGCCACCAGGTCCGGGACTCAAACCGCAGTCAGTCATGTGGGAGTCCAGCACCCTTAACCCCCATGCCACCTGCTGGTCCCTGGCTACTGGTAAGTTTTAAATTACTTGACTAGTAAAAAATTTTAAATTATACATTACAACGTATTTCAAAATTATCTGTTCATTGGACACGCTGACCTAAACCTTCATGTTTATATAAACTTGGACAAACCTGTATGACAACTCTAAGCCTCAGTTACAGCTTCTGTGCCCAGCATTGAAAAACCCCAGTAAATGCTGGTTATTGGGACTACTGTTAAGAATCCTAATGGGGGACCAGCAGATGGTGTGGTGATTAAGGCGCTGGATACTCCCATATGGCCAACCATGGTTTGAGTCCTGGACCTGGTGGCTTGCTTTCTCACTTTCTCTCTCTCTCTGGTCAAATTTAAATAAATTAAAAAAAAAAAAAAGAATCCTAATGAGCTGGATCGGTGGCCTAGTGCGTATGGAAGCAGGACTCCACAAGGCCAACTGCAGTTTGAGTCCCAGCCCTGACAACTTGAAAAACACATTGAGGGGAACCAGCAGTTAGCGTAATGGCTATGTCGCTGGACTTCCACGTAGTCAACCGTGGTTCGCGTCCCGGACTGGGTGGCTTAAAACTCACGCCAGTCGCGTGTGTGTGCGTGCCCAAGATCCCGAGAGGAGAATGGAAGAGAAGGGATTGCGGCGTGACCATCCCCCCCGGGGGGTAATTTCTCGCTTTCTGTCTCTATGTCTCTCTCTGTCTGTCTGGCCAGCGCACGCGCCCTATAGTGAAAAAACCTCTCAAAAAAAACCCCAAAACCAAAAACAAAAACAAACACATTGAGCACATGTAAGTGCTCAGAATCCCTACAGGAGAGAAAAGTGAAGGAGAAAGGATTGTGCCATGACTACGGTCCATTAAAGGGTGATTTTTCTCTCTCTCTCCCTCTCTCTCTCTCTCCTGAGTGCACGTACTCTCTGGCAAATCGAAAAGAAAGAAAGAAAGAAAAAATTCCAGCTGTTAAATAAAGAGGTAGGTAGGGGAGCATGAAAGGGGAAAGAAATAGAGGGCCAGAGTATGATGTCTGAAGGGAGCAGCAGGAAGTGGAGGAGTGGGCCAGCAGGTGGAATGGGGATTAAGGCACTGCATTCTCACATGGTCAAAGTGGTTCAAGTCCCAGACCTGGCAGCTTGAAAATTACACCAGCACATGTGTGTGTATGTGCCCAAAATCCCAAGAGAAGAATGGAGGAGAAGAGATTGCTGTGTAGTCATCCCCCCACCCCCGTGTGTGTGTGTGGGGGGGGTGATTTCTCACTTTTCCTTTCTTTCTGTCATCAGAGAGTGCATGTGTCCTATGGCAAAACCCTAAAAAAAAAAAAAAAAAAAAAAAAAAAAAAGGAAGAAAAAGAAATGGAGGAGTATCTCTGGGGTAGTCAGGGTTACAATGGCTGAGAAGTTACCGGGGTCTAGTACACCACGGCAGCCTTAGTCATATGGGGGTGTCCTGGAAGAACTGACCCTTAGTTTACACCAAACAGAAGCAGGGAGCCCAAAGTGCCCACAGTTGGGCCTGCAGCCTGTTCAGGCTCATCCTCCCCATGTGGAATCCCCGCGTGGCCTCGCCTGTACGAGCATTACCTTACCGTCTGTCAGAGACCACCTCGACCACACCTCCCCAAGGTGAGACGTTCAGTAGGGTACTAAGCAATGCACTAGGAGCAGGTATGGCAGGGCCCAGGCTTGGTGACCAGTGGGGTGGACCATGGAGGAAAAGGGGTTGTAGTGTGGCAATTCACCTGGGAGATGATCTCTCACTTTCCTTTTTTCTTTAGAGAGATTTTTGCTATAGGGCGCATGCACTCACCAGAGAGACAGTGAGAGACAGAAAGCAAGAAATCTTCCCCCTGGGAGGATGGCCACACTGCAATCTCTTCTCCATTCTCCTCTAGGGACTTTGGGCATGCATGCAAATGCACCCAGAGTGAATTTTAAGCTGCTGGGTCCAGGGCACAAACCATGGTCGACTACATGGGAGTCCAGCGACATAGCCATTACACCATCTGCTGGTCCCCCTCACTTTCCTTTTCATTGTCTTTCTTTCTCTCTGGAGAGCACACTTGCCCTATGGCAAAAGCTTAAAAAAAAAGAAAGAAAAAAGAAAAAAGGAGAAGAAATAAATATAAAAGAAAAAATTATTGGTTATGATTAATGAAATAAAATATGGAATTCCAATCAAAATCCAAGCAACTTATTTTGTGAATATTGACAATCTGATTCTAAAATGTATATGGAGAGGCCCATCTAGGGGTGTATCTGTGGCAGATAGGACTGTAGTCTGGAAGCCGCATGGCTGACCATGAGTTTGGATCCCCACGTTGGCCTGGACCATGCTAGATGTCTTTGCATGTGCCCGGCACCCTGACTAGAAGGGGGGCTGTGGGAGGTTAGATGGCAACATGGCAGACCTGTTAGAGTTGCTGTGCTCTCTCTCTCTCTCTCTCTCTCTCTCTCTCTCTCTCTCTCTCTGCTGTGCATGGAAGTCTACTTTATCATGAGTAAAAATAAACATACAAAAAAGTTTATATGGAGATTCAAAAAAGACCCAGAAGGGCCAGCAGGTGGCATGGTGGTTAAGGGTGACCATGGTTCAAGTCCCAGACCTGGCAGCTTTCTCTCTCTCTTTCTCTTTCTTTCATGCTGTCCCTTTCTGGTCAAAGAAAGAAAGAGAGAAAAGAGAGAAAGAGAGAAAGAGAGAAAGAAAGAAAGAAAGGAAGGAAGGAAGGAAGAAAGAAAGAGAAGGAAAGAAAGTTAAATAAAAAATGATTCTAAAAAACTAAGACATTTGTAATGGTTATTTAAAAAAAAAAAAAAAAAATGATCCAGAATAGTGAACACAATATTGAAGGAGAACAGAGTTAGAGGACTGGCAATACCAGACTTCAAGATCTGTGATAGGGCTGGCTCTGTAGTGCAGTGGTAATGTGCCGCTCAAGAAAAGCTGGATTCGGGAACCAGCAGTTAGCGTAATGGCTATGTCGCTGGACTCCCAACGTAGTCGACTTCTGTCTCTATGTCTCTCTCTGTCTGTCTGGCGAGCGCATGCGCCCTATAGGGAAAATCTCTCTCAAAAAAAAAAAAAAAAAAAAAAAAAAAAAGAAAGAAAGAAAGAAAAGAAAAAAGAAAAGCTGGATTCCACATGGCAATATGGTTCAAATCCCCAGCATAGTCAGTCTGAAACGCACTGGGCACATGCATTAAAAAAATAAACAAACAAACCTTTTGATTTCCCTCTCTCTCAAAATTATACTCATCAGGGGCCAGCAGATGGTATACTGGTTAAGGTACTGGACTCCCACATGGCTGACCATGGTTCAAATCCTAGAACCAGTGGCTTGAAACTCATTCCAAGTACATGTGCGTGTGTGCCCAAGAGAGGAGAATGGAAGAGAGGGATTGTGGCATAGCAAACTCCAGGGGGGGATTTTTTTACTTCTGTCTGTCTCTCTCTGACAAGCGCATACACCCTATAGTAAAAATCTCTCTCTCTAAAAAAACTGTACTCATCCTTCAAAGCCCAGGTCAAGTGCTTTTCCAGTCGTAATTCATTTCTTCCTCAGTGCCCCTGTAGCACTTGTTTTTTTTTAAAAAAAGAATTATTTAACTTTATTTATTTTAATTTAATTTAATTTATTCATTCATTTACTTTAATTTGATCAGAGAGAGAGACACACACACAGAGAGAGAGAGAGAGAGGGAACGTGAGAAAGCAAGCTACCAGGTCCAGGACTTGAATCATGGTCAGCCATGTGGGAGTGTCCAGCACCTTAACCACCATGCCACCTGCTGGTCCCAGCACTTGTTTATTAATATTTATGGCCTTCTATATTTGATTACTGGTTTTACTATCCTATTATTTCTGTAGCCCTTTAACCTGTTTCCTTAAACTCCTAGGGGACAGAGGCCACACTTTAGTCCTTTTGTTTTCTCTTTTATAATTTGTCCAGTTCTTAGCACACAACAGACCATAAATGCTAAACCTAATGGAATCTTCTAATCTTGAGTGGTGGGAGGAGAATTAGTACACACTTCCCAACCCACACTGAATCCATTGGGCTGGGGGTTTAAGAACAGATGAAGAGATTCACCTCCTGGGACCAGCAGATGGCGTAGTGGTCACATCACTGGACTCCCACATTGTCCACTGCTATTTGAGTTTCAGACCCAGAGGCTTGAAATTCACTCCAGGTGTATGTGCTGGTGTGCCCAAAATCCCAAAAGAAGCGAGGAGAAGGGATTGTGGTGTGGCCGTCCCCCGGGAGGTGATTTCTTATTTTCTGTCTGTGTCCCAGTGAGTACATGCTCCCTATAGCAAAAATCTCTCTTGAAAAAAAAGAGAGAGAGAGATTACCTCCTGGGCCGGCCGCATTGCCTAGTGGTTAAGAGAACTTGATCCTATATGGCTGACCTCAGTGCAAGTCCTGGCTCCATAGCTGGAAAACACCCTGGGCCCATGTGCCTGTGTGTCTCAAATCCCGACAGGATGGAGACATGGAGGAGGAGGGATTGTGGTGGGACCAAGCCCCAGTGGGAAGTGCTTTCTCTCTCTCTGGTAAGAGCACACGGTCTCTGGCAATTAAAAAGGAGACAGCAAGATAAAAAAGGAGCTAGCAAGATAAGTAGATGTACGACTTCCAGAGCGACTTGGCCTGCCTTGCCAACAGGATGACCTAGAAGAGGGCTGTATCCTCAACAGCAGGAACACAGTTAGCGAGGAGATTTCACTTGCCAAACACATCTGGCCCCAATAATTCCTACTTTTATGTTTAATCAGGCCATTCTTTTTCTTTAGGATAATAGTTCTCAGTGTGTGGTCCCTAAACCCCTGGAATCTTCAAGTGAAAAAAATTCTATAATAATACTGACATATTTTTCTTTTTTAAAAAAAGGATTGTTGTGGGACCAGCAGGTGGCATGGTGTTTAAGGCGCTGGATACTCCCACATGACCGACCATGGTTCTAGTCCTGGGCCTGGTAGCTTACTTTCTCATTTTCTCTCTCTCTCTCTCTGCGTTTCTATCTGATCAAATTAAATAAAAAATAAAGAAATGAATAAAATTAAATAAAAATAATTTTTAAAAAGGATTATTGAATTTTATTTATTTTTAAATATTTAATTTAATTTTACTTATTGTTATTATTTTTAGATTTTGACCAGAGAGAGAGGGAAAGTGAAAAAGAAAGCCATCAGGTCCAGGACTCAAACTGCGGTCGGTCATGTGGGAATCCAGCATCTTAACCACCGTTCTACTTACCAGCCCTGAGATACTTGTCTTTTTTTTTTTTTCTTTTAAGAATTATTTGATTTAATTAATTTATTAATTAATTAATTTATTTATCTGTCTATTTTAATTTGACCAGAGAGGGACAGAGTAAGAGAGAGAGAGACGGAGAGAGAGGGAAAGTAAGAAAGCAAGCCACCAGGTCCAGGATTTGAACCGTGGCCAGCCACATGGGAGTCCAGTGCCCTTAACCACCACATCACCTGCTGGTCCTGATACATGTCTTTTTAATGTGCTGATGTTTGCACTGATGATGCAAAAGCAATGTGGGTCACAGTGCCGGTAGTTCAGCAGTAATGAAGACAATGGCGCTAAATTGTAGTACAAGCAGTCTTCAAAAAGTTTATGAAAAATGCACATTATGAAGAAATTATTCAAAGGCTGGCCCCATGGCCAGGTGGTTAAGAAGCTGGATCTCTGGGGCTGGCAGGTGGCATGGTGGTTAAGGGCACTGGACTCCCACGTGGCCAACCATGGTTCAAGTCTGGGGGGCTTGTTTGGGGGTTGCTTTTGCACTTGTTCTCTCTCTCTCTCTGTCCCTCTCTGGTCAAAATTTAAAACTAAGTAAATAAAGAAACTTAAATTAAAAAAAAAAAATGCTTAAAAAAAAAAAAAAAGAAGCTGGATCCCTGGGACCAGCAGATGGCGTAATGGTTACATCACTGGACTCCCACATAGTCAACTGCAGTTAGAGTCCCAGACCAAATGTCTTAAAGCTCAAACGGGACGCGTGTCTGTGTGTGCCCAAAATCCAGAAAGGAGAACAGAGGAGGAGCGATGGTGGCATGACCATCCCCTATGGGGGGTGATTTCTTGTTTCCTGTCTCTGTTTCTCCGGCGAGTGCACATGCCCTATAGTAAAATCTCTCTCTCTCTAAAGGAAAGAAAGCTGGATCCCATATAGCCCATCACAACTCAAATCCTGGTCCTGGCAGCTTGAAAAATATGCTAGGCATAAGTGAGTGCAGGCCCCCAAATCCCAACAGGATGAAGCAGTGGGGGAGAAGAGATTGTGGTGTGACCATGCTCCAGTGAGGAGTGCTTTCTCCCTCTCCTCTCCTGAGAACATCCATGCCATCTGGAAGATTAAAAATAAACAAACAAATAAGTACATAAATAAAAATTATGCATGGATTAAGAATTTTTTGCACCAGGACCAGCAGTTGGTATAACGGCTATATCACTGGACTCCCATGTAATCCACCGCGGTTCAAGTCCCAAACCTGGTGACTTAAACTCACTCTGGGCACGTGTGCGTGCGTGCCCAAGATCCCAAGAGGAGAATGGAGGAGAAGGGATTACGGAGTGGCCATTCCCCCTGGGGGGTGATTTCTTGTTTCTGTCTCTCAGTCTCTCTCTGTCTTTCTGGCAGGTGCACGTGCAAGCCTCTCCAAAAAAAAAAAAAAAAAAAAAAAAGACTGTTGGGGATGCCTACCACTCTCTCTCCTGGAAGAAATAAACTTTTTAAAAAAAAAGAAAAGAAAGGAAACCTTGCTAAATTGTCTTCAAAAGTAGCTGGACAATGATGCATTCCTACCAGCAGTGAAGGAGAGGGCCTGTTGTTCCATGTCCTCGCTACCGATTGGTCTTGTTGGCACTTTGGATCTCAGCCATTCTATACAGTGTGTAATAGTATTTCATTGTGTTTTTGTATTTGTTTTGTTGTAGGGTGTGAGTGCTCGCTGGAGAGAGATGGAAGGTAGGAGGTGGTGAGAAATCACCCCCATGGGGGTTGGCCATGCTGCAATTCTTTCTCTACTACTCAGGATTTGGGGAAAATCACGTGCCTTGTGTGATTTTTTTTTTCAAGCTGCTGGGTCCAGGCTTGAATTGCAGAGTCAACCACGTGGGATCCACCATCTTAACCTCCAGGCCACCTGCTGTCTCAGTGGTATCTTTTTTTTTTTTTTTTTTTTTTTGAGAGACTTTTGCTATAAGGCACATGTGCTCACCAGAGACAGAAAGTGAGAAATTACCCACCCCTGGGGGATGGACACGCTGCAATCCTTTCTCCTTCATTCTCCTTGCAGGATCTTGGGCACGCAAGCACATGTGCCCCTCCCCCTCCCGTGTGAGTTTTAAGCCACTGAGTCCAGGACTTGAACCTCAGTCAACTATGTGTGAGTCCAATGACATAACCATTATGCCACCTGCTGGTACCCCTCCATTGTTTTTAATTTGACATTCCCTAGTGGTATGAGATGCTGAGCATCTTCCTTTGTTTTTGCCTTTTTTTTCCTTAATGAAACACCATTTTACTTGACAAGATGCCTGGGACAAACTGCGGTTATTCAAACTGCACGTACGGCAGATATTGTCTCAAAAATAAACTCTGGAGCTAGTCCCGTGGCCTAGTGGTTAAGGGAACTGGACCTGGAGGCTTGAAAATCACGTCGGGCACATGTGCATGTGTGTCCAAAATCCCAGGAGGAAAAGGAATTGTGGTGTGATCATGCCCCCCCTCACTGTCTCTCTCCTGCAAGCACACACACTCTATAGCAAAAACCTTAAAAAAGTGAATACACCGGAGCCAGCAGGTGGCATGGAGGTTAAGGCAGCTGGATTCCACATGGCTGTGTGGTTTGAGTCCCAGGCCTGGTGGTTTGGAAAACACACCAGGCATGCATGAGTGCGCCCAGAATCCCAAGAGAAGTGATTGCCACATGGCCATTTCCTCTGGGGGATGATTTCTCACTTTCCCTCTCTGTCTAGGTCTGTTTCTCTCCAGTGGGTACTTGGGCCTATTAGCCAAAAAAAATTTTTTTAGAGGTTTTCTGCCTTAGGTCACATGAACTCACCAGAGAGAGAGACAGAGACAGAGACAGGACAGTGAGAGGGAAAGTAAAAAATCACCTCCCACGGGGGGCTGGCTCTGCAGTCCCTTCTCCTCAATTCTCCCAGGATCTTGGGCATGCACGCACAAGCACCTAGCATGAGTTTCAAGCCACTGGGTGTGGACTCGAACCACGGTTGGCCACGTGGGAGTCCAGCAATGTAACAGCTACAGTAATAGCAAATTAAAAACAAATACACAAAAAAATGCAAGATATACCAATTATTTTAATATAATAAAGTCTAAAGTTCATAGATACGGTTTCAGATCCTACATTTCAACTAACCTTTAAAGAACTATCACTTGTAAGTCTAGGTGTGGTATCAAAGAAGAATATCCACAATTATCTGAAAGGTAGTTAAAATGCTTTTCCCTTTTCCAACTAAATATCCACGAGGGCCAGATGTCCTTCATACACTTCCAACGTTTCGCAGCAGAACAAATGCAGATCCAGCCATGAGATTCCTTTTTTTTTTTTTTTTGAGAGGTTTTCGCTATAGGGCGCGTGCGCTCGCCAGACAGAGAGAGACAGAAAGCGAGAAATCACCCCCCAGGGGGGATGGTCACGCCGCAATCCCTTCTCCTCCATTCTCCTCTCGGGATCTTGGGCACACACGCACATGCACCCGGCGTGAGTTTAAGCCACCAGGTCCGGGACGCGAACCGCGGTCGACTACGTGGGAGTCCAGCGACATAGCCATTACGCTAACTGCTGGTTCCCGAGATTCCTCTTTAAGCTAAGCCATTAATTCTGGCTTACTTAGCAATTCCCTAATGATGTAAGTTCTGAGCATCTTTCTCTCTTCTCTACTCAGAAGGCCCGGGGGTGGGGGTGGGGGGGGGTGGGGGGGTGGACGGGGGACGGGACTGGCAATGAACCTATGGAGAAGAGGGTCCAGGGACAACCGTGCCTTCCTTCTGCCAGTGTAGACACGCACCCATCCCTTCCGCGCCTGCGCTGCCCCGCCCCGGCGGCCCCTCGCTCCGCCCCCTGCCACCACTCCGGAGCCGGGCGCCCGGGTCTGGGCCCTTCACGACTGTGCGGGCGCTTTCCGGCCGACCGCGCAGGTGCTGATGTATCGGGAGGCGGAGCCTAGCGGGGCACACCCTCCGGGATCCCGGGGTTCCGACGGGTGTGTTGTGACCCACCTGCCTCGGCAGAGCCATGGCGGCGTCTGCCGGGTTCACGCGGGCCTCACCCGGCTCAGGTAGGCTTAGAGTCCTGCCCTTCGATGGAGAGAGAAGGGGGCTGGTCTCGGAGGGGTGGAGACGAGAAATCTCCCCATGGGACCAAGTGGAGGAGGCCCGTGCTGTAAGGGGCGTGTTGAGAGAGGTCGCAGTCTACGGCTTCACTGTGATGGTGACATTCGAAGGCACTGAGCGGCCAAAGGGCCGTGGTCTGGTAGGTCTTGAGATCCTGGTGGAAGGGGAGCAAGATGTTCCCAGTAACCAGAGGTCATGGGAGAACCCAGGTGGGCCGAAACGCGGGGTTGCTGGGGCCGTGCATTCTCTGAAAGAGAAGAGCCCACGTCCACTCCCGCACACACGTTTTCTCCTTTTATTGGTTGCAGGTAAAGTGCACAAAGATAAGGCTGGACAGACCTCAGGGTCCAGGCAGGGCAGCCGAATGGGGAAACTCCTAGGTTTTGAGTGGACAGATTTGTCCAGTTGGCGGAGGTTGGTGACCCTGCTAAATCGACCAACAGATCCTGCCAGCCTGGCTGTCTTTCGTTTTGCCTTTGGTGAGTCCAGGTTCTGGGTGGGGCAGTGTGGGTGGGAGAATGACAATTTGCTTCTTGGTTACTTGGTAGACCTACCTCCCTTTTGTTCAGAGCTGAAGGCATTGACATAATAGAAGAACTCTGTTTAGTGCAGGCTTTGTCTCTAGTTAGAGTTTGGTGACCGGACGTGCTTTGATTCACACCTATATGAAATTCAGAGCAGAGGAACAGGGACCTATTTTGCTTGTTTCAGAGTCACCCATTGGTTATACTAAATACCTCGGAGAAACAGAGCAGGGAGGTGGGGGGAAGACAGTTTGGCTATACCTCCCTAATCTGGAGCTTCGTAATTCCTGGGCCACAACAGGTGTCCTTGGAATGGGTCATAGATGTGCCAGGATAGTAATCCCCTAGTCAAGTAATTCACAACTAGGGGCAGTTTTGCTCCCCAAGAGTCACTTGGCAATATCTGGAAACATTTTCAGTTGTCACAACTCTCCGGAGGAGTAGGTAGCTGCTGGCACCTGCTGAATCAGTGACGGTCCCCAATGTCCTATAATGCACAGGGTAGCCCCCTCCCCCAAATAATTAAGCAGCTCAAGATATGACTAGCCCTGAGGAAGAGGAACCCTGCCTTAACCCAAACTGGGGTAGCCTCTTGTTTATCCTATCCATATCCTTCTGGATGTGCCAAGAAGTGGAAAGGTTGGAAGTACCTCCTAGAGTGCTTTCTGAAGCTCATTAGGATGGGTCTTTATCATCATCCCAACCCTAACAGTTTTTATAGCCTTTTGTATATTTCCCTTCTTTCATCCTCTCCGTAATCCTGTGAGGTATTAGGAGCCTCTTGTTCACAAATAAGGAATTGGCTCATGAGCTGCCGGGCTGTCCGAGAACACAGAGCCGTTGTGATAGCATGGGGTAGGTGCTAGTCATTCATGAAACAATAAGAGATAGCCAGGTTTAGAGAAGTCTGACCCTGGTGCTGGGCCTGTTGACTATGTTCCGCTGTATTCTACCGCTTCCTTAGCTGAAGCCTCACAACCCCCTCCCCGGTTGCCTTCTCAGGGTTCTTGATGGTGCTGGACATTCCACAGGAGCGGGGGCTCAGCTCCCTGGACCGGAGATACCTGGATGGGCTGGACGTGTGCCGCTTCCCCTTGCTGGATGCCTTGCGCCCACTGCCACTTGACTGGATGTTTCTTGTCTACACCATCATGTTTCTGGGTGAGGGAACTGTGGAATGGATGGGAGTGTTGACTGGCCTGCCAAACCCACAGAAATAAGAAGCATGTTGATGAATGGCCATGGTCCTAGGTACCTTGTTTTTCTTCTGTGATTTGGTATCATGCTGCTGACCTCTGTGTCATCTCACTGTGGCCCTGTAACTCCTCTTTGAAAAATACTAGAATAGCATTGAATTTTCATTTAGTTTTGCCTGATTATAAAATGCCTGACATTTCTCTCCTTTTTTTTTTTTTTGAGAGATTTTTGCTGTAGGATTTGTGTGCTTGCCAGAAAGACAGAGAGAGACAGAGAGACAGAAAGCGAGAAATCACCCCCTGGGGGGATGGCCACGCCTCAATCCCTTCTCCTCCATTCTCTTCTTGGGATCTTGGGCACGCACGCACACACGCCCGGTGTGAGTTTAAGCCACCCAGTCCGGGATTTGAACCGTGGTCAACTACATGGGAGTCCAGCAACATAGCCACTACACTAACTGCTGGTCTCGCTGACAACATTTCTTAATCCAAACCACAGCTTGTCCCAGGGAAGCTGGGCCTGTGGTGACCCTTGACCTCTTAATCCTCTCCTTACAAATCCCAGGGGCACTGGGCATGATGCTGGGCCTTTGCTACCGGATAAGCTGTGTGTTATTCCTGCTGCCATACTGGTATGTGTTTCTGCTGGACAAGACGTCATGGAACAACCACTCCTATCTGTACGGTTTGCTGGCCTTTCAGCTGACATTCACGGATGCAAACCACTACTGGTATGAATCTGGGGGGACAGAGGGAAGCGGTCTTGTGGTTGTAGAATTTTCTCCAGGAAGCCTATGTTCAACACATTGTTCTCAAAGTGCGATTACAAGGTCATACTTTAATGGGGAGGGCCAGCCACTTGGGGTGCTGGAGTGAGAAAAAAATGTCTCCATCCCATCCCTTTTACTCTTTCTCTGTCTTCCCAGGTGCTTTGATCTGTCCACTTCCTAATACTCCCTGAGAGTATCCCTCTTAGAAGAAGAGAAGATTAAAGCCCAGCATAGCTGTTTTCGGATACTTCAAGGGTGGTCATGTGGAAGAAGGGGCAGTCTTTCTGGGTGTGCCCACACGGGGCAGAGTTAGAGCCGAGAGTAGAAGTTGATCGGAGACAGAGAACATGTGAGAAGGAGTGGGCCCATCAGGGCTGCTCAGCAGTACCGCCCTGGGAGGAGATAACCTCCCCCTCTCTGGCTTAAGTGACCATCCCTTAGGGGAGGCGGAGAGGGATTTAGAGATGGGGTGGCAGGGCACATGACCTTAGGGATTTCTTTTACTACTAAGTGAACAACAAATACGAGATGTTAGTAAAATGAGTATAAATGAAAAGATTTCCAACATTGAATTCTTTAGCAGTCCACTTCATTCATTAAGTACGCCTTTTGTAAAGCTTCAAACTCATTGAGAATGGCCAGCTCTGATCAGAGAGAATTAAGGAGCAGTTTTGACAGACTCCGTAAAGTTCCACTTTATGACTTTCTTTTCTTTCCCACCAGTGGGCATGTGTGCTTTCTGGAGAGAGACAGAGGAACAGGGAGAAAGCACCCTCCAATGGAGCAAGAGCCACCACAGTCCTTCCTCCATTTCTCTGTCCCGTTGGGATGTTGGGTACACGCACAAATGCACACCCAGCATGTGTCTCAAGCCGCTGGGGTCAGGATTCAAACTGTGGTTGGCCATATGGGATCCGACTCTCTTAACGACTAGACCACAGGCTGTCCCTCACCTTTTTTTTTTTTTTTTTTTTTTTTTTTTGAGTGTCTTGCTATAGGGTGCATGTGCTTACTGAGGAGACAGACAGAGGGAAAGTGAGAAAACACCCTTCCAGGGGGATGGCCATGTCACAATCCCTTCTCCACTCTCCTCTTGGAATTTTTGGCACATATGTATACATGTCCAGTGTGTTTTTCAAGCCGCAAGGTCTGGGGTGGCTCCATTTTTACTACTTTTATGTATTTTGAAAAAATTACCTATTTACGGAGAAGTTTCCACATGACAGACGCCATGCTAAACATTTAAAAATTTTCCTGGGGGACCAGCAGTTAGTGTAATGGCTATGTCGCTGGACTCCCACGTAGTCGACCGCGGTTCGAGTCTCAGACCCGGTGGCTTAAACTCACTCCGGGCGCGTGTGCGTGCGTGCCCAAGATCCCGAGAGGAGAATGGAGGAGAAGGGATTGCGGCGTGGCCATCCCCCCTGGGGGGTGATTTCCTGCTTTCTGTCTCTCTGTCTCTCTCTGTCTGTCTGGTGAGCGCACACACCCTATAGCAAAAACCTCTCCAAAAAAAAAAAAAAAAATTTTTTCCTGGGACTAGCAGTTAGCGTAATGGCTATGTCGCTGGATTCCCATGTAGTCGACCGCGGTTCGAGTCCTGGACCCGGTGGCTTAAAACTCATGCCGGGTGTGTGTGTGTGCATGCCCAAGATCCCTAGAGGAGAATGGAGGAGAAGGGATTGTGGCGTGGCCATCCCCCCTGGGGGGGTGATTTCTCGCTTTCTGTCTCTCTGTCTCTCTCTGTCTGTCTGGTGAGCACACGCGCCCTATAGCAAAAACCTCTCCAAAAAAAAAAAAAAAAGAAAAAAAAATTTTCCTTGGGCTAGGCAGTAGTGTGAGTAAAGTGGCTGGATCCCACACGGCTGACTATGCAGTTGAGTCTCAGACCTGGTGGCTTGAAAAATACCCCAGGCGTGTGCATGTATACCCAAAATCTCCAAAGGAGATGAGGAGGAGAAGGAATTGCAGCATGGCCATCCCCCATTGGGGGAGTTGGTACTTTCTCATTTTCCTTCAGTCTCTGGCCAGCGCATGTGCCCTCTAGCAAATTAAAAAAAGATTTTTCCTATAAGGTCCATAGTGCTATTCCCATTTTATAGATGATGAAATTAAGTCTTAGAGAAGTACAGGAAGTAAGAAAGTCCAGGGCTCTTGACCGTAAGTATAAGGTGCCCCGTTCCCTGTTGCCCAGGATCCTGACAGTCAGGTCTGTGACCTGTTCATGCCATATGTTATTCTGCTGTTGAGTGTTCCAAAATGTTTTTTAGGTTTTTGCCATAGGGCCTGTGTGCTTGCCAGAGAGACAGAGATAAAGAGAGGGAAAGTGAGAAATAACCCCCCCCCAGAGGGATAGCCATGCCATTTACTTTTCTTCCAGTCTCCTCTTGCTATTTTGGGGACATGCATAAACACACACCCAGAGTGATTTATTTTTCTTCTTTTTAGAGACTTTTGTCTAGAGCGTGTGGGTGCTTGCCAGAGAGAGACAGAGATAGTGAGAGAGAAAGCAAGAAATCACCTCCTGGGCGGATGGCCATGCCACAATCCCTTCTCCTCTATTCTCCCAGGATCTTGAGCACGCAAGCACACATGCCTGGTGTGATTTTCAAGTCACCAGGTCTAGGATTCAAACCACGGTTGGCCATGTGGGAGTCTAGTGATGTAACTGCCATGCCATCTGCTGGGCCCACCTCCCAGTGTGATTTTTAAGCCAATGGGTCTGAAACTCAAGCCACAGATAGCCATGAAGTCCAGTGCCTTAACCACGACAACACCTGCTGGCCTCAGTCACTCTGTTTTTTTTTTAAATGCACATTTTCCATGAACATTTTGAAGACCCCCTCGTATCTACACATGTCTAGCTTTTTAAACACTCCCTCAGATTCACTCCCCTCTTTTTTTTTTTTTTTTTAAGAATTAACCTTATTTATTATTATCATTTTAATATTTCCAGAGAGAGAGACACAGAAAGAATGAGGGAAGTGAGAAAGCAAGCCTCCAGGTCCAGGACTCAAACCATGGTGGGCCATGTGGGAGTCCAAACACTACGTCATCTGCCAGCCCCCACTCCCTTCTTTATTTCTAGCACTGTAGCCTTATTTCCTGATTTAATCTACCAGGACACAGACACTGAACTTTTGTTCTTACAAGTTTATTAGCGGGGCTGGCAGGTGGCGTGGTGGTTAGGGGTGCTGGACTCCCACCAGGCTGACCGCAGTTTGAGTCTGGACCTGACAGCTGACTTTCTCATTTTCCCTCTCTCTCTCTCTCACTTTGTCCCTCTCTGGTCAAATTAAAATACATAAAAGTTAAAGAACAATTGTCCTCTTAAAAAAAGTTTATTATGGGACCAGCAGTTCACATAATGGCTATGTTGCTGGACTCCCATGTAGCCGACCGCAGTTCGAGTCCCAGATCCGGTGGCTTAAACTCACACCAGGCGCGTGTGTGTGCCTGCCCAAGATCCCGAGAGGAGAATGGAGGAGAAGGGATTGCGGCGTGGCCATCTCCCCTGGGGGGTGATTTCTCGCTTTCTGTCTCTCTGTCTGTCTCTGTCTTTCTGGCGAGCGTACACACCCTATAGCAAAAACCTCTCAAAAAAAAAAAAAAGTTTATTAGTGGGGTCAGCAGGTGGCATGGCAGTTGGGCTGCTGGACTCCCACATGGCTGACCAAGGTTTGAATCCCAGACCTGGCGGCTTGCTTTCTCACTTTCCCTCCCTCTCTCTCTCTGTCCCTCTCTGGTCAAATTAAAAATAAATAAATAAATAAAGTTAAATAAAGTAATTCTTAAAAAAAAGTTTATTAGTAATTATTTCTTTTATGACTTGTAATAATCAGTGTTATAATTTGTTCATAAAATTCTTGTGGGTGGGACCAGCAGTTGGCATAATGGCTATGTCGCTGGACTCCCATGTAGTCGACTGCGGTTTAAGTCCTGGACCTGGTGGCTTAAACTCAAGACAGGCGCGTGTGTGTGCGTGCCCAAAATCCCAGGAGGAGAATGGGGGAAAGGGATTGCAGCATGGCCATCCCCCTGTGGCGGTGATTTCTCGCTTTCTGTCTCTCTTTCTGGCAAGTGCATGTGCCCTATAGCAAAAACCTCTCTAAAAAAATTTTAAAATTCTTGGGGGTCTCAGATTATCCGATTACCAGGTAGGATATGGGAGATGTGCCTGGGATAGATGGCATTACCACATGTGAAAGGAAAGGTGGAAACCAAGAAGCCCTTCTCAGTGCTTAACCCCCTCGGTGTAGGTCTGTGGACGGCCTGCTGAGTGCTCGTAGGAGGAACGCCCACGTGCCCCTTTGGAACTACACGGTGCTGCGTGGCCAGGTACGTGATTTCAGGACAATGAGGTACGTGTCGACGGCCATTGTGAGTGTGGCCATCTCACTGTCAGAGCACATTCCTCTGCCTCCCTGGGTCTGTCTTGTCTGTGCTTCCTTTGCTGAAAAGGTAGTCTGGCTTTTCCATTTTTTCCCATCTCCTACATCTCTGAGTTCTCTCACCTTGTCATGGGAAGAACAGAGCTTTGTCCCTGCTACAGCGGGAACCCCGTGGAAGAACTGCCTGGGTTTCACGTCTTCTTCCTTGGTGCTGTGTGTGTGTTGGATGTGAATTTCTGAGAGAGTGACTAGCGGAATGGACCTGTTCTTTTTTTAGTCCTGGACTGAGATCAGCATTTATTTTATTCCTGACTCTCTAAAAGAGAATGCTCTTTTTTGTTCGAACTTTTCTGTTGCATTTTGTGTTTGCAGATCTTCATTGTGTACTTCATTGCGGGTGTGAAAAAGCTGGATGCAGACTGGGTTGAAGGCTACTCCATGGAATACCTGTCCCGGCACTGGCTCTTCAGTCCCTTCAAGTGAGTGGCAGGTAGGGCAGAGGCCTCAGTGAGGCCCAGGTGCAGGGCAGGTGCTCGTCTCCCTGCCGGGCGTGAGTTTGCTAGGTGCCCTCGGTCCGCTCAGCACCCTGGTCAGCAGGAGGCAGCGTCAGGGAGAGCAAGGCCTCGAGGCCTGGGTGCCAGTGGGAAACGTGGTAGAGCTGGGCAAGAAGGGGAGAGAAACAGAAGAGGGAAAGGAAAGGGCAGCACCAGTGAGTCAGTGCTCTCAGCAATTGCCTGAGGTGGGGCCTGTCCTTGCCTTGTCACCCCAGCCTCTCCACAGGGTTCCTCAGCCAGCATGCTGAGATGGCGGTCACTGTTCCCGCTCTGACAAAGCCACTTATATACCAGCTCTGCAAAACAGAGGTTCATTCACCTCTGGTTTCTCTCTTCCTCTTTTTGTTTTTTTTAGTTTTTTTTCCATAGGGCATGTGCGCTCACCGGAGAGGTACAGACAGTGAGAGGGAAAGTCAAAATCATCCCCTGGGGAGGTGGCCACACCACAGTCCCTTCTCCTGCATTCTCTTCTTGGGATTTTGGGCGCACACACACATGTGCCTGATGTGGTTTTCAAGCCGCCAGGTCCAGGACTTGAACTGCAGTCGGCCATGTGGGAGTCCAGCACCTTAGCCATTTTATCACCTGCTGGCCCGCCCTTCTGTCTTTCTCTTGTTTTCCTTGGTTCTCTTTCCTCTTCCTGTTATTTTCAGTTCCTGAAGTTCAGTCTCATTGTTATGTTAGCCAAGCAGTCACCATTTTTTTTTTCTTAAATTGTCAGAGGGGGTGTGTGCTCACTAGAGAGAGAGAGAGGAGAGGGAAAGCAACCTCTCTTGGGGTGTGGTCACACCACATTCCCTTCTGCAATTTTCCATTTTGTCTGGATTTGAGGCATGCATGCACCCAATATGACTTTCAGGCCATTGGGGCCAGTACCCCAACTGTGTGCTTGGCCATGTGGTGTCTGCCTCCCTTAACCACCAGGCCCCAGTGCTGTCCCCAAAGCATTCACCTTTTACTTAGAGTTTTGTTGTAGGGTGTGTGTGCTCGCTGGAAAGACAGAGACAGACAGAAAGCAAGTAATCACCCCCAGGGGGGATGGCCTCACCACGATCCCCTCTCCTCCATTTTCATCTTAGGATTTTGGGCATGCACGCACATGCACCTGGTGTGAATTTAAGCCATCAGTCCAGGTTTCTAATCGCAGTCGACTATGTGGGAGTCCAGCGATGTAACCATTGTGCCATCTAATGGTGTCAATATTCACCTTTTAATATTTCTTCTCTCACAATCTCAAGGAAGGACCCATCTCCCACAACACCCACACTTCTCAAATTTGATCCTAGGAGAGTGGCCCTTATTTGTGTTTTACATATGGCATGTTGAAAACAAAAGGACACCGGGACTAGCAGGTGGCGTGGTGGTTAAGGTGCTGGACTCTCCCATGTGGCCAACCACGGTTCAAGTCCCGGACCTGGTGGCTTGCTTTCTCACTTTCCCTTTCTCTCTCCCTCTGTGTCTCTCTCTGGTCAAATTAAAATAAATGAATGAATAAATAAAATTAAATAAATAATTCTTTAAAAAAAAAAAAAGACACCAAAAGTGTGTGATGTCAATGGGTTGAGAAACTGCTGAGTGTCTTCATGGGTGGATTAGGTACCTTAGGTCCACTTTCCTGCCCACTGGGGTAGTCCTTTGGCAAGGATGGAGTAGCCAAGGCATGTTGGTGCTGTGAGGCACAATGACTGTGTTATGAAAGCAGCCTTCTCTCCCCTGGTGGCCTTAGTTGATATCCCACTGTCTTAAAAGACTGCAAGGTTCCAGCGCATGGCATAATGGTTATGCCACTGGACTCCCACATAGTTTGCTGCGGTTCGGGTCCCAGACCCTGGTAACTCGAGACTCATGCCAGGCGTGTGCGTGTGTGTGCCCGAAATCCTGAGAGGAGAATGGAGGAGAAGGGATTGTGGTGTGGGCATCCCCCCAGGAGGGTAATTGCTCACTTTCTGTCTCTCTCTTTCTGCCTTTCTGGTGAGTGTATGTGCCTTCTAGCAAAAACCTCTCTAAAAAAAATCGAAACTGTTGTGGGAACTGCTGCCCCTCCTGGGTTCCTGGTGGGTGCAGGGTGACCGCCACTCCTGTGTCTGCAGGCTTGTGCTGTCAGAGGAGCTGACCAGCCTGCTGGTGGTGCACTGGTGCGGGCTGCTGCTTGACCTGTCGGCTGGTTTCCTGCTCTTCTTTGACGCCTCCAGACCCATTGGCTTCCTCTTCGTGTCCTACTTCCACTGCATGAATTCCCAGCTCTTCAGCATTGGTCAGTACCTGTAGCCGGGTGGGAAACAGGTAGCACAGGGCTGCGGGGAGGGACTGGCCAGAGGCATTGTGTGGGAGCAGGAGTGGTCGGGGGTGCAGAAGCTAGATTGAGCCCAGTGCAGTCACTACGAAGTGGGAAAAGATGGGGAAGAGAGGAGCTGGCTTCTGGGCTCAGTGTGTAGTGTGGGAGGGGTCTCTGGGAAGAACAAGTTCTCTGTATCTTAGAACATCTTTCATTTGGAGTGGGTGAGGCTTCTTAGGAAGGGGTCAAGGACTTCAGCTGAACCCCTGAGATGCTCATTTTCTCCCTCCTCCCCTAGGGATGTTTCCCTACGTCATGCTAGCCAGCAGCCCCCTTTTCTGCTCCCCTGAGTGGCCACGGAGGCTGGTGTCCCACTGTCCTCAAAGGCTGCAGGAGCTGCTTCCCCTCAAGGTCGCCCCTCAGCCCAGCATGTCCTGTGTGTATAAGAGGGGCCGGGCCAAAGGTGGCCCGAAGCCAGGGCTGCGCCATCAACTTGGAGCTGCCTTCACCCTGCTCTACCTCCTGGAGCAGCTCTTCCTGCCCTACTCCCATTTCCTCACCCAGGTCTGTGCGAGCCGCAGGTGTGCCCCAAGGGTGGGCATGGAAAGGGGCAGAGGTAACAGCAGTGGTGGGGGAGGGGAGCCAGATGCAGCCCTTTCTTGGCGCGTGGGTCAGTGTGTGAAGCATTATCTGATCACCCCCATGGCCTGCCTTCCCAGGGCTACAACAACTGGACAAATGGGCTGTACGGTTATTCCTGGGACATGATGGTCCACTCGCGCTCCCACCAGCATGTGAAGATCACCTACCGTGATGGGCGCACCGGCGAGCTGGGCTACCTCAACCCTGGGGTGAGGCGTCTGACGCTGACAGTTGACTGTTCTTCAGACCCCCCTGGAGCTTGGGGCTCTGGTCTGGTCCTGCACACACTAAAATTTGAGACAAATTTGGATCTGCTCTGACCCTTCTCAAGAGCCAGAGTGAACCTTTTTTTGTGGGGGTTAAGATAGGGCAGTGTCCATCACCTCCTTGAATTGAATTTAGGAAAGGTAAGTATCACTAGCCTAGTAGTGAAAAACTCCTCCACAGAAAGTTCTGGGTTTTTGTTTTTTTGTTTTAGATTGATTTATTTAATTTTATTGTTACTATTATTATTATTATTTTATTTGACCAGCAAGAGAGAAAGGGGAAGTAAGAAAGCAAGCCACCAGGTCTGGGACTCGAACTAAGGTCAACCATGTGGGAACTTAGCACCTTAACCGCCACACCATCTGCCGGTTCCAAGTTCTGGGTTTTTTTCCCATGCCAAAATGGGCAGCAGGCAGAGATCTCTTTGTGCCACTGGCCATGCATGACCTGCCCCGGAAGTTGATGCCAATGAGGTGGGACTAACGTGGGGGTTTGGGGCAGGTATTCACACAGAGCCGGCGCTGGAAGGATCATGCAGACATGCTGAAGCAATATGCCACTTGCCTGAGCCACCTGCTTCCCAAGTACAATGTCACTGAGCCCCAGATCTACTTTGATATTTGGGTCTCCATCAATGACCGCTTCCAGCAGAGGTGCGCAAGGGGAGCAGAGATGGGGAAAAAATGAAGCATAGGCTCTTTTGACTGCAGTGAACAGCCCAGGCGCTCTGTGTTGTCTTGCTTGAAAGATTGTCCCGTTAGTGCATGTCCCCATTGATCCGGTTGTGGGCATAGTTGGTTGCTTCCAGCAGGGGGCACCATCATCCAGGAGAAAAGTGAACCAACTTTTTCTTTTAGATGCTGTTAACACAAAGCCTTCTCTGGTAGCCACTAACCCCCCCATTCTTCCCAGTGCTCCAGAATCTCTTTTCCCTTTTCTCTCGGCCCTGGATTGGCAGTAACATGCTGCGAAAAGGTCATTTCTTCTCTCTGAAAACCCTGTTCCCCCTCCCTGGGAATGATGGAAGAAACAGAACTGGGAGTTCTGGTGGGTGGGTGGCTGTGGCCTCCTTAGAACATGGTTTTCTTTCCTAAGGATTTTTGACCCTCGTGTGGACATTGTGCAGGCCACTTGGTCCCCTTTCCAGCCCACGCCCTGGCTGCAGCCACTCTTGATGGACCTGTCTCCCTGGAGGGCCAAGTTACAGGAAATCAAGAGTAGCCTGGACAACCACACCGAGGTGGTCTTCATCGCAGACTTTCCTGGTGAGGAGGAAAGTGAAGTGTGGCTTTGCTGGCTTTCTTCCTGACTTCCTCGGCCAGGGACATTGCATATGGGGGTGGGGGAGAGGACACTACCGGGGAGGGATGTTTTGAAACCTGGGGAAGGGATTGCAGCATGGCCATGGTGAAGGCATGGCTGGGAGTGATTTGCCCAATCATGGGGTGGGCTGGTGAACTCTGTCGCTCCTGGCAGGGCTGCACTTGGAGAATTTTGTGAGTGAAGACCTGGGCAACACTAGCATCCAGCTGCTGCAGGGGGAGGTGACTGTGGAGCTGGTGGCAGAACAGAGGAACCAGACTCTTCGGGAGGGAGAGAAAATGCAGGTACTTTGCTAGGATTAACAATGGCAGAAAGTTCATATGAACAGGGACTAAAATTGCATGCCATAACAATAATGCAGTGGGGATCCAAGCAAGGCCCTCGTCTAGGACGTGATCAGCTACCGTCAACACAGAATGGGAAGACAGATGCCAGGAGGGCTCAAGCAGGGAGCCAGTAGGCTGACTAGGGGAAGGTTGGAGAGCGAAACAGACCCACTTCTTCCCTCTTTGTCAGTTGCCCGCTGGTGAGTACCATAAGGTGTACACGGTGTCGCCCAGTCCTTCTTGCTACATGTACATCTACGTCAACACTACAGAGCTCGCGCTGGAGCGAGACCTGGCGTACCTCCAAGAATTAAAGGAGAAGGTGGAGAATGGAAGTGGTGAGTCTATGAAGATGTGGGCTGAGACAGCCCCAGGTGTCAAGAAGTCAGGGTTATAAATGAGGATCTAGCCATCGAAGAGTGAACTCGAAGCCTCTAGCTGGTGGAGGGGCCGTTCTGAGGCAAGAGAGATCCACTTCAGTGATTCTGCTTTTTGCTGTCTTCCGGGCAGAAACAGGGCCTCTGCCTCCAGAGCTGCAGCCTCTGTTGGAAGGGGAAGTGAAAGGGGGCCCTGAGCCAACACCTCTGGTTCAGACCTTTCTTAGACGTCAGCAAAGGCTCCAGGAGATAGAACGCCGGAGAAACGCCCCTTTCCATGAACGACTCCTCCGCTTCTCATTGCGAAAGCTCTATGTCTTCCGCCGCAGGTAAGTCTCAGGGTAATACTTGTTATTGCCGTCAGATGTTTGCAGTCTTGGTCACTTGTCTCTGGTTTTGGTAACACTACAGACTCCCAGGAAAGGACAGTCTAGCTCAGTCTTTTCCTGTCCATCTTTCTCTCTCTCATTTAATGGAAGAATAAGTGGCCCCATGTCTGATGGCCTGCTGTCTGGTTCTGCCTCAGCTTATCTTTTTTTTTTTTTTTTTTTTTTTGAGAGGTTTTTGCTATAGGGCTCTTGCGCTCACCAGACAGAGACAGAGAGACAGAAAGTGAGAAATCACCCCCCCCAGGGGGGATGGCCATGCTGCAATCCCTTCTCCATTCTCCTCCTAGGATCTTGGGCACGCACGCACACGTACCTGACCCTGGCGTGAGTTTAAGCCACTGAGTCCGGGACTCAAACCGCGGTCGACTACATGGGAGTCCAGCAACATAGCCATTACACCACCTGCTGGTCCCCACCTCAGCTTATCTTTTACTTCCTGGATTTCTACTCTACTCTGGAATCCTCTACCACACTATATTAAGAGTGGAGTGCCCTTGTAGTGGGACATGGAGGGTCACTGGGGAAAGATTATCACACATGCCTGAGTAAGAGGAGTTAGAACCTAAGGGATTTGGCTGGAATTATGTTGAAACAGCAGTTTGGACTCCGTGGTCTTTTTTCTATTTTTCAGCTTCCTGATGACTTGTATTTCACTGCGAAATCTGGTATTAGGGCGACCTTCCCTGGAGCAGCTGGCCCAAGAGGTGACTTATGCAAACTTGCGACCCTTTGAGCCAGTTGAAGAAAGTCCTTCAAACACAGATTCTTCAAATCCTAATCCTCCTGAGCCACATTCTGATCCTATCCACTCAGAGTTCTGAGAGGGGCCTCTTTGGTATAGCTATGGCAACAAGCAGTCACAGGCTCATTACCTATGCAGTGGACAATAATTTGAAAAGATTGGGTCAAAGGGCAGTGTGAAGTCAGTTGGATTCCACATGGCCAGCTATGTGGTTTGAGTCCTGGACCCAGCTGCTTGAAAAACATGCTGGGAGTGGCATGTACACTTGCAAGCATGCCCAGAATCCTGACAGAATGGAGGGATTGCACTATGACCATCTGCCCTTGGGGGTGTTTTCTCACTTTCCCTCCCTAGCAAATTAAAAAAGAAAAAAGTTATCTCATTTTTAGACCTTTTTTTTTCCTGTGTCCAAAGCTCTTTTTAATTCAGAGACGATAGCTTAAAGCAACCAAGGAAATAAATAAAGGAAGAGTTTTACCAACCCAAGATTGAGAGACCAGGAGGTTAGAAGCACAATGTGAAAATGTTCTCCAAAGATATAGGGATGAGTCAGGTTTAAAATGACTAGCTCTTCAGGAAAAGAGATTTAATGTACCATGATGAAAATAAAAGCTAACCATTTCCAAGTGCATGCCGTGTGCTATGCACTGTGTGAAGCACTGTACCTGCACTGTCACATTTAATCCTTAATAACTATTAGCCTCACTTTACAGTTGGAGAAACTGAGGCTGAGAGGTGAAAAAAAGTTGCCTAGAGACATACAGCTAGTGAGGGTTGGATTCATGGTTTGCACTTAAGTCTGTTTGACTTAAGGTCCATACTCTGTTGCTTGTAATTCTCAGAATCATTGACAGTTTAAGTCTGAAATAAGGCAGCTTTTATTTGTTTTCATAATTAGAAGTATGGTTAGGATGGTGATCAGGTTTTGAATGTACACAAAGTAATTTTATCTTCACTACAATTTTGGTTTTTTGTTCCTGTTACCTATACAGCCGGTAGGTTTTCCACTAGCAATAGTCAGAACAGTACCATCAAAATGAAATGTAAGGAAATTTACAGATGAGCACCAGTATTATTTAAAAAATAGGCTTAGTCGGGCCAGCAGATAGTGTAGTGGTTACATCACTGGACCCCTACATGGCCAGCCCCGGTTAAAGTCCCGGACCCAGTGGCTTGAAAATCATGCCAGGCGTGTGTGTGTGCATGTGCACCCAAGGTCCTAGGAGGAAAATGGAGAAAGGATTGCAGTGTGGCCCTTCTGTTTCTCTCCAGTGAGCACATATACCCTATAGCAAAAACCTACTTAAAAAAAAGCCAGGCTTGGGGATCAGCAGGCAGTGTTGTGGATAAGGGCGCTGGATTTCCACATGGCCAACCATGGTTCAAGTCCCAGACCTGATGGCTTGCTTTCTCGCTTTCCCTTTCTCTCTCTCTCTCTAGTGATAATATCAAAAAAACTAACAACAAATGGAATTAAATAATTATTTTTTTAAAAAAAGAAGCCAGGCTTAGTATATGTATTCTAGCCTTTGGTGAGCAGCAGGTGATGTAAAGAACCAAACTTGGTAAAGGATTAGATAGTGTTTAGACAACTTTACAGGTTTGGATGTAAAAGGGTGATTCAGCAAACTCCTGTTAAATAAAAATTCAAAGGGTTGAAATGGAGTTAGGAATGCAGAATAAAAATAAAGGACCCCTGATCTGTGAGCTCATGGTCTTTGTAGCACACTGGCAATCTCAGTAAGTTCTAGGATTGCTTTTCTGTAGGCTTCTCAAGGTATTTTCAAGCAGCTGACTTCACTGTACATACCATATGATCATACCTATTTGGTATTTTTTTTAAAGGATTATCTTAATTTTACTAGTATTTCCTAGTTAGAGAGGGAAGTGAGAAAGGAATCCACCAGATTTAGGACTTGAACTACCACCGTTGGCCATGTGGGAGTCCAGCACCTTTAACTACTATGCCACCTGTGGCCCTATCCAGTAATTTCTAATGTTGCTTAGCTTTCTTTCCTGTGCCCTGGACCTATAGATCTGAGTTCCACTTGCTTATCCCATAGTGCCAGTCTGTCCACTCAGATCTGCTTTCTTAGTGAATACTAGCTCTGTTGTATTTTGATCAGTGGCTTGTCTTAGACCCTGCCAAGTCCTATCAGTTGTTTCTTGCATACTTCTTTAATCTTTTTGTCTCTACCACCTCTTTCAACCTTTATATTGGAATTTAGTTAGGGGTACACCAATGCAGGTCTACCATGTTTAGCTGTACAAGTTGGGTCCTAGTAAGGGTTCCCACTGAGGCAGCCAAGCGGGGTCTGGTGGGAAATCACTGTTCAACTCATGAGGTGTTGTATAAGCTATTGATGGTACCCAATGTGATACAAGGTGCCCTGAACTCTGTAAGAATGGGTGCATGGAATTTCTGATCCTTTTGCAGCTCTTCTTTCACAGTAACACAGTTAGACCGTGGTACTATGTACTTTGCAAGTTCAACTATTTCCTCCTCCCTAACCTTTACCCTTCAGATTTGATGGGTAAGAAAGCTGTTAGAGGGAACCAGCAGTTAGCGTAATGGCTATGTCGCTGGACTCCCACGTAGTCGACCGCGGTTCGCGTCTCGGACCCAGTGGCTTACAACTCACGCCGGGCGCGTGTGCGTGCGTGCCCAAGATCCCGAGAGGAGAATGGAGGAGAAGGGATTGCGGCGTGACCATCCCCCCTGGGGGGTGATTTCTCGCTTTCTGTCTCTCTGTCTGTCTCTGTCTGTCTGGCGAGCGCACGCGCCCTATAGCGAAAAATCTCTCAAAAAAAAAAAAAAAAAAAAAAAAAGAAAGCTGTTAGAGAGAAGTGTGTGCATACTTGCAAGAGGTAAAACAGAAAGCAAGAAATCATGCTCCAAGGGGGTGGTCACACTATAATCCCTTCTCTCTGGGTTTTGGGCATGCATACACATCTCCAGCATAAGTTTCAAGCCACCAGGTCCACTTGAACCAGTCAACCATGTAAGAGGTCCAGCACTGTAACCACTATGCTACCTGCTGGCCCCATTACTTTTCTTAATATAGACAAGGATGCCACTCTCCAAACTGTTCCATGTACCACCTCTGACCCATTTTCTGAGGAAAATTGTGAGATGGGGCAAGATGAAGGTGCTCATGAAAATTTGGTACATTGTTTCACGCAGTTGGGTTATTCACACTGCAAGAAGGATCAAGACCTGCACAACTGCAGCTGTTCTGGGGTCGGGCTATCAATGTCCTTTAAGCTAGGAGGCTTTAGTATTAATCTATTTTCATTCTAGCCCTAGCATTTGTCCCAGATAGGTGTCATCCCCATCTGAAATGTTTTGGAATGGCAGGTTAAGCACAAATCTTAACCTAAATATCATTTGTAATCGGCGTTTCCTTCTCCAGCACACCTTGCTTCTTTATCTACTTGTAATCACTTCACACCCTGTTCCCTGCCTTCACTCCTTTACTCCTGTTCTTCCTGGTTTCGTTAATGTTCATCCACCTTTATTATGTTAGGATGCTTTCCTCCAGGCTGGGCAAAAGACATTCTTCTTAGCCTGCAAACTCCTTCTTTACCTACTTTGAAAATGGTTTATTATCCTCAGGTATGTCCTGTTTCATATTTAACCACGTTTACTTGTAGTGGATTGGCATCTAGTGCAGAATATAGGTTCCCAACTTATTAGTTTCCCGACAACTCCCAACAGACTTCAGTTTTTTTAGGCCTCCAACCAAATAGCAGGTATTTGAGGGCTCTTACATGTACAATAAGCCAACAATCTAGAACCAGTTAGTATCATTGATGTGAGTGGAAACCTGTGCCAAGTGGCTTTTGTTCAAGACCAGTCCAACTACCATAAATGAAACTTCTAGAAACCAGCCTTTTTACTGTAATTGCTTAATAAATTTCACCTCTTGTCTTTTAAGGTAGATTGAAAACTTGCCATTTTTTTAATGGTTATTAATACCTGCATCATTACACCCAGTATTACAGGTGTATTATCAAAGACATTAAATAAGGGCTAAAACAGCCAAAACTAAGTATTACCACTTTCCAATCATGTAATATTTAGTTGTTCCTACGTCCTCAATGTTTTCAAGCCTTGAATCTTAACGACTACTGGCAATGGGTTGTCCATGCACTCGAATTCTGGCATATGTGCTGACTAGAAAGCAGTGCTGGACAAACATGATAACGTCTTATTTTTAGTGCCAGTGTATAGAATTAGACTTCAGTGGCTGGAGAAACATGCTAGGTATGTGTGCCCAAAATCCTTAGAGAACTGAAGGGACTGCAGTATGGCCACCCCCCTCTGGGGCTGCTTTCTCATTTTCTCTGGCAAGCATATGCAAACTTAAAAAGTATCTGTACAATGTTTTCAGTTTCTATTCATACCAAAGCACTTTTAAATAATGAAGAACACAGTTAAGGTAGAACCTAGCATTTTATTTAGATCTTCATTAAACTGTTGGAATTGAGAACCAGACATACGTAATAAACCTCCAAAAATAGATCCTGAAAGGCACTTTCTGCTTAGGGCAAGCAGTCATGGAATAAGCATGTAAACAAGCTGGCTTCTCTGTACCACACCAGCCAAGTCAGCTTTCTCCATGGCCAGCTGCACCAGCTCTGCCCTCCCTTCTGTTAACACCAGCCAGACCCCCTGTAGGACTAACCCAAGGTTTTTCTGTAGGACACCTTGGCCTACCTGGGAATGCTGGAAACATGTTGTTAAAGGAATCATGGTGTTGAGAGAAAGAAAAAAATCTTTTAAAAGCTGCCATCTGAGGTGATGGCTTCTCTGTACTTACGCCATACCCCAGAATACAATAAATAAGCAATTAGAAAATGTTCAAGTATGAAGGGATTTCCTCCTCCCCGCCAAAAGCACTGCTCTCTGAAGGAAGCTGGTTTCTCTGTAGCTACACCAGCTGTTCAGAAAGCTCATTGGACCTGGTTTTGAAAATAAAACAAAAGTTAAAACCCTGGGAGGAGTTATTGTGCAGTGTGGCGTACTCGGTCTTTCTTATAAAGAAAAAAAAAGTTATCTGGTACCAAAGTGTGCAACCTACAGACCCTCAGGTACTGCCCTGTGACTTCTCTGTATGACATCACAGGGTGCCAAGTGCCTGTTTTTCTAGAGCTAGGAGTTGGTAAGGTTTGGCTAGTGCTGAAACCATGCATAGGATTGGTTTACTAAATAAAAACCTTATTACGTACGTCCTCCAAAAGACAGCTGAGAGTGGAGAGATTTTGATTTGGTGCTGTTAGAAGTGGCAATTAAAGAGCATAAGCACCAGGGAGATGGTTTAATGGTAACTGCCTTTCCTTTTTTTTTTTTTTAAATGTCAGGCTAGAGCTCCAACTGGGAACTTGCTTTACATGCAAGATTGATTGGATAAGGAACACTCCCTGACAGAGCTACATAATTAGAAATGGATCAAGTTACAGGGAGGATAAGGGGAAGGCTTCACATTCATAATAAGAGCTCAAGACATTACAAATTCATGCTGACAGGGCTGTGGCATTGCCAGACAGAGGCTATAGTGGAACTACAGGTACTTTACGTGCACGTTACAAGGACATCTCCAGCATCTGGTGGGAAAGTCAATGCATTTAAGACTTTGGAGGGTTGGGTCGATAGGGCATAAAAGGTTAAATTTCAAAGCATTATTTACTACAGTGTAGTTTGTTTCTAGGCAGTTACATGGATGACCTATGCTCACTAAATTCATTATAATGGTGAACAAAACACCTAGGGACAGAATAGCAAGCCCAACTTAACAGTCCCCCACAAAAGCTAAAATTCATGTCATTGACTATAGAGTGACTGCAACTGATCAGGAGCTGAAAGAGGACAGGAAAATTTAGGAAGAAGGGCCCTTTCCCTCAGAGCTTGAAGGCTTCTCTGTAGCCTACGCCAACAAGTCTGGGGAAAAAAGGCTAACACTTTCAATATTTAAGCTTTTTGGGCACTTCCCATGGGAAGCTGTCCCTACCAAAGTGGCCATAGGCTGCAGTCCTCTGATAAATTGGCTTCTTCAGATCCAGATCCCTGGAATATACAAGTCCGTAACTTAATATGTAGTATTCAATTAAAATAAAGCAAAACAATCAGCAAGACTCATTTTTCAAGAGCTCTGGCAAATGAGTTCAGTTCTCTGGGGTATGCTAGGAAAAAAGTTTGCGGCAAAAGTGTTTGTTACTTCCCTGGTGTCCAACTCCTTGTACAGTCCTTATTAGTAACTATGGATCTCGTTTTTCCATCCCTGGCTCAACAAATATGAAAACTTGTCATTATTCTCGGAAATTCCAATTGTCAAAAGCTCATCTGAGATCACAGAATACTTACCAAGGTCCCACTGCCCACACCCTACCATAGTTATTTTCTTTACGATAGTCTTGTACATCCCACTTATATACATTGATTTCTTAATGTAAACATTCTTAAGATGAGCGCAAAGCTCAGTATCATATAGAGAGGGCTATCTAGGGTGACTGATCGAAGCCATGGAGAACTGAGATTTTAGTTCTCACAAATAACTTAGGCCTTCACTAAAGGCGACTTAAAACATCAGCATGTTCTAGGTAGAAAAGTCTTCCTTCATACCTTTACTCCCTCAGGTTTAAGCAATACATGTAGGCACCCACACCCTCAATATTTTTTACTAGCAATAGGCTTTACCGTCTTTACCTGACAATGACCCCAGGACGGAGATCAAAGTTCTTCTTCACAATTTCTAATAGCTCTCTCTCACTCTTCTGAGAGGTACCATAATGGAAAATGGAGATAGACAATGGATGAGAAACTCCAATAGCATAAGAGACCTAAAAAAGGAATCAAATGTAAGAGTCAGTAATCAATATTACTCATGTAATAAACTGGTATAAAATCAGTCAAGAAAATCAATACAAATACCCTCCCATTGAAATGCTTCTGTTAATCACTCCAATTATAGGAAAGAGTATATACCTGAACAAGAACCCTCCTGCACAGACCTCCTTTAACAAGGGATTTTGCTACCCAACGAGCAGCATAAGCAGCTGATCGGTCCACCTTGGTATAATCCTTTCCTGAAAAGGCACCTCCTCCATGAGCTCCCCAACCACCGTAAGTGTCCACAATGATTTTCCGGCCAGTCAAACCAGCATCACCCTGAAAATACAGGACTTAAGTCAATTCATACCTAATTCTTTAAAAAAAAAAAAAAAAAAAAAAAAAAACCTGGTTCTAAATTAGGTTGCTATATGTAGGCTTCAGGGAGCCCAGAAAAGATAACAGTAGCCAAAACCCTACAGGTAACCAACAAAGATCCCAAAAAGGACACTGAACTGACATTACCTGAGGCCCACCAATAACAAATCTGCCACTTGGCTGTAAGTGGTAAATTGTATCTTCGTCAAGATATTTTGCAGGAACAACGGCTTTGATGACTTTCTCCTTTAGGGCATCTCTCATCTCATCAAGACAAACTTCTTCATCATGCTGAACTGATATAACAATTGTATGGACTCTGATAGGAAGCACAGCACCTCGATCCTGCATATACTGCACAGTCACCTTGAAGGCAATACAGGTCATTAGAACACCAGCTACCAAAATGCCTTGTTACTTTGGTTCTTTAGCACAAGTTACAATAGCAAGAGACAAATACTGTCCTTTTTCAGTTAGCTATAATTAAGCTTTATGGGTTTTCTATGCTAAAGCAATATGTGACACTATCTACACTTTTATGATCATCACTTACTTGAGTTTTAGAATCTGGGCGTAACCAAGGCAAAGTGCCATTGCGGCGTAGTTCAGCCAGTTTGGCATTAAGCTTATGTGCTAAGACAATGGTTAAAGGCATACATTCCTCAGTTTCATCAGTGGCATAACCAAACATCAAGCCCTAAAAAAGGAAAAGTCAAAATTTGATTATTACAAGCTTCAGAATTTAATGTTAGAAGAGCTACAAAGAGCCTCTACCAAAATACCTGGTCTCCTGCACCAATGTCTTCCTCATTCCGGTCAAGATGAACACCTTGAGCAATATCTGGTGACTGTTGCTCCAAGGCTACCAGCACATTACAAGTCTTATAGTCAAATCCTATAAATGAAAACCACAATGTTTTGTTCAGAATAAGAAGGTCACAGGAATATCTTCTATTAACAAAAGGCTCAAAACAAAACAAAACAAACAAACAAAAAAGAAAAACAAAGGGCTAAGAGTGAAATATAATAAAAACTATGCAACTGGGATTAAGGACTGGGAACATTCTGGAAGTTTCTTTAAACCCTTACTAACTGTATCAGAAAAATAGGGCACTTAGAAAAGTAAAATAATTCCAGTCAGTCAGTGGCATGGTAGTTAAGGCATCTGGATCCCACATGGACAACTTTGGGCTTTCCAGATGTGTATATGTACATGCCCAAATCCCAAAGAGCATGGAGAAGAGACTGCAGCATGGCCATCCCCCTCGGGGAGTGATTTCTTACCTTCCCTCTATCTCATACATGCACCCTATAGTAAAAACTAAAACTAAAAAAATACTTTTTTAAAAAACAGGGATTTTTGTTATAGGACATGTGTGCTCGCCAGAGAGACAAAAAGAATCACCCCACAGTGGGGGATCACAACCCCTTCTCCTCTTGGATTTTGGGCAGGCACACATGCACACATCCTGGGCACCAAGTTTTAAGCTGCCAGGTCCAGGCCGCGAACTGTGGTCAACTACATGGCAGTTCAATGACATAACCACTGTGCCATCTGCTGGGCACACAACCTTTTTTTTTTTTAAATTAAAGTAAAATAATTAAAACAAACCTTTGGAAGAATCATCATATCCAATGTGTTTAATAGCTTCACGAACCACTTTCTGGTAGTCAACAGCAGCTCTGGATGTGATTTCCCCAGCGAGAAGAATCATTCCAGTTTTAGCAACAGTTTCTAGTAAAAGAGAAGTTCATACTCAAACTTCCTTTTACAAAATAACTTTATGTTATCAGTCCATTAAGCACATATTCTGAACCTACCACAAGCCACTTTGGCATCAGGATCCTGTTGAAGGTGGGCATCAAGTACAGCATCACTAATCTGGTCACAAATTTTATCTGAAAGAGAAAAATTCCTGGCTCAATTTCTTTAACTTACTGTTTTTTTTTGTTTGTTTGTTTCTTTGTTTTTTTGGAGAGGTTTCCGCTATTGGGCACGTGCGCTCACCAGACAGAGACAGACAGCGAGAAATCACCCCCCAGGGGGGGATGGTCGCGCCGCAATCCCTTCCCCTCCATTCTTCTCTTGGGATCTTGGGCACGCACGCACACGTGCCCGGTGTGAGTTTTAAGCCACCGGGTCCGGGATGCAAACCACGGTCAACTACATGGGAGTCCAGCGACATAGCCATTATGCTAACTGCTGGTTCCCCTTACTGTTTTCGTTTAAAGAATTATTTTATTTATTACTATTATTATTATTATTTTCTAGTTTGATCAGAGAGAGAAAGGGAGAGGGAGAGAAAGTGAGAAAGCAAGCCACTAGGTCCAGGACTTGAACCGCAGTGGGTCATGTGGGAGTCCAGTAACCTTAACCACCACGCCACCTGCTGGCTCCTTTAACTTACTGTTAATGTAAACATGCCATACCCCCATCTTCCTATAAATTAACTATAAAAACTCTGGAAGGTTTTATTTTTAATTTTTCTACTGTGGTAAAACAGATGTGACAAAATTTACCAATTTAAACACTTTGAAGTGGCATAAAATATGATCTTAGTTCCTGAATGATTAAAGAACTACTTTACCAGAAGCCACCTGCCTGAATAAATACTAGATACAGTGCTGCATGTTACTTGAAAATCTGACACCAGGATCTTAATATAGTTGCATAAGCCAGCAGAACACCCAGTATATTTAATACATCTTAGCCCACAACGATGTATTCACTTTACACCTTACTTCAAGGACTTCAGTCCCAGCTCTAAAAGTATTGAGTATTTGCAAAATTAAGTTTCCAGGCAAAACATTTCCCACTGTTAAAAAGAACATCCACATAACTGAGATTAATCAGATAAAGGAGTGGTATCTTTAAAACCATGAGCATAAGGTAAAAAACACTTAGCTTTACAGTTTTACTTTTCAAAACCAAGTTATGACATTTTATCCCCCAAACTTAAAAGTTTGCATTACAAATCTGACCAATTAGAAGAGTAAATGGGCAGTCTGTCTTACCCATTTCTTAAGAGCATTTCCCCTACAACAGGCAATATTCAATTTCAGAAGTGTACCGAAGTTCTGTGCACCTGGCGGGGGTCTGGGAATACTAAGGCCACAAGTAAACCAGTCTTAACCTTAAGGAACACCAATCGGTGCAACAAGAGAATTACACTTGATCTTAAACAAAAGGCTAAGAATGACAGAATTAATCCAAGAATGAAAAGGAAGGGCACTTTGTGAACAAAAGGAATCTTAACAGCAAATTATCTGGTTTGGTTAGCAGTGGTCCAGAACAAGTGCTCAGCAGATTGGGTAATGTCCAAATGTATTCTTAATCAGTAGTCATCTATTATTGGGAAGGGTGAGGAACAAATAAATAGCCCTGAAATATCACTTTCCTGAATTTTCTATAACCGTCCAAGGAAGATGTGTAATGTAGCCAAGCCAGAAGCCCAAGAATCTACAAACTGTCATGAAATTTAAAAAGCTCTTGATTTAAATGACACACACCTAACCAATCAGAAGAGTGAAAAGACTTCAAGCTCCCACACCAAGGAGGGTGTGCAAACCAGAAAAACTAAAAACCAAATTACAGCAGTCACCTGACCATCAGCACTCAGGATCTTGGATTTGTCCTCTCCTACCACTAGGTTGCTTGTGGGATACACCAGTGGACAGTGGTCTGGGGAAAAATGAACCCTTAAAGCCATCAGACTAGGTAGCTACTTCCCCCAAGGACAAGAAACAGCCTAAAAAGCAAAATACTGATCTGTGCGAAGTGATGTGTCCATGCTGATTGTGGAAGTTCCTGGAAATTGCTTCACTCCTTCACGTGTCAACTGATCCCCATAATGGCGGTTCAGTGGACAAAGCCCTGAGAGGCAAACGTTAGTAAAAACCTTGCATGACAGTAAGCACCAGAGACTGAAAGGAAACAATGCGACAGGAGTTTAACGTTTATTCCGTGTTTCCCATCCTTTTCACACACGGTCCAAATAAGGGCTGCCTTCTCCAGTACGCGCTATATTTAGTTGGAGGCTGTCACCTTGAAGGCAAGGCCATATTCCGCCTAAGGACACGTCGTATTCTTCGGTGTGCTGTGAAGACCTGAGCCTCGGAGATAATGGAGACCGCCCTAGGCACGAGCCCACCACCCTTCAAAGCGAGGCTCCGGCAGCCGGGGCGGCAGACAGCTCCCCCTCGCCCAGATGCCACATGCGGCAAACACGTGGTTGCCGCTGCAATGCGGGGCGCGCGTCCCCGAGGGCCGGACGCGAGCACGCGGGGCGGGTCACCCACTCGCGATTCTTCAGACGGCAGGGCCGAGAAGAGGGAATCGTGCCCTCCCCGGGCAGAACACAGCTGCCTCGGCCCCCGCCCTTCTCGTTTTCTGGAATCTTCCGCATGCCGGGGCGCGCGGCCGGATGGGAGGGAAGGAGAAGGGGGAGGGGAGCGGCGGCCACGCGCTCGGCACCGACGGCGCCACGAGGAAGGCGCGCAGCCGTCGCTCTTCCTACCGCCCCAAGGGCGAGGGCAACCCGTGCGGGCCCCCAGACTGGCAGCCCCGGCCCGCGCTGCCCCGCCCCTCGCTTCGCACAGGCCCGGCCACCTCACCTGGGTGGCCTTCCCCCACAGACTCAGAGGTGAAGAGGAAAGTGCCCTCCTCGATGAACGCCTCGTGGAAGCCGTTGAGCTGGCCGTTCATGATGGTGACGGTGAGTGAGAGAGGCGCTTTGGAGAAAGCGGCGACGAGGCGGCGACCAAGAAAACGCGCAAGCTGAAGACCGCGTCCTACTCTGGTCCGGCGGGCGGCGCGAAGCGAACGAGGCGGCGGGCGGTGCGGCCCAGTATTTATAGAGCAGCGCCCGCGCGCGCCCGGCCCGGGCCCCGCCCCTCGGCGCCGCGCGCCAATGCGCCACTCGCGCGGGGGTCGGCGCAGCAGGGGCGGCTCGCCGCGGCGTGCCGGGCGGAACCACTGTGCGAGGCGGGGGGGAGGGCGCAGGCGCCGCCCTCGGGCGACTCTTCCCCGGGCGTACGCCGTTACACGCGGGGGGAATGGAAACGTTGGAAGACTCGGTCGTCGTACCCTGTCGTGTTCCATGTAGGAGGAAAAGCGACAAGGGCTTTATGAGCCGGCTCCCCCGTGCTGTGACATGGCACCTCCCTTCCGACCGTTGGACGGGAGAGCTGCCCCCGAGGTCGCGTCCCCCAGCGGTGGCGGCGGGAATCGCCGACGTTTTGTGCCCTGGCTCTGGCCGAGGGTCTTTAGGGCCGCCCCACCTTTAGCTGCGGGGTGATAGGGAGCTGGTGGCTCTCAGCCCTGTGAGAGTGGCCATCTTGGCGGGTCAGCGCACGATTCCTCGCACGGCCTTAGTCATCACCGCCCGCGGCTAGCAGTTCCGAGGGCCGCCAGCCCCGTTGCTAGGCATGTCTTCATGAATGGCTCTGGTGAAAAGCGCTGTCATTGATTTCAGCCGTTGCTGTCCTCTCCTATGCCCAGCCCTAAAGTTTCCGAGGGGGACCCCAAAGTGGAGGCCGCGCTCTGGCCTCGCTATCCGAGAGGAAAGAGGCTGCTCTCTAGAGTGTCCTTGTGCTGTCGCCTCCCTGTCTTTGGGGGGCGGGGGGTCGATGTTGAGAGTATTATTTCAGCCTTCCATTGAGGAAAATGTGTTTCTTGGAAGACAAGCCCTTCGTATACACTTAATCTTAACAAGGTGCCATGGTGTGTTTCGTAACGCTTTCGCTTTAAAATGTCCACCTGCGTGTGTCCCAGTTTTGTCCATTAAAGGAATGAGAGGGAGAGAGGGGGAAGAGCAAATCAAAACTCGAGCCCACAAGGAGTAGGAGTCAGGAGCCCATGTCGTGGAGTGTCCGCTGGGACGGAGCCACGGTGGCGCTTCGTCTTGTCCAGGGGTGGGGGCTCGGTGCAGGTCTGTTCCGGGGCTGGCGTCGTGAGAGCCCCGAGCAAGCGCATGACAGGCGCTGAGATAGGGATCGGCCTGCGCCGGCAGAGGAGGCGCTTCACCGGGTGAGACCATCCAGACCCTTCGTCACAGCCTCCAGCTGCGATGGCTCAGAGAATCAGGCAAATCTGAACCATCCCCTCAGCCTGTGCGGGAAGAAAGGTGGGAGTTTGCCAGAGGCTCCCTGCGAAACAAAGGAAGCACTTGGGCTGTGCTGGGCCCTTCTACGAAGAAGGTGCGGAAAGGGCTCAAGTCTAGACTTCGCTGTCAAGCAAAGCAGGACCAGGAAAAGGTTAAATCACTAAAGAAACAATAGATATGTTATTTTTACGTCTTGGTCTTCACTTTTCAAAAGTAACCCTTCTTGGAAAAATAGAAGACTATGTTCTAATGCGTTTGTTTTACTGCATCTTTTTTAAAAAATCAGAATGCCAATTTATTAACTCATAATGATAAAATTGTCAGCTGGAATGAAAAGCATGTGTAGGCTGGTCAGTGCATTATCTCCCAACAAAAAAAAATCTATATGGAAGCCAAAATATAATTAGAAGGTTTAGAAGGTTATTTTATTCATCGAGAGTCAGGACAAGAATATTAGATAAATTCAATGATTAGTTCATTGAACCCAGCTACTCCTATGTTACCAAGCCCTCAGTGCAGCTAGGCCTGCCAAGGAGATTAGAATCAGCTGAACTTACTTGCTTAACTACTTGTCTTTTTTACTCATTGTACTGGTATTATGGTGGTTAAGAACAGGGGTTTTGGAGTCACACCTCTGGCACTTTTTACAGTGTTGGCAAACAGCTTAACCTCTATACCTCAGTGCTCTCAGACTGTACATTTGGGATAATAAGATAATAGTACTATCTATCATAGGATTGTTTCAAGGATTACATAAAATCGTTCAAGTCTTAGCAGGTATCTGGCACACTATAGAAATTTTTTAAATACTAACTTTAAAAAATTAGCTGTATTTCTTGTGAATAAGTTTTTAGTGGCTTTCTCTTGCTGTTAGGATAAAGATGAAAAGTTCTACCTACTCTTAAAGGCCGAGTGTGATGTGGCTGCTACCTCGTCAACCTCTTGTGCAAAACTCCCCCCTTTCTGTTACCTACTCTGGGTTTCTTCTAGTTCTTCTTAATGGCTAGAATTATTACTAAAACAAAGCACTTTCATTGATTTGATATTATTCATACCGTCCTTTCCTTCCACGTATATTTATGAGCGCATCTGTGAGGCAGACCCAGAGCCTGGTGCTATGACAGTCTTGCTCTCTGCCCACTGAGAGCTCTAAATGAGGAGATGCCTGACTCACTCCCTGTCCCTCTCACCCCAGTTCAGCTGCCATTTCCTGGATGAAGCCTTTACTGACACAGAGTTCTCACAGGGTCCTGTGTTTTCCTGCATAATATTAAGTGCAGTTCAAAATTCCAGATTTGGTGATTTATTTGATGAGCGTCCCGAACTCCCAGTTAGGTTTCTAAGCTCCATGATAAGGAGAAGGTGGTTTGTTTTGCTCAAGCTTTATTGCTGCATGTGTGGACTGCACAAGGAACTTAAGAACATCCAAGAGGGAGAAGAGAAGCAGGAAGGGAAACTGAAGAAAAGATGAATGAATATAAGAGATGGTAAAAGGAAAGAGGGAAATGAGAGACCCTGGCAATCATGTGAAATCAAAGACAAGAGCTTTGGGAACCAGCAGTTAGCGTAATGGCTATGTCGCTGGACTCCCACGTAGTCGACCGTGGTTCGCGTCTCAGACCCGGTGGCTTACAACTCACGCCGGGCGCGTGTGCGTGTGTGCCCAAGATCCCGAGAGGAGAATGGAGGAGAAGGGATTGCGGCGTGACCATCCCCCCTGGGGGGTGATTTCTCGCTTTCTGTCTCTATGTCTCTCTCTGTCTGTCTGGCGAGCGCACGCGCCCTATAGCAAAAAACCTCTCCAAAAAAAGAAAAAAAAGAAAAAAAAAAGACAAGAGCTTCTGGGACCAGCAGTTAGCGTAACGGCTATGTCGCTGGAGTCCCACGTAGTCGACCGTGGTTCGCGTCCTGGACCCGGTGGCTTAAACTCACGCCGGGTGCGTGTGCGTGCATGCCCAAGATCCCGAGAGGAGAATGGAGGAGAAGGGATTGCGGCGTGGCCATCCCCCTTGGGGTGTGGTTTCTCGCTTTCTGTCTCTCTGTCTCTCTCTGGCTGGCTGGTGAGTCCATGTACCCTAGAGCAAAAACCTCTCCAAAAAAAAAAAAAAAAGGCAAGAGCTTCTGCTTTTTTTTAGTCATTGTAAATAATAAAATGGAGAGCTCTTTTGTTGTAAGAGGAATGAAATTTCTGATTTTATTGATGAGTGCCATAAGGGTAAAATAAACAAGAGACGTTACTGATTTATATTTAGCATTGATAAGATTTGTTAAATGCAAAATATTATAAAATATAGAAAAGATATCATCACTACTTACAGGCTCCGTATTTTTCAACCCAGAGAACATTAATATAGCAGTAGAACTATGAAAGAAGCAGAGTTGGGATCGGATAGACTAGCATTTCTGACTTAGCAAATTTAATAATTCTAGGTCTTCTTAGTCTGCTAGTCAGGGAGAGAGTTAAGTATGAAAGAAAGCATTTGCAGCACAAGAGCTGTTGATTTGGCAGAAGGAAGGGCATGACACTAGGTACAGCTAAGGCGACAGCAAAGGGCGGAGATGTTGAAAAGGAAGCTCCTGGGCGGTGAGGGCACCTCCTATGTGAAGGAGGCAGGGCGGGAAGAAAGAAACCTCGGCCAGACGTCTCCCAAATTGTGCTAGTCCTTTAGTGCCAAAGCTTTGACGTCTCAGATGGCCTTGGAAACAAATAGCTTTAGTGGGATCAGAATCAAGTACTACTGGATTGTCAGGAAAGTCATGATGCATTTTTGCATAGGAAAACAGAAAAATGTCATGACTTTCTCGACCACCTCATATATGAATCTTTTCATTTTTAGGCTTTTTTTCCTTTTTTTTTTTTTTGCCATAGGGCATATGTGCTCACTGGAGAGACAGAGACAGTGAGAGGGAAAGTGAGAAATCACTCCCCATGGCGAATGGTCACACCACAATCACTCCTCCATTTTTCTCACAGAATCTTGGGCATGCAAATATAGACACTTGCTGTGTGTTTCAAGTCACTGGGTCCAAGACTTGAACTGCAGTTGGCCATGTGAGAGTCCAGCGATGTAACCACTATGCCATCTGCTGTTCCCTGCATTTGTTTTTTTATCTCTCTGTTTTTCTCTCTTGATAGTCAATCAAATCTTTTTTTTTTTTTCTTTGAAAGAATACTTTTGATACCAGCAGATGGTGTTACATTGCTGGACTCCCATGTAGTCTACCGCTGTTCAAGTCCTGGACTCCGTGATTTAAACTCATGCTGGGCACGTCTGTGTGCGTGCCCAAAATTCCAAGAGGAGAATGGAGGAGAAGAGATTGTGTCGTGGCCATCTCCCCTGGGGGGTGATTTCTTGCTTTCTGTCTCTCTGTTTCTCCAGCGAGCATACATGCCCTATAACAAAAATCTCTCCCCCCAAAAATTGTTATTTTATTTATTATTAGTAGTAGTAGTAGTAAATTTGACCAGAGAGAGAGGGAAAGTGAGAAAGTAAGCTGCTAGGTCCAGGACTCAAACCACAGTCAGCCATATGAGAGTCCAGCGCCTGAACCACCACACCACCTGCTGGCCCCCTTAATCAAATCTTTTCACGGCCCCAAATAAGTGTGGAGTGGAAGAATGTATAGGATATAGTGAAGGAGATGCCGAAGCAGCTAACATGATGGCAGTAGCTACAGTTTATTCTGACAGGTACTGTTATGGTACCTACCTCTCATAACAACTCTAGCGAAGCAGATACTAGATTGAACCAAGGCTGGGAGTGGCACAGCAGTGACTCTAATAAGGATCTAGTCTCACCATGTCCATTGCTGGACTCAGCCTATTGTCAGAGCCTATCTGGCCCATTGTGTTCACTGGAATCATCAGTATCTTTTTGGGGACAGGGAAAGATTACTTTTATTGTCGTATAGTTCCACCTGCTGTCCTGAGCTTTCATGGGAAGGCTGGCGCCATTCCAAACAGTGCATTGTGTAGGGACCTAACTCTTTAGGCCTCATCCAACACCTGAAGGCACATACCTACCTCTCCATACCAAACTTGACCACTAATTTAGTTCTTCCCCGGGTGATTGCCAGACTAGGCCCTACTAGGGCAACTGTTCATGTGCTTTTGTCTCCATCTCCAGCTTTGCTTACTTGGTCCTTCCTGGTCTACTGTTTCATCTGTTTCATCTCTGACTCTTCTCTCTCTCTCTCTCTCTCTTTTTTTTTGGTTATAGGGTGCATGTGCTTGCCAGAGAGAGTCTGGGAGGGTGGCCACACCATAATTCCTTCTCCCCCATTCTCCTTTTAGGATTTTGGGCATGCTCACACACCCCTTAAGTGTGTTTCAAGCTGCTAGATCTGGGACTCAAACTACTCATTTGGCCATATGTGATCCATTTGCCTTCACTACCATGCCACTGACTGACCCTCTATTTTATTTATTTATGTTTTATTTTTTGGACTAGTGCATTCCTCCCCCCCAACTCATATCCGATTTGGCCTCAGAATCCTTCCATTGTAAACTTCCTCTGCCTCCACAGGCTGCCAAAGGAAGATCCTGGCCCACGCCCTGGGTAACTGAGGATGTTGGTGTAGAGTCTTGGTAAGGAACTCATGTATCTACTCTACCGTATGGAAGGACACAGCTACCTCCACAAGGAAAATACTTAAGGACAGTGAATGCAGATTCACTGGGCAGTTGGGAGCAGGTGGTCCTACCTTCCAAGATGTTGCTTTCATAGTTCCTGTGCTTGTCATGGGTTTTGCCATATTTTGACAATTTTTCAGGTCTCAGGCTACCCATTCTCCAGAAAACTTAAGTAGTTCTTATGGTCTCATTTAACTGAAAAAGGCAATCCATGAAAGAGAAATATAAAGGGATTTTGGCTTGATTGCACTCTGATTAAATGTCTGGCAGAGGAAAAGAGTACACATCAGGCCATGATCAGTGTCCACTGAGATCTCTCTGCTGCTGGGAGCAGAGTAGCCTTTGTTACCAAACGTGGGCTGGAGTGATGGCACCCTTTGCAAGCAATTCTAGAGGATTCGTGGCACTCCTCACAAGGAAAGTGGCCTGGCAGAATGATCAACCCATTGCATTCCACTGGAAAGATCCTTTCTTCCAAACAAGGTCCTACACCAGCTCCCCCCGCCCCCTTTCCAGGCTTCTACTGTGTTGGAGGCATCAACCCAACTCTCTTTGATTAAGTTATGTGCAGATTAGACTGGCAATCTGTTTCCGGAGTCCCTTGACAACTGTGACAACTAGGATCCAGAGTAATGGGCAGCCATTCTCAAGTAATTTATAGGAACAGTGTGCTTTCAGCCCTGGCTGCACATTAGAATCAGCTGATGCCTGGGCTCCACCGTAGACCTTTTAAGGTTGTATCTCTGGTTTGGGACAGGGAATACGTATTTTGAAAAAGCAACCCAGGGAATTTTACCGAGCAACCAGAGCTGAAAACTAATCATTGTTAGTTGAAGCAGTGGTAATAACCTCATGCCTCCAGGAGGCCCGTAAGATCCACTTAACACGAATCACGAAAGTGTTGCCCTTCAGGCCCGTGGGTAGCTTTGCCGAGAACAGTGGGTTCTTATACTTTGATGTGCCCATGTACAGCCTGGGGACCTGTCAGGTATGCATTCGAGCAACTGCATTTCTGATGCGCTCCTAGGTGGTGAAAATACTGCCGGACTGTAGGCCACTGTAGCGAGGATCTAGACTAGTCGTCTGCAGACTGGGCTATGGTGGCCCCGGGGCTACACAAAAGCTTCTCAAGGTCTGTCTGAACACAGACAGTTTTAAGGGAATTAATTTCCACATCCCCAACCTCCATATGAACTCTTCGCTAAAACTGATCTGCCTGATAATCGGCCTGAGATGGAAAAATAGGTTTTCTTTTCTTAATTCATTCCCTTTTCACCGTGACTCTTCATGCATTAATTAATGTATTAAAAGAAAGAAAGCCCTCTCACCTGACTGAATTTTACTCTCAGACGCCAAGGGACTACACTAGGATATTGGTATGTAGGTGTTGAGAAAATGAATGCCTGAGAACTAACAAATCTTTCTACAAGTTTAAGTTTGTCTAATACTTTGTTTTCTACCCAGTTGGATGACTTAATGCCATTGTTAGTCGATACATCATTAAACTTAATTGTGGATGATAGATCACTGTGTGGGTTTTGTTTGTTTGTGTGTTGGCGTTTAACTCAAAAGGCCTTTTTTTTAAAGAATGATTTTATTTAACTTTATTATTACTCTTTTCCAGTTTGATTAGAAAGAGACAGAGAGAAAGCAAGCTACCAGGTCTGAGACTTGAACCACAGTCAGCAATGTGGGAGTCCAAGTCCCTTAACCACCATGCCACCTGCCAGCCCCAAACTTTCCCACTATTAAAGATGAATTTGTTCATTTATCTTTTAAGTAAATGATAGTGAGGGGTTGGCCCTATGGTCTAGTGGCTAAAGGAGTCAGATCCCACATGGCCGACTGTGGTGTGAATCCCAGCCCCAATGGCTTGAAAAACATGCTGGCAAATGTATATCTATGCCTAAAATCCCAACAGGATGGAGAAATAGAAGAGAAAGAATTGCATCATGATCATGTTCCTTTGGGGATGTTTCCCCCGGTCCCCTGCCTCCCATCTCTCTCTGACAAGTGCACATGCCCTCTGGCCATTAAAATAATCTTTAAATAGGGGACCAGCAGGAGGCATGGTGGTTATGGTGCTAAACTCCCACATGGCTGATTGTAGTTCAAGTCCCGGATCTGGTGGCTAGCTTTCTCACTTTCCCGTTCTCTCTTTCTCTGGTCAAATTTAAAAATAAATAATAATTAAAATATTAAAATATTTTGAAATTAATTAATAGGGCCATCTGGTGGCATGGTGGTTGGGAAGGCTGGATCCCACATGGCCACCCATACAGTTCAAGTCATGGACATGTCAGGTGTATGTGTGTGTACATACCCAACAATCACAAAAGGGGGAGAAATGGAGAAGGGATTGTGGCATGACTGTTTCCCATGGAGAATTTCTCCCTTTCTTTCCCTCTCTCCCCCCTCTCTAGTGAGCGCATGCACCTTTAGTCAACAACATTTTTTTAAGAATTATTTTATTTAACTTTATTTAGTTAGTTATTTTAATTTGAACAGAGTAGGAGAGAGAGAGAGAAAGTAAGAAAACAAGCCACCAGGTCAGGGACTTGAGCCGCGGTCTGTCATGTGGGAATTCAGCACCTTTATCCATCATGTCACCTGCTGGCCCCACCTTTTGTTCAATTTTTAAATGTTAATAAGGAAATGGTGGCAGACAGTAAATCATTATGGTGTTCAGATTCTGCAAGATATATTTAAGGGAATGATGGCTTATAATATTTGAAATGCCAGTATTTACGGTAGATTGAAAATTATAATCTCTTTATTATAATTATGATAAAAAGTTTAGATGCCTACTTAATAATGTGGTGGCAACATATAATTTAAAAAAAATTTTTTTTGGAGTAAAAATCTAGGCAAAGTTGAAGACCACCTATCTAGACTGTTTGAGAGGAGAGGGTACTCTTAAGAATTCAACTTCTTAGTTCAAATTGTTTAGAAATGGATTTCTTTGAGTAAAAGCAATTGTAAGAGAACCCAGAATGGCCCAGGCAGGAAGTTCATATGAGGCCATGTCAAATAGCATACGCAAGTGTTATCAAAAATGTGACTGGGACCAGCACTTGGCGTAATGGCTATGTCGCTGGACTCCCATGTAGTTGACCACGGTTCAAGTCCCAGACCCGATGGCTTAAACTCACGCTGGGCATGTGTGTGTGCATGCCCAAGATCCTGAGAGGAGAATGGAGAAGGGATTACAGGGTGGCCATCCCTCTGGGGGGTGATTTCTCACTTTCTGTCTCTCTGTCTCACTCTGTCTTTCTGGTGAGCACACACACCCTATAGCAAAAACCTCTCAAAAAAAAAAAAAAAAGTGTGTGATCATTGTCGGGTTCCAAACAGCATGTAGATGCCAGTATTCAGATATATTGCAGGGTATCTTCAGCCTTGGCATGATTGGCGTTTTGTGCTGAACAACACTTGATTGTGAGGGGCCATCCTGTGCGTGCGTTATAGGATGAGTAGTAGCATCTCTGGCCTCTACCTACTAGAGGCTGGTAGCACCTGGCCTCCTCCCTACGCTCGGCCGTGACTGCTGAGAGTGTTCTGGGTTGAGGATCGCCGAGACACTGGCCCACTGCAGGGCTGTTGGTAATGCTAGAGTTCATTCCTCAGAGTCCATGTAGGCCTGTGTCCGTCTGGAAGGCAGCCTTGCTTTCATGCCCTTTGAGCACTAGAATGAAGTTGTAGGTCCCTAAAAGTCTTCCATGATGAAGCTGTGACCTCGCAGAGACTGTATGGCTCCTGGACTTCCATAGCCTTGCATCTCTGGCTCTGACGAGTAGTCCCACTTGGCTGGGCTCATGGACACTGGAGGTGGGGGTGATGTAGGTGAGGACGAGCAGTGAACAGGTTTGAGCCTGGCTGCTGCTCCCCTGCCTGGAGGCCAAGCTGTTGGCAAACATGGAGATGGCCTCCTGGCCCGAGAGCCAAGAACGCCAGCTGACCATCAGGTCACACATGTGCGATTTAATTGAGCCCAAGCCCCATCCAGGAGCACGGGAAGCATGCATGTGGTCGTGACTGTGTATCTGTGTGGGCCTTCACCTTTACTTTAAGGGCAAGACATTCTGGTAAATACTGCCATCTGCTTTTCTGGAAGGTGGTCTAAGACCTGGACAGAAACTGGCCCTTACTGGACAAGTACCTAGTTGATAAAATTGCTCCAAATCTGCACATTCACTACTTGAGATCCAGGGCTGCTGGGAAATGCCAGCTCCCTTAGCTCAGTGACTCGTAATTGCTTTTTAGATCTGGAAAGAGCTGTGGACCTCTCCTCAGAAACATGCATCACATGGGGCCAGCAGGTAGCATGATGGTTAAGGCGCTGGACACTCCCCCATAGCCAACCACGGTTCAAGAACTGGACCTGATGGCTTGCTTTCTCACTTTCCCTCTCTCTCTGTCTCTCTCTCTCTGTGTTTCTCTAGTCAAATTAAAATAAATGAATGAATGAATAAATAAAATAAAAAAGAGAAACATGCATCACGTGCGCGCGCACACACACACACAATTTGATAATTTATGAAGCTTACTCATATATCCAAGTTGAGAACCTTTGCTATCTCTCTCATGAATTTAAATTCATGTTCTCTAGTGCCTTGCAGTCCCACCTCTAGCAATCTCTTCTGAGAAAATATTAGTATTGTATGTGTTTATGTCAGCATTGTTCATAATAGCAAAAATATGGGAACAGCTCAAATGAATGTTGCTAAGGAAATAAAAAATTATGGAACTTAATTAGCAATGGAATATTAGGCAGCTGTTAAAGAAAAATGAGGAATATCTATGTTTAGTGACTAGAAATAGATCTGTGACAGTCTATAAAACTCATGTTGCAATTTAATGAAGAATATTCATTTTATTTTATTATTTTTATTTTTTTGGAGAGATTTTTGCTATAAAGCACGTACACTTGCCAGAAAGACAGAGAGAGACAGAGAGACAGAAAGTGAGAAATCACCCCCCCAGGGGGGATGGCCATGCCGCAATCCCTTCATTCTCCTCTCAGGCTCTTGGGCACATGCACACACACGCCCAGCATGAGTTTAAGCCACCAGGTCTGGGACTCAAATCGCGGTCGACTACATGGGAGTCCAGCGGCATAGCCATTACAACAACTGTTGGTCCCAAGAATATCCATTTTATAAAAATTTTTACAAATATATATAATATTTTTGGATTCATAGAATAATTTCTGGACGTCTATACACCAAATTTCACAGTGATTACCTTGCTTTTCCTGTATTTGCTTCTGTGTTATTTGAAATTCTAAAAGTTTGAAAGAATTGGGGCCTGCAGGTGGCATGGTGATTAAGGGCATTGGATTCCCATACAGCCAACTATGGTTCAAGTCTTGGACCTGGCAGCTTGCTTTCTCACTTTCCCTCTCTCTCTGTCTCTCTCACTCTGTCCTTCTCTGGTCAGATTTAAATAAATAAAGTTAAATAAAATATTTTTTTTTTTGGAGAGTTTTTTGCTATAGGGCGCTTGCGCTCGCCAGACAGACAGAGAGAAATAGAGAGACAGAATGCGAGAAATCACCCCCCGGGGAGATGGCCACGCCGCAATCCCTTCTCCTCCATTCTCCTCTCGGGATCTTGGGCACGCACGCACACGCGCCTGGCGTGAGTTTAAGCCACTGGGTCCGGGACGCGAACCTCGGTCGACTACGTGGGAGTCCAGCGACATAGCCATTACACTAACTGCTGGTCCCAATAAAATAATTCTTAAATAAAAATTTCTCTTAAAAACAATTTATAAGGGGGCCAGCAGGTGGCATGGTGTTTAAGGGCATTGGACTCCTACATGGCCAACCATGGTTTGAATCCCGGACCTGGCAGCTTGCTTTCTCTCTCACTCTCTTCTTTCTCTCTCTCATTCTCTCACTCTGTCCCTCTCTGGTCAAATTTTTTAAAATAAATAAAGTTAAATAAAATAATTCTTAAAAAAAGGTTTGTAAGAATTATTCTTGGTAGTTAAAAAATAAAAAAGATTAACAGCAACAAATGTGTGTTATCTCTTGGTGTAGAGGGCGGTGGATGAACAGGCTAGAGGAGGCCTGGCAGCAGTTTAGCCCAGTCAGCTCCCCAGTGCTGGGAGAGAGGCATTTTCTATGGCACGTTTCCCACGGGGAAGCTCCCAAATACCAGATGACCTGCTTCTGAGCAGCTAGCACCACTGCAGAGCCCTCTGTGAAAAGGACAGTCACCCCAGGCTCCACTGTGTTGATTCTTCCAAAGTGGTCTTGTCCTCCAGGGAACCACTGACTTTTCAATCTTTTAAATGTACAAAATAGACCTTCTTACTATAAACACGCACACTCACTTCCGGGGTAGGCGTAGTCCCAGCTTACACTACTGTGTTCTGAGAGACTCTATTCCAGAGCAGTACTGCCCTAGGCACTCCTTCTGTTTGCGAATCTTACTTGGAGATTGGACTACATGGTGTCTGGACTTTGGCTGGGCATAGAGAACCATCTCTCACAAACTACTGGGTGGGTAGCCCTTGCAGATGTGGCTTGGTGTGTACAGACTCTGCCCTTTCCCTCCTTGGACTTTTGCCCATGCCAAGCCTCCTGTTGCCACCAATGACACTGCTAGTCTCTCCTCTTCTCCCCTTGGCCTTCTGCCATGCCTCTACCCTACCCTCAGACACACTTGAGAGCACACAAGTGGGAGGAGCTGAAGACTCTTATGTAACACCAAGGTTTTGCTCTTATCTAAACAACCAAATTACCTAACTACCTAACACACTTCCTTTTTCTTTCTTTTTTTCTTTTTTTTTTTACTGTAGGGCACATGTGCTTACCACAGAGAAAATTACCCTCCAGGGGATGGCCATACCACAATCCTCTCACCTTCAGTCTCCTCTCAGGATTTTGGGCAGACACATACATGCACCCAGCATGATTCCCAAGACACTGAGTCTGGGACTTGAATCATGCAGCCAACCATGTGGGATCCAGTGCCTTAACCTCCACGCCACCTGCAGTCCCTGGTCTCACCTACTGCCTCACCCTACTGAGTAGCTGGAGTTATAGGTACATGCCACTACAGTCAGCCTTCAGGTTGGACTGGGAATCAAATCTGGCCCAACCATGTGGTACTAGCCTGTGGAGCCCCATGTCTTAGCAGTGTACCACCATGGCTGGGCCCTAACACAACTTTTGGTGATAAGTAGATTTCCAAGTAAGTTTTCTTCTTGGGAACTGAATAATAAATACAGATGTCCCTTCCTCTTTATAGTTATTTCTTTGAGCTCATATGTATATTTTATATAAAATAATAAAGCATCTTAAAGAAAGTTTGGAGGAATAGGATCAGAAATCAAGCCATGGATAGATTATGGTCAACTGGGACCAGCAGTTAGCATAATGGCTATGTCGCTGGACTCCCATGTAGTCGACCGTGGTTCGAGTCCCGGACCCAGCGGCTTAAACTCACGCCGGGCGCGTGTGCGTGCGTGCCCAAGATCCTGAGAGGAGAATGGAGGAGAAGGGATTGTGGCGTGGCCATCCCCCCTGGGGGTGATTTCTCGCTTTCTATCTCTCTGTCTCTGTCTGTCTGGCGAGCACACGCGCCCTATAGCAAAAACCTCTCAAAAAAAAAAAAAAAAAAAGAAAAAGAAAAAAAAAGATTATGGTCAACTGATTTTCTTTTTTAAAAAATAATTATTTAATTTTATTTATTATCATTATTTTTTTTAACTTGACCAGAGAGAGAGCAAGAGTGAGAAAGCAAGCTGCCAGGTCTGGGACTCCAACCACAATCAACCACATGGGAGTCCAGCACCTTAACCACTATGCTACCTGCTGGCCAAAGATTATGGTCAACTGATTTTCAACAGGGGTACCAAAACCATTCACTGTGTGTGTGTGTGTGTGTGTGTGTGTGTGTGTGTGTTGGGGGTGGGGGGGAGAAGAGTCTTTTCAACAAGTGGTGCTGGAACAGTGGGACAAATGGTGCAAAGAGTAAAGTTAAACCCTTACCTCTACCATTTAAAAAAAATTAACTCCAAATGGATAAAGATCTAAATGTTAGAGCTAAAGTTACACAACTCCTAGAAGAAAACATAGTAGTAAATCTTCATGATTTTGGACTAGACACTGATTTCTTACATATGTCACTAAAAGCATAAGCAGCCAGACAAATAGCAACTAAATTGGACTTTGTCAAAATTACAGATTTTTCCGCTTTAAAGAACACTATCAACCATGAGAAAACCTACTGGTCCTTTCTCTTTCATACCCCTACTGGGATTCTGAGCATACGAAGAAGAAGAAGAAGAAGAAGAAGAAGAAGAAGAAGAAGAGGAAGAGGAAGAGGAAGAGGAAGAGGAAGAGGAAGAGGAAGAGGAAGAGGAAGAAGGAGAAGGAGAAGGAGAAGAAGAAGAAGAAGAAGAAGAAGAAGAGGAGAAAAGAAAAGAAAGAAAACAACCTACAAAGGGAGAAAAAAAAATATTTGTAAAGCTATATCCAACAGGGTCCAGTATCCAGAATATATAAAGAACTCTTGGGGGCCAGCAGGTAGTATGGTGGTTAAGGCACTGTAGTCCCACATGGCCAACCGCAGTTCAACGGTCTCTCTGTCTCTCCCCAGTGAGCACATGTGCCCTATAGCAAAAATCACTCTCTTAAAAAAAAAAGTAACAAAAGTAAGAAAAAGAAAAAAAGTGGAAACAACAATATGTCTTATCAACTGATGAATGGATAAATAAAATGTTCTATATCCATGCCATGTAATATTATTTGGCTACAAAAAGGAATGAAGTACTGACACATGCCGTAACGTGGATGAATCTCGTGAAAGAAGCCAGTGACTGAAACCCCACACATTGTATATAGTTCCATTTAGATGGAACTAGGCAATCCAGAGCTAGAAAGATTAGTGGTGGTCGGGGGTGGGGAGGCTGGAGAAGGGCATGGCAGAGCCACTGCTAGTAGGGGAAGAGTAGCTTTTAGGGTGTTGAAAATGTTCTGGAACTAGATAGTGATAATAATTGTGTAACTCTGTGAATATACTAAAAATCACTGACACAAGCTCAAAAGGTGAATTTTATGGTATGTGAATTATTTAACCTCAATAAAGAAATGTTAAGTTTAGAAAAATAGGAAGCAGTAAAGCACCTATACTGCCAGCTCCTTAGCAAAACTACTGTTAGCATTCCTTTAAACATTTTTAAAAATACAGTTTAAATATAGAAATATGAGAACAGCCTGCAGAGTGGTGGTAAGGTGGCTGGATCCCGCACGTTTGAATTCATGGTTTGAGGGACCAGCAGTTAGCATAATGGCTATGTCTCTGGACTCCCATGTAGTCGACCGCGGTTTGAGTCCTCGACGCGGCAGCTTAAACCCACGCCAGACACGTGTGTGTGCGTGCCCAAGATCCCGAGAGGAGAATGGAGGAAAAGGGACTGCGGCGTGGCCATCCCCCCTGGGGGGTGATTTCTCGCTCTCTGTCTGTCTCTCTCTGTCTGTCTGGCGAGCACACGCGCCCTATAGCAAAAACCTCTCCAAAAAAAAAGAAAAACAAGTTAATTCATGGTTTGAGTCCCAGACCCACTAGCTTCAGAAACATGCCAAGCATATGTGTGTGCCCAAAATCCCAAAAAGGAGGGAAAAACAGAAGAGAAGGGATTATGATGTGATCATTCCCTGCGGGTGATGCTTTCTCACTCTTTCTCTCGTACGTGCCTCTGGCAAAATTTAAAAATATATAAATATAGGACCAGCAGATGGCATAATGGTTATGTCGCTGAACTCCCACATAGTCGACCACGGTTCAAGTCCAAGACCCAGTGTCTTAAAACTCGCTGGGTGGGGACTGGCAGGTGGCGTGGTGGTTAGGGAGCTGGACTCCCACATGGCCGACTGTGTTTTGAGTGCTGGACCTGGTGGCTTGCTTTCTCTTTTTCTTTCTCTCTCTGCCTCCCTCTGGTCAAATTAAAAGATAAATAATAATAACAAATAAAAATAATTAAATCTTAAAAAAAACCCTCTTGCCAGGTGTGTCTGTATGTGTCCAAAATCCCAAGAGGAGAATGAAAGAGAAGGGATTGTTGTATGGCCATCCACCCTGGGAGGCATGATTTCTTGCTTTCTGTCTCTCTGTCTCTCTGGTGAGCACATGTGCCCTATAGCAAAAAAAAAAAAAAAAAAAAAAAAAAAACCTCTTAAAAAATAAATATACATGTGTAAATGAAATACATTGGCTTTAAAAATGCAAAATCATTTTATAATTAGCATTTTCAATGTCATCATCTATTTGTATTCATAATTGTAAAATACGCCCAGTGATAGATACAAGCCCAGTGGTGGTGGCGCATACTGCTAAGGCACTGTGCTCTACAGGCTGGGACCACATGGGAGACCCAGGTTCAATTCCTGGTCCAACCCAAAGGCCTGGTGCTCTGGTGTGCCTCTATAATCCCAGTGACTGGAGGCTGAGGCAGGAGATTGAGAGCTAGAAGCTGGCCTGGGCAACCTTGGGAGACCCCTGTCTGAAGGAGCCAGCCGTGGTGGCTCATGCTGTGGTCCCAGCTGGGAGCGGAGGCAGGAGGATTGCACTGCGAGACTGTCTTCAAAATAAGTAGGGGCCGGCAGGTGATGTGGTGGTTGAGGTGCTGGACTCCCATATGGCCGACCATGGTTCAAATCCTGAACCTGGTGGCGATTTGCTTTCACACTTTCCCTCTTCCTCTCTGTCTCTTTCTAGTCAAATTAAAAAAAAAATAATAATAATGAGGGACCAGCAGTTAGTTAGCATAAGGGCTATGTTGCTGGACTCCCATGTAGTCGAACATGGTTCAAGTCCCGGACCCGGTGGCTTAAAACTCACACCGGGCACATGTGCATGCATGCCCAAGATCCCAAGAAGAGAATGGAGGAGAAGGGAATGTGATGTGGCCATCCCCCCGGGAGGGGGTGATTTCTCGCTTTCTGTCTCTCTATCTCTCTGTCTGGCATGCGCACACGCCCTATAGCAAAAACCTCTAAAAAAAAAATAGTGAATACAATTAAATAATTCTTTAAAAAATAAATAAATAAGTAGGGCTGGGTCCATAAGGTAGTCATTAAGTGGTATGTGGAGGGAGCCAGATCCTTGCATGGCTGACTGCACAATTTGAGTCCCACTGGGGGCTTGAGAAACATGCCCAGAAACTGTGAGAGTGTGCACAAAATACCGAAGGAGGGAAAGATGGCGAAGAAGGGATTGTAGTGTGACCATGCCCTGTATGGGGTGTGTTCTCCTCTCTTTCTCTCTCTGTCTCTCTCTGGGGAGCACATGCACCCTCTAGCAAAAAAAAAAAAAAAAAAAAAAAAAAAAGACCAAAAAAGAAAAACACTTCTGGCTTATGTATATGCATGCCCAGGATCCTGCCGGGAAGGCAATGGAGGAAAGGGATTTGTGGTGTGATAAGGCCCCGTTGTGCCCCCCACCCCCCCCCCAATGTCTGGCTCTCTGGCATGTGCATGCACACTCTGGCATAACAAACAAACAAACAAACAAACAAAGCCTATGTTAGACTGTTGTGGGAACCAGCAGCTAAGAGTGGGAAAAACAAAGAACTGTGATACAGTTGCTCAATTTCAAAACAGGGCGCCAGACTTAAAACGCTGATTTGATTAAAATGCAAAACAGAATATACCACCACCTCTCTCTCTGTGTCTCTCTCTCTCTCTCTCTCTCTCTCTCTCACACACACACACACACACACACAGAGTAAATAAATAAAACAGGAAGTAGCACTTGTGGACCTGCTGGGTGGCTGTGGCCGCGGGTCTCTGTTCCCCAGGATGGGATTTGTTAAAGTTGTCAAGAATAAGGCCTACTTTAAGAGATGCCAAGTGAAATTTAGAAGACAACGAGAGGGTAAAACTTATTACTATGCCCGGAAACGCTTGGTGATCCAGGATAAAAATAAGTATAACACACCCAAATACAGGATGATGGTTCGTGTAACTAACAGAGAGATCATTTGTCAGATTGCTCATGCCCATGTAGAAGAGGATATGATAGTCTGCACGGCTTATGCACACGAACTACCAAAACACGGTGTGAAGGCTGGCCTGACAAATTACACTGCAGCATATTGTACTGGCCTGCAGGCTTCTCAGTAGGTTTGGCATGGACAAGATCTACGAAGGCCAAGTGGAAGTGACTGGAGATGAGCATCGATGGTCAACCTGGTGCCTTCACCTGCTATTTGGATGCAGGCTTTGCCAGAACTACAATAAAGTTTTTGGGGCCCTGAAGGGGGCCAAACAATTTTCTGGTTATGATTCTGAAAGCAAGGAATTTACTGCAGAAGCCCATCGGAAGCACATCATGGGCCAGAACGTTGCAGACTACACGTGTTACCTAATGGAAGAAGATGAAGACGCCTACAAGAAACTATTCTCTCAGTACATACAGAACAATGTAACTCCAGACATGATGGAGGAGATTAGAAGAAAGCTCACATCGCTATATGAGAGAACCCGGTCTATGAAAAGAAACCCAAGAAAGAAGTTAAAAAGAAGAGGTGGAATTGTCTCAAGGTGTCCCTTGCCCAGAAGAAAGATCGGGTACCCCAGAAGAAGGCAAGCTTCCTCAGAGCTCAGGAGCAGGCTGCTGAGAGCTAAACCAAACAATTCTCTATGACTTTATTCAAGATAAAGACAATAAACTTAATAACAAAGCAAAAAATAAATAGATAAAACAGGATTTACTGATGAATTTGCCATTAGACATACAGGCTGCTTGTAGTTTTCTGTCACTTAAACAACACTGTAAAACTTCTTGTGCATTTATTTCCCTGCCCCCCCCCCCCTTTTTTTTAAGAGAAATTTTTGCTACAGGGCACATGCAGTTAGCAGAATGACAGAAAGAGACAGAAAGTGAGAAATCACCCCCCAGGAGGGATGGCCATGCCTCAGTTCCTTCTCCTTCATTCTCCTCTCTGGATCTTGGGCCCACAGGCGTGCCCAGTGTGAGTTTTAAGCCACCAGGTCCAGGACTCGAACCACTGTCAACTACTTAGGAATCCAGTGATATAGCCATTACACCATATTCTGGTCCTGCATTTATTCCTTTTTAAAATATATATGTATTTGGATTCTTTCTTTAGGAAAGATTCCCCCTAATTGAATAATGGGTCAACATAGAAGTACTGAGTCAACGTTTACTGCTTTGTGTAGCTGCAGTTGTTTCCCAAAGTCAAGTGGCTTTGGTCTGGCCAGTTTCCCTCCACCTGTTCGTGGTGTTTTGCACAGATTGGGAGAAGGGGAAAGTGGTACTGTTCTCACTTCACAGCTGTGGGTGACCAAGGAGTAGGGAGCAACTCCACCAAGCCACCAGAGGACAGGACACTCCAGGAGTGGTCCCTTCCTTGAACTTTCTGGGGCCACTCCATCTTTGATGAACTGAGACTGTTGGGTAAAGATGAAACTCACGGAGTTCTATTAACCCACCAACTTCTCTGGGAGATGAGACAATGGTTCAAACACCCAGACTGTACAGGCAGAGAATGCAAACCTTTTATAAGCAGTGTGAATGGCCAATAAACATGTGAAAAGATACGCAACCTTACAGTCAAAGAAATGCAAAGCAAAATGTGATTCTGTCTTTCCCCTATCAGACTGGAGAACAAACACAAGTTTGGTAATGCCCAGTGTTTACCAGATCATGGAGAGATTGGCACTGGCGTGCACTGTTGCTGGGAGTGCAAACAGATTCAACTCCTCTACAGGGTAATTTAGCAGTGTCTGTCAACATTTTGACTCAGCAATTCTACCACTAGGAATTTGCCCAAGGGACGGACTGGCAAAATTATGCCAAAATCATGGGCCAAGGTGTTCACTGCAACATTGTAATAACAAAAAACTGGAGAACACTTCGACATCCATCAGCCCAGGATCAGTTAAGTACATCCATGTAATGGAAAAGTATGCGGTCATTCAAACATGAGGTACAACAGTGTATGTTAATATGGAAAGATCTTCTCAATACGTTATGTTAGGGAAAACAAATACACACACACACACACATTTACATACATACATATACTTTTTTCCAGGAAGGATTCAAAACAAGTGGTGGCAATTTTTTTTGGAAAGAATTATTTATATAATTTTATTTAAGTAGTAGCATTCTTCAATTTGACCAGAGAGAGGGAGGGTAAGAAAGGAAGCTGCCAGGTTCAGGACGCGAACCACGGTCAGCCATGTGGGAGTCCAACGCTCCAACCACCCCCATACTACCTGCCGGTCCCTTGGTGGTAATTTTGGGCAGCACTTAACACCCTAAAGGGAAGTGAGGATAACTTTTATTTTTGTTTGATGCTTTTCTATAATTGAATTTTTCCTACAGGGTGAATATAAGACTAGTTTAAAAAAATTTTTTTTAATTCTCAGAGGACTCATGTAATCACTAGAGAGAGATAAACAGAGATGAGGGAGAAAACATCCTTAATAAGGCATCGTCCCACTGCAGTTTGCTCTCCTCCATTCCTGCATCTCACCTGGGGTACTCACACACCTGCACCCAGCATATCCCCCAAGGCACTGGGACTGGGACCTGAACTGCAGTCAGCCATGTGGGGTCCCATTTCCTCAACCACCAGTCCACAGGGCCAGCCTATAAGACTATTTTTTTTTTCTTTTTTTTTTTGGAGAGGTTTTCGCTATAGGGCACGTGCGCTCGCCAGACAGACAGAGAGAGACATAGAGACAGAAAGCGAGAAATCACCCCCCAGGGGGGATGGCCATGCCACAATCTCTTCTCCTCCATTCTCCTCTCGGGATCTTGGGCATGCACGCACACGTGCCCGGCGTGAGTTTTAAGCCACCGGGTCCGGGACTTGAACCGCGGTCGACTACGTGGGAGTCCAGCGACATAGCCATTACGCTAACTGCTGGTTCCCAGGACTATTTTTTTTTTTTAATAAATAAATATTTTGAAAGCAGACTAAGAACATAGAGAGAGAAAGAAGAGAGAGAGCCAGCAGGTGGTGTGGAGGTTAAGGTCCCTGGACTCCTACCTGGCGGACCCTGATTTGAGTCCCTGACCTGACAGATTGCTTTCTCACTTTCTCTCTCCCTCTCCCTCTCTGGTCAATTTAAAATAAATAAATAAAGGTTTTTTTTTTTTTTTTTTTTAAAGGAAGAAGGAGAGAGAGAGAGAGAGAGATACCTTACATGGGAAATCGTGGTTCTCCTGATGTAAGGCAGCTGGATTTTAGCTGTATTAATTAAAGCATTGTAACTGGATCATTTGGTTTTTTGGAAGACCAGAAACACTGGGAGCATGCAGGGAAAATGTGAGACTCAAGGGAACCAGTTTGAAGGTTTTTGCAGGGACCAGCAGATGACATAATGGTTACGTCGTCGAATTCCCACATAGTCTACCGCAGTTCGAGTCCCAGACTCGGCGGCTTAAAACTCATGCCTGGCACATGTGAGTGCATGCCCAGAATCCTGTAGAGAATGGAGGAGAAGGGATTGCGGTGTGGCCATCCCCTGGGGCGGGGGTGATTTCTTGCTTTCTGTCTCTCCGGCGAGCGAATGTACCCAATCGCAAAAATCTCTCCAAAAAAAAGAAGGTTTCTGCAACACAGTAGGGTCAAATTTAGGGGGTAATAGCAGGTGTGAAGGGACAGACCCTGATAAGAGAGTTGTTAAAAAGAGAAATTGGTGGGACCAGCAGTTGGCATAATGGCTATGTCGCTGGACTCCCATGTATTCCACCGCGGTTCAAGTCTTGGACCCGGTGGCTTAAACTCATGCCGGGCACGTGTTCTTGCGTGCCCAAGATCCCGAGAGGAGAATGGAGGAGAAGGGATTGCGGCGTGGCCATCCCCCCTGGGGGGTGATTTCTTGCTTTCTGTCTCTTTGTCTCTCTCTGTCTGTCTGGTGAGTGCAGGTGCCCTATAGCAAAAACCTCTCCAAAAAAAAGAAACTGTGGATCAAAAAGAAACCTGGTTCAGGGGGGACCCTAGAGGTCCCCTACCATGGGGGCTGGGTAGTAAAAGAAGACCTTGGCAGTGAGGCTGAGAGGAGTGGGCAGAGCCAGGAAAGGAAAGCCAGAACTCTAGGGGCATTCTTGACTGTTCTTTGCTCCTGGCTGGACACTGTGGGTGCTTTATTATTTTTTTAAAATCTGTTTTTTCTCCGAGTAGTAGAGACAGAGAGGAGAGATGGTAGCCCCAACGGGGTCCTTACCCTCGATCCATCCCAAGCTCTGGCCAGGCCCAGATCACACACCTTGGGCAAGTGCATGCCTGGGACTGGCCACAAAGGTGAGAGTACAAGTGAGAGATGAGGAATAAAGCAGGGCGGATCCTTTGGGTTAACAGGGAGATGATGGCTGGCTCCATGGCCCAGCGATTAAAGAAGCTGGATCCCACCTGGCTGACTACGGTTTGAATCTTAACCCTGGTGGCTTAAGAAATGCACCAGGGGACTGGCAGGTGGTGTGGTAGTCGGGGGCACTGGATTCTCACATGCCCAACCCCGGTTCAAGTCCTGGACCTGGTGGCTTGCTTTCTCCCTTTCCCTTTCTCTCCCTCTCTGTTCAAATTAAAAAATAATAATAATAACAAATGGACTTAAATAAATAGATAATTCTTCAAAAGAAAAAAAAGAAATATACCAGATGCATATGCACGTATGCCCCAAATCCAAACAGTTTGGAGAAATGGAGGAAAAGGAATTGTGGCATAACCACATTGGGGAATGCTTTCTCCCTCTCCCTTTTACTCTGGTGAGCACATGTGCCTTGGTAAAAGGCGGAGGAGGGGCAGGGGAAGAAGAAGGAAGCTACGCGATTTCAAGGATGGTGGAGGCATTCCAGGTGTTCATGAGGGAAGGGAGAACAAGGGGAACTCAGGACCAGATTGCTTTTGAAGACAGCATCGGGCCAGTGGCTAGGTACCTGGGGAGGCAGCTTTCTGCTCAATACTCATCCCGCCTAATGTTTGTAGAGCCCTTCCCATAGACCAGCCCCTGGCATGTGCTCAGGGCTCGTGGGTATTAGTTCACTATGAGAATGGCTTGAAAAGGAGCTGCCTGGTGAAACTGTGATGGCTATGGAAAACCAACCTCCACCCCCCCTCCCCACCCCCTCCTATACACAGACACACACACACACACACACACACACACACATATGTGCACGCGTGCACGAGCACACTGGGCTCCCTGCTCTGCTCTCCCCCATGGAACAGCGTCCTCTCCTGAAAGCGGCCTCCTGCAGGGCCTCTACAAGTTCCACTACAGCAGGCGAAGGACAAAGCCTCTCTGTTGGGAACTTCCCTCCAGTCCTCTCCCCTCACTCAGAGCCCTTCTCTCTAGCCCTGGGGGACGCAGCAGGTCTGACCCTTCAGGTAACCTAAGGTCCTTTTGGATTATACTAAAGTGGGTTTGCTTTTGGATTTTGTTTTTGTTTCTGTTTCGATTTGTGTGTGTTTTTAGGCAAAAAGTAGGAGGCAAGAGCAGTGACATTTACAAAGTGCCCTATGTTTTTTTTGGGGGGAGAGAAAAGAGATGTTTTAAGATGTATCTGTTCAAGTTGTAACTATAGGCCTCAGAAAGAAGAAAAGTGCAGACAAATCTAGGTCGCTGAATGCAAAAAAAGGAAAAGAAAAGGTGTTTGTTAGGAGAAGCAAAATGTGGGGGCCGGCAGGTGGCGGCGTGGTGGTTGAGGGTGCTGGACTCCCACACGGCTGACCGCGGTTCGAGTCCTGGACCTGGCAGCTTGCTTTCTCACTTTCCTTCTCTCTTTCTGTCCCTCTCTGGTCAAAATAAATAAATAAATGAAGTGAAATAAAATAATTCTTAAAAAAAGAAAATCAAAGTAAAATGCTGTGGTCCTTGGCAGGTACACAGTGCTACTGGCTCTGGGACAAGATGCTTTATCTCTGCATCAGCGCTGGAAGGCCGGAGCTGTGCAGTGCTGGGGCCTGCCCACCCTTCTCTGCCCTCCCTCTCTGCTCCATCCTGCTCTCGCCTCACTCTTGTTTCTCTTATATATGTACATAGATGTATATATATACTTTTTTTTTTTTTTTTTTTTTTTGAAGGGGAGTAGAGGGAGTCGGAGGTCTAGGAGGCCAGATGACATATGGACAGACTCCGGAAGCCTCCCTCTCCCCAACTCCAGCAGACGTAATTCATGCCTTTCATTTCTTCTCCTCTCTGGACAGAGCCGACGCACACTAACAGCGTTAACATGATAAATATCAGCAGTCCTGACCTTTCTCCATGGGTCCCGCAGTTGCCCTGACTCCCAGGCTCTGATTTGCTTGTGCTTAAAGTGGATTAGCACTCGCCGTGGCTGCAGGGCCTGGCTCTCGGGTTTGATGGGAATCAAAATAGAGATTACCTTATTTGACTTGAAAAAAAAATTTTCCACTTGAAAGATAGAATCCCCCAGAGAAATCCACTGGGGCTTACACATATACAACTTTAAATTGGATTTTAAAAATAGCCTGCCAGCTGTTTGCTAGGTCGTGCTTTAGGTTCTTGTCCTCGATTGATGTGGGGGTCTGTTTGGGAAACAAGGCCAAGAGGGGACGGAGGGGTTGCCAAGGCCGCCGGGTCCTGAATGCCTGGGGACTTTCCCAGGAGCCCTGGCAGTTGTTGCTATGGGCCTTTTAGAAATCCTCAGAGCCCTGGCACCAAGGCCTGTGTCTCGCCCAGAGAAAATGACCGCAGAGCTCCAACCACCTCCCCAGAGCTCGCTTCATGCCTGCACTGCAGCCAAGGTCTGCGAGAAAAGAAAGGAAGGCGTCGTTCTCAGCTGGAAGGGGCTTGCACACTTTTCAGGACTACATATTTCAGCTCCTCAAATGCGCATGCATGGGTCTTCTGCCCAGAACTCTCGTCTCCCTCCACCACTCCTCCCTGACTGCTTTCCAGCTCTCAGGGCTCAGGCAGAATGTCCCTTTCTCTGGGACGCATGAGGGACAGCAGAGTGTGGTGCCTAAGTGAACTATTGGGCCCTGGTTTGAACCCTGGCCCAGCGCTTACAAGCTGTGTGGCCTGGGCTACTTACTCAACCCCACTGTGCCTCCCAGTTTCCTCTTGTGTAAAGTGGGGTTCATGTTAGTGCCTGCTTCATTAGAGTTCTGGTGAGGTGAGAATGCAGTGAGTTAATATATTGTATATAAAATGCTTAGAACCAGGCCTGGCACTCCATAAGCATCTACTCTTCCCTTTTCTTTTCTTTTCTTTTCTTTTCTTTTTTCTTTTCTTTCTTTTCTTTTCTCTTTTCTCTTTTCTTTTCCTTTTTTCCCCCCTTTTTCTTTTCCAGAGGGTGTATGTGCTCACCAGAGAGACACAGAAAGAGAGAGAGGGAAAGTGAGAAAGCCCTCCTCCTGGGGTATAGTCACAATCCCGTCTCCTTTCTCTCTCCTTCCTTTCAGGGTGTTGAGTATGCATGCATAAGTGCCTGGTGCATTTTTCAAGCTGCCGGGTCCAGGACTCAAGCCGTGCAGTTAGCCAGGTGGGATCCAGCCATCTTAACCACCACAGCACCTGGTCTGTGTCTGCTCTTAATACCCTCTACTGTAGATCTCGCCTTGGGTTGGCCTCATAGTGCAGAGGTCAAGTGCTCTGCATAGAAGCCGGATTCCACGTGGTCGACCGCAGCTGGAATCCCGAGCAGGCAGTGTGTGTGCTCGCATACCCAAAGTCCTGATTAAATGGAGGAAAAAGGATGATGGCATGGCCACACCCCATTGTGGGGTTCTCTGTGCTCTCTTTCACACACGCACGCACACATGCACACACGAGATGAACGCGTGTGCCCTCCGGCAGTAAGTACATGAGTAAATAACTCTCGCAGCTGGGTTACTTGCTCCCAGTATGCCCTCACCTCCTGTACCTCTCCTAGACAGCACTCGTTCTCTTTATTGTTTAATTATCTGCCCCTCCACGAGGGCGGGAACCACATCCATCTTGCTGCCCACTGCCCAGTCCTCACGACGCCAACCGTTCCCAGCTTATGAGATTTCAAGAAACGTATGTAACTACAATAATAAATGAAATATAGGATTGGCTTCATGGCCTAGTGGTTATGGCAGCTTAATCCCACATGGCTAAGTGTGTGGTGGTTTATTATTTTGTTTTAAAGAATTATTTAATTTAATTTAGCATCATTATTCTTCACTTTGGCCAGAGAGAGAGAGACAGACAGACAGAAAGCAAGCCTCCAGGTCCAGAACTTGAACTATGGTTGACCATGTGGGAGCCCAGTGCCTTAACCACCATGCTGCCTGCTAGCCCTCAAGTGTATGGTTTAACTCCTGGACATAGCAGCTTGAGAAATACGCTGGGTGCATGTGAATGTGTGTCCCAAATCCCAAAAGGGGGGAGAGCTAGAGGAGACGGGATCATGGCAGGACCACACCCCATGGAGGGTACTTTCTCCCTCTGTGGCTCCCCCAAAGAAATGAGCATCACCCGCTGACAAAATTTTAAAAAGAAAAAAAATAAGAAAAGACATATATATATATATATATATATATATATATATATATATATATATATATATATATATAAAGCAATGCTGGGCCAGCCAGTGGCATGGGGCTCAAGGCAGCTAGATCCCAATGGCCGACTGCCGGATTCGAGTCCCAGAACCAGTGACTTGGAAAACATGCCAGGTGCACGTGTGTGCCCAAAATCCCCAAAGAAATGTAGAAGGGACTGTGGTGGGACCAACCTCCGTGGGGGTTGCTTTCTCACTTTCCTTTCTGTCTCTAGCAAGTCCAAACACCCTCTAGGAAATTAAAAAAGGAGGAGGAAGAGGAGGCAGAGGAGGAGGAGGAGAATAAAACGGTTAAGAGGCGAATGTGATTCAGAAGTCAGAGAAACACAGAACTGCTTGGTCACTTTTCTCCATCCGTATTTGCTTTGTATCCAAACGTGGCCTTTTCATTCTGTTTGATCATTAAACAAAGAGTTGAGGCATTTTGAGTTCTGGGATTATGAGGATAGAGTTTTGTAATCACCTCTTTTGCAGGCGACCTCTGCCCCTAACTAGTTCTTCAAAATCTAATTAAATATGAAATGCATGCAGAAGAATGGATCATATGAGTATAAAAAATGAACAGCCCAGTTTAAGGTACAGATTACAGCCCACGCCACCGAAGCCCTCATGCATACTTCTCATCTTAGCCCCCTTCAAAATTGTTGTTGATCATTCTCTTATTTTTCTTTGTAATCTTATCCCCCGAATATTCATCCCTGGATAATAAGCTTGTTTTGCATGCTTTTGAATGGTATACGACGTAAAGCCGGGCTGGCCCTGTAGACTAGTGGCTAAAGAAGCTAGATTCTACATGGCCGACTGTGGTTACAATCCTAGCCCTGGAGACTTGAAAGACATGCCAGGCATATATGCTGTGTGCTCCAAATTCCAACAGGTCGGAGAAATAGAGAAGGGGTTATGGATTGTGGTGTGGCCATTCCCCATCGAGGGGTGTTTTCTCTTTCCCTCTCCCTCTCTGTCTCTCTGGCTGGCACATGTGTCCTCCGACAATTAAAAAGAAATTATAAGGAAAAAATTCATTTCTGGCCAGGCCTCAGTGGTCCAGGTGGAAGCACAGTGAACTGCAGTGCTGGAAGCCACACGGTCAACTGCAGGCTTGACTTCCTGGCCTGCTTGTCCTAAAACACACAAGGCATCTGCAAGTGTGCCCAAGGTCCTGATTAGCTGGAGGAAGGACTCGGGGCATCATAAGACCTTGTTGAGTGTGCTCTCCTCTCTCTCTCTCTCTCTCATGTGCGTGCAGGTACTCTTCATCATGAATAGTAATAAAAAGATACAGGCTGGCTCTGTGGTGCAGAGGTAATGAGCTGCTCAAGAGAAGCTAGGTCTCTCACATGGTGACCATGGTTCATGGTCACCCAGTCTGATCAGCCTAAAGCATGCTGGACATCCACGGTAGCACCTAGGATCTGATAGGCTGGAGGACTAGAGGAAGAGGGCCTTGGCATGACCAGATCCTGTGGAGGGTGCTCCTCTCTCTCACTCACTCTCTCTCTCTGTCTTACCTCCTCCTCTATCATGAATGAAAGAAAAAAAATATCTTTAATAAACTTAAAAATATTTCCCTTGTGGGACCAGCAGATGGACTCCCATGTAGTTGACCACAGTTCGAGTCCCAGACCTGGCAGCTTAAAACCCATGCTGGACTCATGTGTGCCCAAACTTCTAAGGGGAGAATGGAGGATAAGGGATTGCAGTGTGGCCATCCTGCCTGGGGGGGTGATTTCTCACTTTCTGTTTTTGTGTGTGTGTGTGTGTGTGTGTGTGTGTGTGTGTGTCCGGTGAGTGCCCGTGCCCTATAGCAAAACTCTCTCTTAAAAAAAAAAAAAAAATCCCAGAGGACCAGCAGTTGGCATAGTGGTATGTTGCTGGACTCCCATGTAGCTGACTGCAGTTCAAGTCCCAGACCCGGTGGCTTAAACTCACGCCAGGTGCATGTGCGTGCATGCCCAAAATCCTGAGAGGAGAACGGAGGAGAAGGGATTTTGGCGTGGCCATCCCCCCCTTGGGGGTGATTTCTCGCTTTCTGTCTCTCTGTCTCTGTCTTTTTGGCGAACGCATGCACCCTATAGCAAGAACCTCTCCAAAACAAAAAACAAAACAGCAAAAAAATTTTCTTGTTACAGCTTGCCTTTGAATTCATTGTTTCAAAATTAAGTGTCTTGATTTTAGTGGGCTTTCAATGAATATCGAGCTTCATTTCTGAGTGTTCTTCTGCCTCAGTCAGTAGATCTATTTGCTGAAACAAAAAGCAGACATCCTCTCTTTTATTTTTCCCCTGTTTGCAATAATTTTATGTTATCTTTCTAATAATTTGAAGGAAAAATTTAATAGTGAAATAGAATGAATCCTTAAGACCTTGTCATGACTTTCTCTTGGAAATCCTGGCCCATTGAGTCTCAGCCTCATAAGGTGTCCTGGCCCCAGCTTCTTGGTCTAGGGCGGAGTTCAAAGTTTGCTGGCCACTCATGGACTCTTATAGAAGGCATGCTGATCCTTCAAGAAGATGATCCTCTTTGGGCCAGCAGCTGGCATGGTGGTTAAGGGCATTGGACTCCCATATGGCTCACCATGGTTCGAGTCCTGAACCTGGTGGCTTGCTTTCTCACTTTCTCTCATTCTCTCTCTCTGTCTATCTCTCTCAAGTCAAATTAAAGTAAATAAATTAATAAAGTTAAATAAAGTAATTATTTTTAAAAATAAGAAAAAGAAAATGATCCTTTGGAACTATAATAGTGATAATTTGTAAGCAAACCTGTTGTTAAAGGGATCAGCAGATGGCATAATGGTTACATCACTGGACTTCCACATGGTCGCCATGGTTCAAGTCCTGAACCCAGCGGCTTGAAACTCACATGGGGCACATGTGCATGTTTGCCCAAAATCCTGAGAGGAGAATGGAGGAGAAGGGATTGTAGTGTGGCCATCTCCCTGGAGGGTGATTTTTCGCTTTCTGTCTCTCCTTCTCTGTCTCTCCAGCGAGCACACATACCCTATAGCAAAAATCTCTTTTAAAACAAAAACAATACCCCCATCTTTCACCATTAACAACAGTCAACTCAAAATGGATCAAAGATCTGAACCTAAGACCTCAAACAATAAAACTACTGGTGGAAAATGCTGGGGAAACTCTGGGAGACATTGGAGTAGGCAAAGACTTCTTAAATAAGACTCCCAAAGCACAGGCAATAATCCCTAAAATAGACAAGTGGGACTATATTAGACTAAGAAGTTTCTGCACAGCAAAGGACACAGTAACAAGTGTGAACCGACAACCCTCAGAATGGGAAAATATTTTTGTTAAATATGCCTCAGACAAGGGACTGATAACCATAATACATAGGGAACTCAAGTGCCTTATGCGAAAAAAAATGATTAACCCAATTAAAAGATGGGAAAATGAGCTGAACAAAAGTCTCTCTAAGGAAGACATACGAACAGCCAAAAAGTATATGAGGAAATGCTCAACATCCCTCATCATAAGGGAGATGCAGATAAAAACTACAATGAGATACCACCTAACCCCTGTCAGAATGGCAAAGATTAAGGATATAAAAAGTGATAAGTGTTGGCGGGGATGTGGTGAAAAGGGAACCCTCCTACACTGTTGGTGGGAATGTAAACTAGTTCAGCCACTGTGGAGAACAATATGGAGGTTCCTCAAAGATCTACAAATAGAACTACCATTTGATCCAGCAATCCCACTTCTGGGTATTTACCCTAAAGACAGGAGAACGCTCAGTCAGAAAAGTGCTTGCACATCAATGTTTATTGCAGCATTATTCACAATTGCCAAGACATGGAACCAACCTAAATGTCCACAAACTGATGAATGGATTGGAAAAGTGTGGTATATATACTCTATGGAATACTACTCAGCCATAAAAAATAACAAGACCCTGGAATTTGATAGAAAGTGGTCAGATACGGAGGATATATTGCTGAGTGAAGTAAGCCAGGCTATGAAAGAAAGATATTGTATGTATCCACTCAATATATATCGACTATCAGCACTCTATGATATAGAGCAAAAAATTGGAGTACATAAAAGCAGTGAAGGTACTTAATGAGAATAGGACAGTGTGGAATGGGGGAAGTGAAGAGAAGAGGATAGAGAAAGATAGCAAGTGAACAATAGAGAGACAGGACGTTAGTGAGAAACAGATATGGCTTATTAACTGTTGATGTTGACATGTATAGTATTCTCAACTGGATTTGTCTGAGAAGTATTTCATGATGGGTAAAGTATTTGTACAAGCAAAATGAGAAATAGCAATTGACTGTTTTAAAAAATAATTAGAATAATAATAATAATGATTGGGGAAAACATAGAAAAGATATTGAATGTTGAAGCGGGGAGATTAATGTCTCTGTACTGACTGACATGCATGGCATTCCCTTTTGAAAAAGCAATGTAATACACTGTAAAGTTATATGTAATTCAATGTAATATAAAGAAGAATATGATGATAATAAAAAATTAAAAAAAAAACAAAAACAATAATCAATAAGTTAAAGAAATAAGTCAATATTGTGCATAAATCTAGTTATAACATGTCTCACTGAAATTGTAGTCACTTTTCTTTAAGAATTATTTTATTTCACTTATTAGCATTACTATTATTTGTTTAATTTGACCAGAGAGAAAGGGAAAGTAGGAAAGGAAGCCTCCAGATCTTAGACTTGAACTATGGTCGGCCATGTGGGAGTCCAGCACCTTCACCACCATGCCACTTGCTGGCCCCAAATTGTAGTCACTTTTGAGTTGCCAAGTACATTCTTTTTAAAATTTAATTTATCATCATTATCATTTTTAATTTGCCTCAGGACATGTACACTCACAGAGAGAGACAGACGGACCGGGGACAGGGGGTGAAGATTGAGAAAGCAAGCCACCAGGTCTGGTACTCAAACCACGGTCTGCTATGTGGGAGTCCAACACCTAAACTACACCATGCCACCTGCTGACCTAGCACATTCTTTTTCTCCTGTCACATGCAGTCATAAAATCTTGCCTTCATCTTATTAATTATTTTTTGTTTGTTTTGTTTTTGTTATAGGGAATGTACAAGGACAGAGACACATACAGAGAGAGGGGTAGTGAGAAATTACCGCCCAGGGAGGATGGCCACATGCAATCCCTTCTTCTACAGCCTCGTCTCAGGATTTTGGGCATGAACGCATTTGTGCCTGCCATAATTTTTTTTTTTTTTTTTGAAGAGGTTTTTGCTATAGGGCATGTGCACTCGCCAGACAGACAGAGAGAGACAGAGAGACAGAAAGCTAGAAATCACCCCCCGCGGGGATGGCCACGCCTCAATCCCTTCTCCTCCATTTTTCTCTCGGGATCTTGGGCACGCACACACACGCACCCGGCATGAGTTTAAGCCGCCAAGTCCATCTCCCCTAGGGGGTGCTTTTTCACGCCCCACCCCCAGCCTGTCTCTTTCCAGTGAGCACACGTGCCCTATGGCAGGCTTTTAAAGGAGGGGCAGGGGACTCTGTAGTCCAGAGGTTAAGGGGTGCACAAAGGAAGCCACATCACATGGTCAGCAGGAGTCAAGTCCTAGCCTCAATGTCTTGAAAAACAAGCTGGGCACACACACGTGTGTCCAAGACTGATGAGATGGAGAATTGGAAAAAAGGGATTTCAGGGTGACCCCCCTGGGAAGTTTTCTCCCTCTCTGTCTTTCTCGTGCTCACATGTGCATGTCCTCTATCGCTAAAGAAGAGAGGGAGGGAGGAAATATGATTATGGGAAGACTTTCCTGTGAGAGGAAGAAAACCACCCATCCTGGGACCAGCAGTTGGCATAATGGCTATGTTGCTGGACTCCCATGTAGTGGATCACAGTTCAAGCCCCAGACCCAGTGGCTTAAACTCAGCTGGGCACGTGTGCGTGTGTGCCCAAGATCTTGAGAGGAGAATGGAGGAGAAGGGATTGCGGCGTGGCCATCCCCCCGGGGGGGGGGTGATTTCTCTCTTTCTGTCTCTCTGTCTCTCTCTGTCTTTCTGGAGAGCACACGTGTCCTATAGCAAAAACCTCTGCAAAAGAAAAGAAAGAAAGAAAGAAGAAAAAGAGAGAAAGAAAGAGAAGAAGAAAGAAGAAAGAAAGAAAGAAAGAAAGAAAGAAAGAAAGAAAGAAAGAAAGAAAGAAAGAAAGAAAGAAAGAGAGAGAAAGAAAGAAACCATCCATTTTAATTTATGGATTTTACTGCAAGCATTTAGATGTCTATAAAAGGGTGGGAAAATTCTCTTTTTCTGTGTATTCTCAACACTTCATCTTGCCCATCTTTGCAAAACCCATCTCCCTAAAACCCCGCTTTCACCTTGGACTTCTTTTCCTCAAAGTTGTACGCTGGTTTCTACTTCCCGGTGCATCAGATACAGCATTTATCAAGCCCCCCTGGCGTTACCGCAGCCTACTTTCCTGCAGTCCTCTCCCCCCTGCAGCCCGCATCAGCACTGCTGGGCCCTCAGGTACCGACTTCCGCCCAGACTCCCGCCCAGCCAGGGCTTCTCTTGAGGCCCAGCTCTCCCTTGCAGACTGGTCTAAAAACCCCACTGTGAAAAGCTCTGTGTGTGGATTAAACCCTCTTTAAAATGATTTCCCTGGAGTTTCCCTTGGCTCCTGGGCAGGGATTTATCTTACTCACCCCTGCAGTCACTTTGGTGTCTGGACTGCAGCCAGCCTGGGTGGCTAAAAACCTCTTAAATGCCTAGCTAGTTGGGACATCTGGCCCTCCTTCTGCTGGTCCCCTGCCGTCTTCCCTCAAGACCTCCGCCATCCCCCTCTGAGTCTCAAATCAGCAGCCTTCAGCCCTCCCTCCCCACGCATCTTAATCAGAGAAGAATAATCAGAGATGACAGTGTTTAAAGGCGCCTTGGGGGAGCAATTACAAACAGCCCAATTTCATTTACAAAAGACCTTCACTTTTATCCCTCCCTAATTAAGGGAGGCAACTCTTACCCCCCTGAACAGACCGGATGAAAGCATCGCAGGGAATATGTGCTTGGCTTAAAGTCGCACCTACAGAATGTGTAGGAACTGGCCTGAAAGTGAGGGCCTGCCTTAAGCCTGTCAATATCTTTTTTCTTATACCAGATTCTTTCTTAGATTTTCACTAGCCAATAGTGATAATGCTATTTTTATTTATCTGAAACCAAAAAAAAGGGGTTAATTTTTTGGTGTCAATATTTTTATTTAGAGGTTTTTTTCCTAGTAAAATCTAGTCATTACTACCCTGCAGAGTGCAAACTATTGAAAGTGTTTTTGTCTTATCCATCTTACCTTCCTGAATTTGGGATTGATTTTAGGATTAAAGTATTACCAGGCCACGCTAGCGTGTTTAAGTTTATCATAGCGAAATCTATTTAGCCTTTGGGGTATTCATGTAGAAAAACTACTCAAAGTGCCTGCATGTTGATAGCAACATTTCTTTTTTTAAAATTTGCTAGAAGGTGAGTGCACTCAGCAGAGGGGGGGAGGGGAGAAAGCATCTCCCTAAGGGAGATGGTCATGCCACAATCCCTTCTCCTCCATCTTTCCATCCTGTTGGGATTTGGGGCACACACACACACACACACACACACACACCAGAAGTGTTTTTCAAGCCACCATGACTGGGATTTGAACTACGTAGTTGGCCATGTGGGATCTGGCTGCCTTAACCACTAGGCCCCAGAGCCAGCCCTGGCAGCATTTCTATATAAAACATGCTATTTTTAAGTATTCTTGGATTTGTGAAACCTAGAGAGCACACTTATTCTTTCTTTTTTTTTTTAAAAAAAAAAGAGCATTATGGGAACCAGCAGTTAGCGTAATGGCTATGTCGCTGGACTCCCACGTAGTCAACCGCGGTTCGCGTCCCGGACCCGGTGGCTTAAAACTCACGCCGGGCACGTGTGCGTGCGTGCCCAAGATCCCGAGAGGAGAATGGAGGAGAAGGGATTGCGGCGTGACCATCCCCCCTGGGGGGTGATTTCTCGCTTTCTGTCTCTATGTCTCTCTCTGTTTGTCTGGCAAGCGCACGCGCCCTATAGCAAAAACCTCTCCAAAAAAAAAAAAAAAAAAGAGCATTATGAGGCCAGCAGGTGGTCTGGAGTTTAAGGGGCTGGATCCCACTCGGCTGGCTGTGTAGAGTCCTGGACCTGGAGGCTGGGCACGTGTGTGTGTGTGTGTGTGTGTGTGTGTATGTAGGGGGGTACACGCGCCCAAAATCCTGCAAGGAAAATGGATTGCAGCATGGCCTCCCCCTGGGGGAGAGGGGTGATTTCTCACATGTCCTCTCTGTCTGTCTCTCTTCAATGAGCACACACACCCTATGGCAAAAAATCTAAAAAAAAAAAGAACACTGTGTTTGTGTAGTACGTTATATCCATTCTGATCCTTAGGAAAGCCCTGTAGGGCAAGTGTGACATTTTAATCTCACTTTAAGGGTGAGGAACCCAAGGCCACAGGGCCTAAGTGGTATGACCAGCACGGCCAGTTCATTAGCGGCTGTATCAGTCAGGTCCTGGCAAGAAACAGAAGGCACACTCCAGTTGGGTCATTTCAGCACAGTCTAATAAAGGGGCTTTTACAGAAGCAGGGGTAGGGTGTAGGGAACCCCAGGGATGGTGTGTTGTTACGGGGAGCTACCTAGGCCTGCGAGGGAGTGGGGGGGGGGCAAGAGGGCAAGGGACCAGAAACTGAGAGTGGCCGTAGGAGGACTGAGCAGCCCAGGGAGACCTCCTAGGTCCAAGAGCGTGGAGGGATTAACACGAAGCTCTCTCCTTATCCTCTGCAGGTGATCCTCCTTGGCCTCCTTGGAAGCCAGAAAGCAGAGAAGCCTGTTGAGGTCCACACACAGGTCAGCTTCCCGGGGCACAGGAAGGGCACAGAGAGTAGAGAGTGGCTCTGGGGTGGGGTGGGGTGGGCACACAGAAGGAGGGTCCACGTAAATTCTCAGTAAGAAATGAAAGGTAACTCTGTGAGATGATAGCTGTGTTAATTGTCTTGATTGTGGTGATGATCCTTTTTTAAAAAATATTTTTATTTAGTTTTATTTATTCATTATTATTATTATTATTATTATTTTAAAATTTTCTGTAGTGCACATGGGCTCACCTGAGAAAGAGAGAAGGAGAGGGAAAGCGAGACAGCAAGCTTAGCCATGTAGGAGTCCAGCGCCTTAACCACCACACCACCTGCTGCCCCCCGTGGTGATCGTCTTATGTCAGCACGTCAAGGGCCAGCTCCTGGCCTGGTGGTTAAAGGAGCTGGATCCTACATAGCTGACTGTATGGTTTGAGTCCAGATCCAGCAGTTTGAAGAACGTGGTGCGTATGCATGCTTGACAAAATCCCAAGCAGGGGGAGAGCAAAGGAGAAGAGACTATGGCGTGACCATGCCCTGTGAGGGCTGCTTCTTCCTCTCTCCCCCTCCCTTTCTCTCTCTGGTGAGTGCACATGCCCTCTGGCAAAATTAAAAAAAAAAAAAATCAAGATCTAGGGCTGGCCCTGTAGTTAGTGGTTAAAGGGAGCTGGATCCCACATGGCTGACTGAGGTTCGACTCCTGGCCCTGGTAGCTTAAAAGACACACCAGGCACATGCATGCCCCCAATCCTGATAGGATAGAGAAATGGAAATGAAGAAGGGACTGTGGTTTTACCACACTCTAGTGGGGGCTGTTTTCTCTTTCTCTCTCTCTCTCTCTCTCTCTCTGTCTCTCTTTCTTTCTCTCTCTCTGGTGAGTGCCTGTACCCTCTGGCAATTAAAAAAAAGAAAGAAAAAGAGAAAGAAAGAAAGAAAGAAAGAGAGAGAGAGAGAGAAAGAAAAGAAAGAAAGAAAGAAAGAAAGAAAGAAAGAAAGAAAGAAAGAAAGAAAAGAAAGAGAAAGGAAGAATGAGAAAGAAGAAAGAGAAAAGAGAAAGAGAAAGGAGAAAGAAGAAGAAAAAAGAGAAAGAAAGAAAGAAGAAAGAAGGAAAGAAATCAAGTTCTATACTTAAATATATACCATTTTTGGTGCTCCTGCACGGTGGCGGGCCGGGGCTCTGTGCGGTGGGCCCGTGTGCACGGCGGTGGGCCGGGGCTCTGTGCCCCGCGTGCCCCTGCACGGCGGGCCGGGCCTGCGCGGCGGGCAGGGGCTCTGCACCCCGCGTGCCCATGCGCAGCGGCGGGTTGGGCCGGCGCGGCGGGCCGGGGCTCTGCGCCCGGCGTGCCCCTGCGTGGAGGCGGGCCGGGCAGGCGCGGTGGGCCAGGGCTCTGCGCCCCGCATGCCCTTGCGTGGCGGGCCGGGGCTCTGCGCCCTGCGTGCCCCTGCGCGGCGGGCCTGCGCGTGGGCCCTGGGCCCACGCTTGTGGCCCCCCCCACCCCACCCCCACCCCCCGCCTGCGTGTGGCCGCTGGGCCTGCGTGTGGCCCCGGGCCTGCGCCTGCGTGTGGCCACCGGCCACAGGCGGCAAAATGAAGCCGAAAACTAGGATTAAGAACTTGCAACTACAAGCAACAGAGGGAAACTTTGGCTGTCTTAAACCAATTGAGAAATATATTGTATAGGAGGATTTTCCCTGCCTATGGACGGTGAGAAGATGATGGTTACCAGCCCTGCATTACCTCAGGGAAAAACAAGAACTACTCTGCGATTCTTGGGGAAGTCAGATACCCGAGGATGACTCACGCTGCGGATCCCCACAACACCATTCCTGGTAATCACATGATGGATGATGTGCCACATCAACTGATAATCACCTCTGCTTTCCAGAATTGCTTTCCTGAAACTGTATTCCATGGAGACACACCTACAGTTGTGGAACTGCACGAGACCCACCCTTGATCCAACCCTGAATAGAACCTATGCTCCCTATTGTTAAAAACTATATGAGCTGATAATTGAAAAAAAAAAAAAAAAAAAAAAGGAACTGAAAGATCTGGAAGATACAATAGCAGGGATGGCAACTGCAGATACTAGAGACAGTATGGGAGAGGTAATGGGAATGAGTAATTGAGGGCTGAAGGGAGGGATTCAGGGAACAAACAATACACTTAATAGACACAAAAATGAAAAGTTGTCTGTTGATGATAATGTATATGGTATAATCATTGTCTTGACTAATGTGCACTGTATTCATGCTGGGAAAAACCATGTTGTACACTGTAAAGAGGTGCAATGATTAAATGTAAAAATAAATAAATAAATAAATAAATGCACATGCTGTCAGGAAAAAAAAAAATATATATATATATATACCATTTTTATTTGTCAGCTATACCACTATAAAGCAAGGGAATTCCGGCAGAGAATTCCAGAGACGGTCCCTCCAGAGACCACTCTTAGGCTCATTACAGCTCTTAGCATGAAAGTTGACTTTCCTCTGGGTATTAGCCCCCGCGAATCAGACTGAGCCAGGCAGCTGGCCTGGAGGTCAGGCCAAGATGGCAAGGCCTGCAGGTTGAGAACCCTCACTCTGAAACCATCACTGGTCCTTGGCCATCACATCTTGGCAGAGATGTCTCAGAACTTTTAATATAAGCACAGTGGGTGCTGGCCACATAGCTGGCAAATTTTCAAAAAGAAAATAATCTATTTTACTATCTTTTGCATCTGGCAATTAAAGTGTCTTGAAAGAAAAGACTCCGTATCAAAGTATTGTTCCTAACTATTGAGTATGCGCTTGGCCAGCCTGGCTTTATTTTATGTAATGCCCTTGGCATGAAACTCTGGGTTTTATGAAAAGGAAACATCCCTGGGCATTGGCATGGTCTACCTTTACTCACCTTTATCTTTGGTTCTCTGGGGGCGAAATTCATAAAAGCGTTTAATGACCGTGACCTCTTCCAAACCCGGGAGCTATGAGAGCCATGTAATGAGAAATGCTAAACCCAATGTTCTCATGGAACACAAGCTCACCCACAGGTCATGGAGAAAGCATTCTCAGTTCCTGTCCTAGCAGAATTGTGTCCAGAGAAATGAAGTTATGGTCACACACAGCTTCTGTGGTCTGGGTGGCCAAGTTCCTGAAAGAACATAACTACAAGAGCCTCCGGTGACTTCACTACGAGGTTAATGAAGGCAAACTCACGACCTCCTCTTTTCCCCAAATAAGGCCCCATGCACAGTGCATCCCATCCCCTCCCGAGAATAAGCACTGTGCATCCTACTCCAGCCCCAGACTGGGGAAGGTTTTCTCAACTCTGCTTTTTTGTTTAAGATTTTTGCCATAGGGTATGTATGTGTGCCAGAGAGACAGAGACAGTGAGAAGGAAAGTGAGAAATCGCCCTCCAACGGGATGACCACAATGCAATCCCTTCTCCTCCTTTCTCCTCCTGGGATTTTTGGCACGCACTCACGTGCACTCGGCGTGAGTTTCAAGCTGCCAGGTCCGGGACTCAAACCATGGTCAGCCATGTGGGAGTCCAACACAGCAACCACCATGCCATCTCCTGGCCCCTCAACTCTTAAATGGATTCCTTGGTGCCACCGAAATTGACTGAAGAGGCACAAAATTAAACCAATGATTCTCATGAAAATGGCTCTGACACAACGGCCTCATTGCTCTTCTTGCATCTAGACTTTTGTTAATGTCTCTCTTTGGACCGCTCTTCTTCCAGATTTCTGGATTGCTCACTCCTTCACTTCCTTTGGGTCCTTACTCATGTTGCTTTCCTAGTGAGATTGTCCTGAACCATCCTATTTAAAATTGATACTTTGAGAAGCAGCGGGTGGCGTGGTAGTTAAGGCGTTGGATATTCCTACACGATTGACCACAGTTCAAGTCCCAGACCTGGTGGCTTACTTTCTCACCTTCTCTCTCTCTCTGTATCTTTCCCTGGTCAAATTAAAAAGAAGTAAATGAATAAATAAAGTTAAATAAATAATTAAAATAATTGATACTTCATCCTTGCACAAACATCCTACGCCTCTGATTTATTCATTTTTTTCCATAGCACTTACACCATCTAACCTACTCCTTCCCATTAGTTTATTATTTACTTGTTTTTATTGTAGTAAAATATGTATAACATAAAACTTACTGTTTTAGCCATTTTAAAGTGTGCGGTTTGGTGACATTAAGTACATTCGCATTGCCGTGTTGCCATCATCACCGTCTGAAACGTTTTCATCTTCCCCAGCTGAAACTCTGTACCCATTGAGCACCACCTCCCCAGCCCTCACTTCTCATGGTCCATTCTACTTTCTTTCTCTCTCTCTCTTTTTTTTTTTTTTTTTTTTTTTAAAGAGAGATTTTTTTTTGCTATAGGGTGCGTGTGCTTGCCGGAGAGACAGAGAGACAGAAAGCTAGAAATCACCCCCCAGGGGGATGGCCACACAGCAGTTCCTTCTCCTCCATTCTCCTCTCAGGATTATGGGCACATGCATATGCACTGGGCATGAGTTCGAAGTTGCCGGGTCCAGGACTCGAACCGTGATCAACTACGGGGAAGTCCAGCGATGTAAACATTACACCAACTGCTGGTCCCTCACCATTCTACTTTCTGTCTGTATGGATTTGAATACACTAGGTGCCTCATATAAGAGGAGTCACATTCTTGTCTGTTGGTGTCTAGTTTATTTTGAATAGTACAATGTCGTCAAGAGTGTTGTAACATATACCAGAATTTCATTCTTCTTTTAGGTCGAATGAAAGTCCATTGAATTAGCACATTTTGGTTGTCTGTTCCTCTACCCGTGGACACTTGAGTTGCTTCCACCTTTTGGCTGTTGTGAATCATGATGCTATGAACACGGGTGAGCGGTATCTCTTCAAGTCCCTGCTTTCAGTTCTTTTGTGCATAAACCCAGAAATGTGGAATCAAATGACAATTCTACATTTCATTTTTAAAGATAATTATTTATTTAATTTTATTAATTATTCTTTTATTTTTTAAATAATTATTTTATTTTAACTTTATTTATGATTATTTTCCAATTTGACCAGAGAGAGAGGAAAAGTGAGAAAGGAAGCCACCAGCTCTGCGACCTGAACCGTGGTTTGTCATGTGGGAGTCCAGTGACTTTAACCACCATGCCACCTGCTGGCCCCCTATTATTATTTTTAAAGTTTGCTATAGGGTACATGCGCTCACCAGAGAGAGAGGGAGAGGGAGGGAGAAAGAGACAGAGAGGAAGTGAAAAAGCAAGCCATCAGGTCCAGGACTCAAACCATGATTGGCCATGTGGGCCTCTAGCACCTTAACCAGCATGCCACCTGCCGGCCCCCTAAATTTAAGTTTTTGAGGTACCGCCTTACTGTTTTTCAGAGTAGCTACACCATTTGACATTCTCACCAACCTAACTTACTTTTACTTGTACGTAATATTTCTAGTGTCTGTTCTCCATCTTTACTTGAGCGAAGGCTCTGTGAGGATAAAGATTTGCTTCCCCAGCACCTAGAACCTTCCTTGGCACACAGTAGTCAGTGATCAGGAAGTCTCTGTTGAATGAGTGAACTGACTCAATGCCTCTGAGCTACTTGCACCATCCTGAACCCCTTCAAAGGCCAGCTTAATGCCAACGGAGCCGTCCTTGGCCCAAATCCCCGAGGGCTCTTACTCCCCATGTGCGTGCCTTTCACCTCTCTTCTCCTTTTCTGCTCTGTGTTGTTATCTGTGAACTCCCCCTATCTTTCCCTCTGAACTGTAAGTTCCTTAACGTCAGGGAGCCTGGTTTGTAGTTGTCGGTCTTTTCCCATCTTTGTTTTTGCCATTTTTCTAGTTCAGGGGATATATACTGAATACGCAGGTCACATACCCAAGCTAAGCAGTGACACTGTAAGGTCTGGTCTCGAGCAGTCCAGAGCTCTCTAAACCTGGTCCCTCAAAGAACCCCTGGTTGTGTGGCCTTGGTCCAAGCCCCATTCTTTTTTTTAAAAAGAATTATTTGTATTTAACTTTATTTTTATTTATTTATTTTAATTTGATCAGAGAGAGACAGAGGGAGAGAGATAAAAAGAGAGAGAGGGAAAGTGAGATAGCAAGCAAGTTGCCAGGTCCAGGACTCGAACTGCAGTCAGCCATGTGGGAGTCCAGCGCCCTTAACCACCACACCACCTGCTGGCCCCAAGCCCCATTCTTTGAGCCTAGTTCTTCTGTGTTTCATGAGGGGGTCGGCTGGGTGACTCTCAGCTTCCTGTTAGATTCCACATATACCGTGGGGCCAACCCTGAGAGGGAAAGAGCATAGTCCTTCCCCTTGGGAGCCCCCAGTTTTAGATGGATACAATAACCATGTACAAAGAGGTTAAGGAACTAAAGAGAAAGCCCGAGCCAGAGCAGCCCTTGCCTGGATAGTGGGGTGTACCCAGGGTCCCCTCTCCAGCCCAGCTCCCCAGCTCTGGAGCATCAGGAGCACAGCATGGACTTTGGTTTTCGGAGAGAGAGAGAAATCCTTACAGCTTACGTGCTTTCCTTTGGTAATTTTAAACTGTTTATCTTTCTCTCCCTTCCCCAAGGAATTCGCAGGCAGAAAATGGACTTTGAGTTGTTCTGCCTTTGCTCAGCTACTTGTGCATAAATTTGACTTTGGTACAGTCTCTAAAGGACTGCCATTCCCCCACCCCCTTCCTAGTCCCTCTTAGTCTCTAATAAAGACATAATGAGTTTACAACCAAGAGAAAGATGTTTCAATGACTCTTAAAGCTCTCCATGTATTTTTTTTTTTTTGAGAGGTTTTCGCTATAGGGCGCGTGCGCTTGCCAGACAGACAGAGAGAGACATAGACACAGAAAGCGAGAAATCACCCCCCAGGGGGGATGGTCACACTGCAATCCCTCCTCCTCCATTCTCCTCTCGGGATCTTGGGCACGTACGCACACGCACCCGGCGTGAGTTGCAAGCCACCGGGTCCGGGACGCGAACCGCGGTCGACCACGTGGGAGTTCAGCGACATAGCCATTACGCTTACTGCTGGTTCCCTCCATGCTTTTTTTGGAGAGGTTTTTGCTATAGGGCGCGTGCGCTCGCCAGACAGACAGAGAGAGACAGAGAGGTAGAAAGCAGGAAATTGGCCACGCAATCCCTTCTCCTCCATTCTCCTCTCGGGATCTGCGTGAGTTTAAGCCGCCGGGTCCGGGACTCGAACCGCGGTCGACTACGTGGGATCCAGCGACATAGCCATTACGCTTTTCCCCCTCCATGTAAAAAGACCTTTTCAAATGCATAAGCAAGGCACTGACAATATTCACAAACCGCTGAAACAAATCACTCATAATTGAACAACCTAACACAACTCTTTATTTTTACTAATTACCTTCCAGTTTCATTCTTATGAAGGCATCATTTACATCACGATTATCAGATTTTACCTACAACCTTGTATTTCTTTTAGTTTTGCTATAGGGTGCATGTGCTTGCCAGAGAGAAAACTCACCCTGCAGTGGGGATGACCATTCTCCTCTCAGGATTTTGGGCATGCATGTACACGCACCCGGTGTGTTTTCCAAGCTGCCAGGTCTAGGACTCAAACCACAGAGTTGGACATGTGGGAACCAGCCTCCTTAACCAGCACACCATCTGGTTGGCCTTCCATCTTTCTTTTAACATCTGTAAACAAATGCGCATTCCCGCACTTCCCCCACATGTAGTCACCTTGCATACCATCATTCAGTAAATGCGGGGTCTAACCCTGAGTCAGTTGTGATGAGGCTCTCAGGGTGAGCAGACAGGAGAGATGGTGGAGAGGCCAACAAGGATGGGGGGCTAAGAGACGGCTCTCTCTCCTTGACGATGGGAGAGTTTCCTCAAGGTGCTGAGCAGCTTTGATGGAGTGGAGAGAAGACATAGAGAAACGGTTCACGTAGGCAAAACCTGATGAAAGCAGGAAGGTGCTGGAGAAGAGGGGCATGCAATTAGTTGGGGGGCCCAGCAGGCACAGAAGATGAATTCGTCAGAGAATGGTAGGAAGAGGGCAGGAATGGGGAGTTTCCTGATACCGGGTAGAAGTCCAGAGCTGACGTCCCTAGGAAGCAAGGGGCCGTGTAACGACATCAGGGCTACAGCCCCGTTGGTCAGGCAGGTCCGAGGCAGCTGCTGTGGCTGTTGTTTGGTTTGGAGATGAAGAGGATCTGTTCATTTGGCTAGAGCCAGTACTCGGAGACGTACGATGTTGAGGGGGGAAGTAGGCTCCTCAGGGCTCCCGAGTAAACACAGAGGTCAAGTGGGGACCTCGTCCCTCTTCCTCTCTGCTCCGTCCCCACCTAGAACAGTGCCTGTGCAGAGGAGTCCTAGGGAGAGTTTGTGGAAGGAGAAGCGAGTCGAGCCTGCTTTTGCAAACTTGCTGAAGCAAGGTACACTCATCTCTGTTCCTGCCCCAGGCCTCAGTGCCCCCGCTGTTAAGATGGAGTCATTTTTGGATTGCACTCATGAAATGTTTTAGATTTTTTTCATGGTCGTTTAGGGCCAGCCAGGTCAGGCCAGGGACCCACACAAGTCTAAGAGCTAATAATCCCAAGCTCTGCCGAGGCCTGTAAGGATTGGCACTCGGGGCCAATGACTCGTGATCCCAGTTATCATCTTGGCCGCCGTGGGGTGGGAAGTGGATGTTGCCTGGACTCATCGATTATGACTGCCAGAAGGCAGCTCACACCAGAGCTCAGGCACCTTCCTCGTTAGACCGAGCACTGAGTCAGGCCCGGAAGGAAGGAGGCCTGATGCACACCACGTGGCTGCCTGGTGTCCGCTGTGGTGAGAAGCCCATCAGCTCACAGTCCAGCCTCATTCGTTCTCACACTTAACAAATGTCACTGAGCATGCGCCGTGCGTCAGGCACGGTCACAGGGCTGGCGATTCAGCAGCGACCAAACGTACAACTGCTGACGGACGTGGGGAGGCCACGCTCCAATCCCATACGTAAAGCAGATGGTGAGAAGCGCCAGAGACAAATGAGAGGATGGGGAATGATGGGGCTTGCGATTGTAGAGGTAGGGCCGCTAGGCAGGCCTTGGTGAGAAAATGCTCTGGAACAAACAGCTAAGCAGGAGCAGGGAGGGCGTGGGGCTCTCAGAGTGAAGAGTGATGCAGAGGCCCTGGGGCAGGAGCAGGCCTAGCATGTTCTGAGGAGTGATATGAGGGCAGAGAAGAGGAACAAGCAAGAAGGACAGCAGGGACAGGCAGCGTGGGCTTTTGGAGTCCCCTGCGAGGCCTCAGCAGTTAGCCCATTGGCTGACTGGTGCCCGGCCTCTTCTGTTGACCCTCAAGGGCACCGGGACTCTATGGGCAGAGGAGGGAAGAGGCAGTGCACAAGACTCTGGAAACCACAGCTGTGGTGTGGGCACTCGCCTTGCCACCTGCATGAGGGGTACCCGCACCCCAGTGCCACACTTCCTCCAGGCCCTCGGGACAGTGGCCTGCCCTCTCAGGAGGAGGAGGAAGAGCACATTGCAGAGCCGAGCCAAACCGACCGGCAGGCAGAATCCGCAAACACCACAGGCAGCAAGTCTGCCATGAAGCCAGGGAGAAGCGCCGGGTCAGGGGCCAGGCCGCCCATGGCTCGGTCCAGTGAGGGCTAGGACCACATCTGTCCCTGAGAAGTGCGTGGCAAATGGCGATGCTTTTATGAAGATTCGTCTCATCGGCTCAGGCTTCTACACTCTCATGGGTCATGCCTCCTGCCAACTCGCCATGATCAGACGGGCTTGCCAGGGGCCAGTGTGGATGCCAGGCCCTGGGTGGGCAGCCGAGGCATTTGGTGATGAGCACTGCCGTTTCCAGCAAGCTCCTGCCTGCCAGGGTTCCCGCCCCGCGTGAAAATGCTGAGAAGAAGGTGTTCCATGCCCTGGGCCAGGGCCGGGCAGGCAGATCGGTTTGTCTGAGCACTTCAGCCTCTCCTAGAGACCAAGTCTCTGCTCTAAGAGGGGTCTGGGGAGATCTGGAATCAGGGACCAGAGCACTGTGACAGGTCAGTGAAGTGGACTTGGACTCGGGCTCTGGCTGTGGTCCTCACCTCTCCATCCCCTCCTCCTTCCCCAAGGGGGTCCAGTTCAGGAGTCAAGGTCAACTCCATTCCACAATCACTTCCTGTATTTAAGCTGCCAGACATGCTATCTGTTGCAGGGAATTGAGAAAGCATGAACCCTACCATGCCTGGAGGGATAATGAATCCATCGTGTGTGTTTTGGGGGTGGGTGAACACACGTGTGTGTGCACATTAACTTCCACATGCTTGTGGGAGGCAAGCCAGCATATCAGTAGCAGGAGTCGTGAGCTAGAGATGGCCTCGTCCAGTCCTGCGTAAACAACCTGCTCCAGGCGGGCCTCTGGGTCAGCCAACTGTCTTCTCCAAGGCGTGGCTTCTGCTGCTGTTAAGCAGGGATAGGGTCTCTTGTTCTGTGTGGATCAGGGGCTCCTTGGGAGGACGGGCTGGGGCAGGGTCTGTAAGTGGTAAAGTACTCAGCACACACAGAGTTCGTATGCTCACAAATGCCGGCCGTATATGTGTGAGCACAGAAACACGTGATTATCAGCGTGAGCCGAGAACAGGCTAACATCAAAGAAGTGGCACTGGTGGGAGCAGGAGAGAAACTCCAGGAGAGGGTGCAAGAGGGCATTCCAAATGCACCCCTGTGTGTATTCAGTGTGAGGCTGAGTCCTGCCCAGACCCCTGAAGTCCTGGCCTTCCAACAGAGCAAGAGTGCCCCTCCCTTGAGACCAGCAGATGGCATGGTGGTTAAGGTTCTGGACTTCCACACGGCCAATCGTGGTTTGAATCCCAGATCCAGTAGCTTGAAAATCACACAGGCATATGTGCCTGTATGCCCAAAATCCCAGGAGGAGAATTGAGGAGAAGGGCCTATGGCATGGCAATCCCCCGCCCCCCCCCCCCCCCCCCCGAAGGGTGATTTCTCACTTTCTTTCTCTGTCTGTCTCTCTCTCCAGTGAGTAGATGCATCCTATGGCAAAAAACCTGGTTTTTTTTTTTTTTTTTTTTGGAGAGGTTTTTGCTATAGGGCACGTGCGCTCACCAGACAGAGAGAGACAGAGAGACAGAAAGCAAGAAATCACCCCCCAGGGGGGCTGGTCACGCCACAATCCCTTCTCCTCCATTCTCTTGGGATCTTGGGCACGCACGCACACGCGCCCAGCGTGAGTTTTAAGCCACTGGGTCTGGGACGCGAACCGCGGTTGACTACGTGGGAGTCCAACGACATAGCCATTACGCTAACTGCTGGTTCCCAAAAACCTGTTTTTTAAAAAGAGTTATTTATTTATTTAACTCCACTTGTTATTGTTATTTTTTTCATTTGACCAGACAGAGAGAAAGGGAAAGTGAGAAAGCTAGCTGCCAGGTCTGGGACTCGACCACAGTTGGCCATGTGGGAATCCAGTGCCTTTAACCACCATGCCACTTGCCAGCCTGGCAAAAAATCTTTAAAAAAAAAAAAGAAAAAGAAAGTCCCTCCCAACCCCGAGGAGGCTGCCTTCTCCCGGTCAAGGCCATTGCTATCATCAGCTACAGACATCATGGAGCATATGCAAAGGTGAGATGCTGGGTCATGAGGGGGTCACCGCTGTGAAGTCCACGGCACTGCGTGTGCAACACCGACCAGACATCTTACAGCCGTCATTTCACTTCACTGTCGGTGATGACTGCCAGATAAATGCTATCTTCATTTTGCAGAATTTTGCTATCTTTCATAATATGAATAAGTAACACACTAAATGTCTATAAGTATTTAACACGCGCTGTGTATTTAATCTCATAATAATCTTGTGAAATAGGTACTGTACTTATTTTTTAAGACTTATTTATTTAATTTAATTTATTATTATTTTTTAAAATTTTCTGTAGGGCATGTATGCTCACTAGACACACACACACACGCACACACACACATACAGAGAGAGAGAGAGAGAGAGAGAGAGAGAGAGAAAGCAAGCCACTAGGTCCAGGACTTGAACTGTGGTAGGCCATATGGGAGTACAACACCTCAACCACCATACCACCAGCTGGTCCTTGTACTAAAATTATTTAATCTCACTTTTTGAAGGGGCAAACTGAGATTAAGTAACTTTCCCCAAGGTCACACAACCAATGTGGCTGCGGTCAACTACCTTTTTCTCTCAGATTAATAATCTGCCTTTCCTAACCTCTGTGCTATTTTCTAGAGAACTTCTCTCTCTCTCTCTCTCTCTCTCTCTCTCTCTCTCTCTCTCTCCTTCCTGTGGTGTCTCTGTCAATAGCTATGTAGCTATATCTCCCACATGCCACCTGTACCTGCTGTACAGGCCCTGACTCCATGGTCACAGTTCCTATCTGGCAGCCTCCTTGAATTTTTGGGTTTTTTTTGTTTTTTATTGCCAGAGGGTACAGGTGCTTGCCAGAGGCAGAGAACAGGGTCGAAGTGGGAAGAAACACCCTGCCACAGAGCATCATCATGCTGCCATCGCTGCTCCTCCATTTCTCCATCCTGGCGGGATTTGGGGCACATATGCGCACATGCCTGGTGTGTTTCCCAAGCCACCAAAGCCAGGATGTGAGCCATGTGGTTAGCCATGTGGGATCTGACTCCCTTAACCACTGGGCGGCAGGGCTGGCCATCCATGGGGTTTTCGAGCCCACCAGATGGCCCCGCTCCGGACTTTTACAACATCCCCTCCCATTGAACTCCCGGTGCCATAGCGTCCTGTGCTTGCATTAGGCGTCTCAGGTTTTCCATCTCCAGTGTCACCAAGTCCCTGTATTAAATCCCCTCTGCTTGAAAGACCTAGAACACCTTGTTTTCCCGGACGGATCTTTGTGAGCCCAAATAGTGCTACTGTAGAGCCTACAATCTTAACCTTTTCAGATGAGAACAGACATAGGTTTACACGGTGTGCTCTACCGTGAATGAAGTGTAAAAAGAGTCAAGAAAAATTAGTTAAAAAAAAAAAAAAGAAAAATGAAAAGATGTCCTTTAAGATATCAAAACATACCTTATAGCTATGGTAATAAAACAATGTAACACTGACACAGAATCAGCGGGCTCAGTCAGTGGAGCAGAATACCGTCCAGGAGTGATCACGGAAGTAAAAGATATTTTTGTAAAGGCATCCAGATGGTGACAGAGCAGTAGAATGACACTCTGTGAGGCTTCCCAGTTCAAATCCAGAGACCTCCCTGAGTATGCGAGGCATGTGTGTGCCTCTGATCTGGTGCTGGCTGAGGCCAGGGGTAGGTTGCAGTGTCAAGACCCTGCTGGGGGTGTTATTTCTCTGTCTTCTGTCTCTCTTATTCATGGAATAAATAAACTCTCTAAAAATTTTTTTAGGACCAGCTTGTGGCCTGGTAGCTAAGGTGGCTGGATTCTCACATGGCTAAATATACAGTTTGAGTCCCAAACTTGGCAGCTTAAAAAACACTCCAGGCATTGGGAACCAGCAGTTAGCGTAATGGCTATGTCGCTGGACTCCCATGTAGTCGACCGCGGTTCGCGTCTCGGACCTGGTGGCTTACAACTCACGCCAGGCGCGTGTGCGTGCGTGCCCAAGATCCCGAGAGGAGAATGGAGGAGAAGGGATTGCGGCGTGACCATCCCCCCTGGGGGGTGATTTCTCGCTTTCTGTCTCTCTGTCTCTCTCTGTCTGTCTGGCAAGCGCACACGCCCTATAGCAAAAAAAAAAAAAAAAAAAGCCTCTCCAAAAAGGCATGCACATACACTCACCTGGAGTATTTTTCGAGTTGCAGGTCCAGGACTCGAACCGCACAGTTGGCCATGTGGAATCTAGTTGCCTGAAACATTACACCACTGGCTCACTTGGATCCCAAAATTCTACGGGGAGGAAAAAGGCTGAGAAAAGTACTCATCTGCAAATATGTGTGCTACCTTTCCTGGAAAAGGAAGGCCCTGAGGGCAGAACCAAAAATCCAGGGACAAAGCCAAGTCCTTTTAACCTAATTAAGTAACTTCTCATATTTGCTTGGCCGGATTTTGGAATTTCTATGAACCCTTGTGAGACTCACTTGTGGTTTCCATTTTCCTCATTTTTTTTTAAGTGCCAGAGGGCACACATGCATAGCACCTGGCACGTTTCTCAAGCTATCAGGGCCAGGATTTGAACTGTGGTCAACCATTTGGGATCCAGCTCCCTTAACCACTAGGCTATGGAGCTAGGTCTCCCCTATTTTTGAAGAGGAGTGTCTGTAGGCATTTTTTTATGCCTGTCCCACCAGTGCATAGGTTGGAGGGAGGTAATAACATCCGCTTTCACAAGTCCACAGATTGACAGCATGTACACTTAAGGAACGGAGGGTCCAAATCCATACTGGTCTTGATTTCAGTGATAAATGCTGAGACTTAACTAATGCTATAATGGGATGAGACTTTTGAGGATCTTGGAAGAGAATGGATGTCTTTCGCGTATAAGATGGGATGTGCATCTTTGGGGTCTGGAGAGCAAACTGGTGGTGTTAGGCCAGAGGCCTGGGCAGCTTGGATGTAGGGGTTGGACGCCACGCCACAGTCGGCTGATGCAACCCGGATCTAGTCTGTCATCAGACCTGCACTGCACTCGGATCTAACCTGGATGTAGCACATGCACTCTACTCTGCACATGTGCTCTACTCTGCATATGGCACCAGACCTTACGTGGCACAGTAGTCTGCTCTCCCCCTAAAGCATTATCATACATGGACTCTTTCTTTCTTTTTTAAAGCCACATCTTTTTTCTTTAATTATTTTATTTAATTGTATTTATTCATCATTTATTTTCATTTGACCAGAGAGAGACATAGAGAAAGAGAGGGAAGAGAGAGAGAGAAAGTGAGAAAGCAAGCCACCAGGTCCGGGACTCAAACCATGGTTGGCCATATGGGAGTGTCTAGCGCCTTAACCACCATGCCACCTGCTGGTCCCTAATGGACTGTTTCTACCTCTAAGACACTTCCCCTCCCTACACCCTTATAAAAATTGCTAAACTGTGTCCTAGGGCACAACTTCTCTGCTCCCCCCCCACCCCCGTTGGACCAGTGAACTTCGCTTGGGAGCATTACCAATAAATGCTCTACATTTCTATTTTCTCGTGTGGTCGGCCCATTCCTTACAGTGAGCAGCATCTAAAATGGCTCTCCAAGATCCCTACCTTCGAGTATGATGCTTTTGTGTAACCTCTCCCCTTGAGTGAACCTAAGGACTTGATTCTAACGAAGAGCTTATGGGGATGTCACTGTGAGATAATAAAATTTGGTGTGGGACCAGCAGGTGGCACGGCGGTTAAGGTGTTGGACTTCCACAGGGCTGATGGTGGTTCAAGTCCCAGACCTGGTGGCTTGCTTTCTCATTTTCCCTCTTCCTCTGGTTAATTATTTTAGAAATTATAACAATAAATAAAATTAAAATAATTATGTAAAAAATTAGAAAGTAGGGGCCAGCAGGTGATATGGTGATTAAGGGCACAGGACTCCCACATGGCCAACCGAGGTTCAAGGCCCAGACCTGGCAGCTTGCTTTCTCACTTTCCCTTTCTCTCTCTCTCACTTTGTCCCTCTCTGGTCAAATTTAATTAATTAATTAAGGTTCAATAAAATCATTTAAAAAAATTAGAAAGTAAAGTTTGGCTTGCCATTTTAAGCCTTTTTTTAAGGGAGCGATAGTTGCCATAGGGTACATGCGCTTGCTGGAGAGATAGCGAGAAATGATACCCCAGGGATATGGCCACACCACAATCCCTTCTCCTCTTGTGACTTTGGGCACACACGCATATGTGCCCACAGTAAGTGTTAAACCACTCCAACTGTGGTCAACTGTGTGGGAGTCCAGTGACATAACCATTACACTATCTGCTGGTTCCGTTAAACCATTTTTAAATGTGCAGTTCAGTGGCATTAAGTACATTCACATGGCTGTGCAACCATCACCACCATCCAGAACTTTTTGATCTTCTCAAACTGTAACTCCGTATCTATAGAACAATAACTCCGCTTTTCCCCTTTGCTAGCTCCTCACAACCGCCATGCTTTCTTACTCTGTGAATTTGACTGCTCTTGTACCTCATATAAAAATAACCATATAGCGTTCGTCTGTTAGTGACTTGATACAAACCATGTTTGGTTTAACTATGCATCTGTCAGTGGACCTTTTCACGATTGTGAATAACGAGGCTACAAACATGGGCATACAGATACCTCTTTGACTCTCTGCTTTCAGTTCTTCTGGATATATGCCAATGTTCATGGTTTTTGTTGCATTGTTTTGTTTTGTTGTTTTGTTTTGTTTTGTTGTTTTACATACATTCCCCTGTAGAGAAAGAGAACATCTCCCAGGGATATTGGCCAAGCTGGGGGTGGTTTCTCACCTTTCCTCTCTCTTTGTCTCTCTGTCTTTCTCTCTCCATCTCTCTCCAGAGAGCGCATGTGCCTTGTAACAAAACTGAACAGGAAAATAAGAGAGCAAATGTGAAGTCTTAGTGTGGTTTCTTACATTTTTGCTTTCTTGCAGTTTTCCTTTGCATTACATTCTGGGTTATGAAACCCAAAAAGAAGACGAAGTCTGGGCTTGTCTCTTGGTTGGGAAGACACTTGCTTTTTTTTTTTTTTTTTCTTGGAGAGGTTTATGCTATAGGGCACGAGCACTCGCCAGAAAGAGAGAGAGACAGAGAGACAGAAAGTGAGAAATCACCCCCCCCTCAGGAGGAATGGCCATGCTGCAATCCCTTCTCCTCCATTCTCCTCTGGGGATCTTGGACATGCACTCACATGCGCCCGGCATGAGTTTAAGCCACCAGGTCTGGGACTCAGACCACGGTTGACTACATGGAAGTCCAGCGACATAGCCATTACGCCAACTGCTGGCCCCTGACACCTGCAATTTTTTTAAAATAATTCTTTTATTGGGACCAGCAGTTAGTATGATGGCTAAGTCGCTGGACTTCCATGTTGTTGATTGCGGTTCAAGTTCCAGACCCGGCAGCTTAAACTCATGCTGAGCATGTGCATGCATGCCCAAGATCCCAAGGGGAGAATGGAGGAGAAGGGATTGCGGCATGGCCATCCCCCCTGGGAGTGATTTCTCTCTTTCTGTCTCTCTGTCTCTCTGTCTCTCTCTGCCTTTCTGGCAAGCTCATGCGCCCTATAGCAAAAACCTCTAAAAAATTATTATTTTATTTAACTTTATTTGTGTGTTTTTTAAATTCGACCAGAGAGGGAAAGAACGAGTAAGTGGGTGAGAGAGAGAGAGAAAGTGAAACAGCAAGCCACCAGATCCGGGACTCGAACCACGGTCAGCCATGTGGGAGTCCAGCACCCTTAACCACCATGCCACCTGCCGGCCCTGACATCCACATGTTCACATGTCTGTTGCTCTTGCCTTACCTGGCTAGGGCCTGAGTGGCAGCTTGGCTAGACTCCTGCCTAGAAATGAGTTGGAATGGGAATAGGCCAGGGCTTGTCACCTACTACCAGTGGAGCCCTTTCTCGGAGACCCTCCATGCCCTCTCACCACAGTAGCGAGTGCAAGTTGCTTCCATAGTCTTCCTCTGAAACGGAATCTTGGTCTCCCACACTTTTCCTAGAGGCCTGAGAGGATTGGGTATTTACAAGGGAATTTGTGCCCAGGGCAGAGCTGAGTGTAGTGAAGGGGCCTGATTCAGGACCCAGGCTTCCTCGGCCAGCTAGTTCAAGCAAGTAAGATAACAAATGGTGGTGACTGGGGGCGCTAGACTCTGACATGGCTGACTGCGGTTCGAGTCCCAGATGTGGCAGCTTACTTTCTCACTTTCCCTCTTTCTCTCTCTCTCTTATTCTGTCCCTCTCTGGTCAAATTTAAATAAATAAATAAAGTTAAATAAAATAATTCTTTTTAAAATAATGATGGATCCCATGTAGCCTATGGAGACCAGGGCCTTCCTCGCCAAAGATTTGAGTAAATGAGCCAGAGCTATAAAGCCATACAATCTCTATTTTAATGAAAACACACTCTTCATTGATAATAAGCTTAGGAAGGTTTGTTTGGGCAAATTTTGAACAATACTTCCTCTGAGTTCTATGGCCGCTTTTGTACTCAAATACCAGGTGTGGATTTCTCATCGTAATATCTTTATGGAACATGGCAAGTTTGAACACAACCGTCGCAGTGCAGCTCACCTCGGAATCCTGTTTATGTTCTCAAAATGGTTAACACAAAGTAAGAGCTTTCAGAAAGTGTTCATTAATCTCTCAGTAGCTTTCTACTTAATAACTAGGAACTTGACCAAGCTACCTGATCCTCATAAAAGCTTGGGTTATTTGGGAGTCTGTAAGAAGATGAAATCCAACAGATGTGAGTTTGGATTAGCTGGTGACATAACAGTTTGTAAACTATTTAGTATCTCTAAGCCTTCGTGTCCTGACTTGTATAAGGGGAACACAAATTCATTCAACAAATATATGTTGAATGTTTACCCCATACCAGGCCCTGTTCTAGGCCTGGTCATACAAGGATAAAGGAGATGAAGTCCCTGCTGTCATGGAACTTCTCACAGGACATGGCTACTTAGCAAAAGATTACATAACAGAGCAGTTACTTTTGATTGCAATAATCGCTCCTACCTCTGAAGATAATCGTGAGGATTAAATGAGTCAATGTGCAGTCAGACAAATTCAAATTCAAAACTATTTATAAAATCCAATGAGGAGCAGCAGATGGTGTGGAGGTGAAGGTGTCTGGCTCCCTCGTGGCCGACTGTGCATTTGAGTTTGAGACCCAGCAGCATGAAAAACTCACCAGGCCCATGTGTCCGAGTGCCCAAAATCCCACAGGAGAAGGGAGACAAGGGGCTGTAGTGTGGTTACCGCCTCCCCCTAGTGCTTTCTCACTTTCTCTCTCTCTACTTGTCTGTCTCTGTCTCCAGCGAGTGTGCATGCCCTGTAGCAAACACAATTTAAAAAGTAGTAATAGTAAAAAGAAGGCAATAATAGTCTGGCAACAGTCCTAAGTAACAGTATAAATATGCATTGGGTATCAGTTCTTCCCTCATTGTAGGCATATAGCTAACTATTGAAGTGTAATAACAGATATCATGTGACTTAGATGACTTTCTAGAGCAAATGGGAAGGTAAGTTTTCCCCTGGTACTGGAGTCATGTTTTTCCCAACTTAGAGGAAGGAGAAACTGAACTTGTGGCTAGTTGCTGTCAAGAACAGTTTCTTTTCGAAGTTGGCCACATGGCTGGGTGTCATGGCAGCTCGCCCCAGTATTGACCTGGTGAGCAGCCTCAGGCCTTGGGCAATGGCTGTTCTCTGGTGTCTGAAGGGAATGTGAGAGGCAGAGCTGCCAGTCAAAGCTTGAAAATAATGGATGGAGCCCTGAAGTGAATTAATGGTGTTGACTGTGGACTTTGAAGAAAGTCATGTAGGGACCAGCAGATGGCATAATGGTTATGTCACTGGGCTCCCATGTAGTTGGCTGCAGTTCAAGTCCCAGGCCCGGTGGCTTAGAATTCATGCTGGGTGCGTGTGCTTGTGTGTCCAGATCCCAAATGAAGAATGGAGAAGAAGGGATTGCAACATGGCCATCACCTCTTGGGGGAGTGATTTCTTGCTTTCTGTCTCTCTGTCTTTCTTTGTCTCTCCAGTGAATGCACACACCCTAGCAAAAAACTATCTATAAAAAGAAAAAAAAGAAAGTCATGTGAATATCCATCATTTTAGCATGTGGAGTGTAAAGAGCTTTGTAATGAGATTTCTGTAAATGGTACAGTCACTCATCCTCAGATTCTGAAGCTCAGAAAGGATCCTCCAGCAGACACCGCAGTAGCTGCCCCAGACTTGGACCCAGAGTAGAATGGACCAGTGGACCCAGTGTCTCATGCGTGCACCTCCGAGTGACGCCGACGGGATGGCGGTGAGGCCTGGCTGCTGCCCTCCCTGAAGGAGTCAGCTAAGAGTTATGGGGGGCTTCATCTTCAAACATAGCCAAAGACTTTGACTGACTGAAATTCTCTCAGAAAACCTTTGATAGTGGACATAAGGTGGAGCTGGCAGGTGACATGGTGGTTAAGGCACTGCACTCCCACATGACTGACCAGAGCTCGAGTCCCGGGCCTGATAGTTTGTTTTCTCACTTTCCCTTTCTCTCTCACTGTCTCTCTGGTCAAATTCAAAAAATAAAATAACACTACTAACAAATAAAATAAAATAAATAAATAATTCTGTAAAAAAAAAAGAAAAAGGAAAGAAATGAGAGGATAACTGGAGATGTCCAGAAGTCCAGTTTAGGTGAGCTGGGTAGATAATCTTGAGTACTGGCAGGACCGCAGAGACCACACATTATAATTAAGTAATTGACATGTACATGCTCTGCTCTGGGAGGCTGAGGGGAATCCTGCGTAGCTTGGGAAACATTTCTTGGAGTGGACTTCCTATGAAGTCAATGCATCTTGGGTATAAATGTTGAAGCACAAAGTTTTTAAAAAACATTTGTAACTTGGAGCTGGCAGGTGGTGTGGTGGTTAAGGGTGTTGGACTCCCACATGGCCCACCGCAGTTTGAGTCCTGGACCTGGCAGCTTGCTTTCTCACTTGCTCTCTCTCTTTCTGTCCTTCTCTAGTCAAATTAAAATAAATAAATAAATAAATAAAGTTAAATATAATTATTAAAAAAAAAAACAGTTGTAACTTAAAAGAAGAAGAGGAAGAAGGAGAAGGAGAAGAAGAAAAGATGAGGGAAAAAGAAGAGGAATTGTTTAGAGCCAGCCTATGGCCTGGTGGTTAAGGGAGCTGGATCCCACATGGCTGACCACACTCAAGTTCCAGGCCCAGTGACTTGAAAAACATACTGGCCTGAGCACGTGCATGCCCAAAATCCCAAAAGGAGGGAGAAATGGCGGATATGAGATTGCGGCATGACCGTTCTCCATAGAGGATACATCTCCCCTCCCTCTCTCTCTCTGTCTCTGTCTGACGAGCACACACACGCTTTAGCAAGTTAAAGGAAGAAAAGTTTAGCATTAAGGACCGGCAGTGCCTAACCTGTGAGTCTTCAACCCCAGCAGAGTGTGGGACATGGGCACGGAGTTTTTGCTAAGTGTCTCCAAATACTTATTTGTCCCAAGTGCTGCCCATAGGATGAAAATATGTTTTGGTTTTTTTTGGAGAGGTTTTCGCTATAGGGCGCATGCGCTCACCAGAAAGAGAGAGACAGAGAGACAGAAAGCAAGAAGTCACCCCCCAGGGGGGATGGCCACGCCCCAATCCCTTCTCCTCCATTCTACTCTTGGGATCCTGGGCACGCACACGCATGCACACGCACCCGGCGTGAGTTTAAGCCACCAGGTCCAGGACTTGAACCACAGTCTACTACATGGGAGTCCAGCAACACAGCCATTACGCTAACTGCTGGTCCCCAGGATGAAAATATGTTTTGCCCACATATGGACATTGCTGGGATCCGTGTAGACACTGATGTGATGACTACGATACAGATATCTTTAAACAGATCACTTAAGTCTAACTAGCATTTTTTCATTATGCATTTTCTCAAATCTTCCCCTGCCTCTTGCTGGCTTAAACCCTTTAGTGTCTCCTCGCTGCTCGGGGATAAAGTCCACATTCCCTCCCGGGCACAGCACGATTCTGTTGATCTTTCTTGGCATTGTGTGCCACCCCTGCCCCTGCCTATCCACCAAGTTCTGCTGGGAAGGCTCTTCCAGGTCACAGCTGAGGGCCCCAGGGCCCAGCTCAGCACACATTCCGGCCTTGACAGAGCCAGCCCTGAATGGGAGGAGCCTCAGCCCTTCTCCCAGCAGGTGTCATGGCAGCTGAGGCGGCATGAGACCAAACAGGCTCTGAATCCAGGACGGTTGGTTCTTTCCCAAGGCACCCTCTCTGCCCAGGCGTCTGCCTCTCTCTCTTTCTCTCTGGCAATCCTCGAGGCCTAGGCTGAGGTGGACTCGGGGTGTGGTCTGGTAGCTTCTTCCTCCTGCCCTGTTGCATCAACCCTGACTCACTGCTCCTCCTGCAGACAGCTCACGGGCCAGTTTCTCAATTAAAGCAGTTTTCCTTTCAAGAGTTTTTAAAATAAACCACCTTGGAAGTGACAAACCTTGTTGTCAGTCTTCAAGAAGATTCGAACTCACTTTCTTCAGTGTTATATAGGAACCCAAGGTCCATAATGCTAGTGTTTTCACATCCTGTGCACATGATTTTTAAAGAACATTTTGCCAGAGGGTACATGTGCTGGCGGGAGAGAAAGAGGAAGAGAGAGGGAGAGGAAAAAGCCACCACCTCAGGGGGATGGCCATGTTGCAATCTCTTCTCCTCTTATTCTCCCTCCCTTTGGGACTTTAGGTACGCACACACAGGTGCCTGGAGTGTTTTTCAAGCCACAGGCTCCAGGACTCAAATTGCACCATCAGTCATGTGGGATCCAGCTGCCTTAACCACCAGGCCCTGTCTCAGCTATGTTTTTTTTTTTTTTTTTGGAAAGAATTATTTTATTTAATTTTATTTATTCATTCATTTATTTTAATTTGACCAGAGAGAGACACACACAGAGAGAGAGAGAGGGAAAGCACAAAAGCAAGCCTCCAGGTCCGGGACTTGAACCATGGTCAGCCATGGGGGACTGTACAGCGCCTTAACCACCACACCATCTGCTGGTTCCCTCAGCTATGTTTTTAAGACCTGCCTACTACTGGGTGCAACAATAGTTTCAGTCATTTTCATTTCAATGGAATTGTGTTCCACTGTATGAATACAAGTAGGTGACACACTAAATAACTGTCCTGGTGGCCGTCATTTGTTTCCAGCTATTTGCTATTTCAGACAGTGCTGCACACTCTCATCCCTGTCTCCATGACTCGAAGAAGTGGCATAACTCCGGATTGCTGAGTACAGATAAAGGCCCTGTTCTGGAGGGCCCATCCTAATGGTGCACTGTTCAGAACCACAGGGCAGTGGCTGGAATGACCGCAGAGAGGTCAGCCCCACCCTGCAGGATGCAGGGAACAGGAGCGGTGGAAATGCCAGAGAAGCCATGGATAGCACCCTGTTCACTGTCTGCATCCCAGCCTCCCCGCTGGAGAAACCACTGGGGTGAGGAGGGCCAAGGGAGACAATGAAGACGTCTGTCATAGTGGCTGTTGCCACACCGACATCCTGCACCCTGAATACGGGACAGATTTGGCTCCCAACAGAGGAGCAAGCACATTTGGTGATAGGGTGTTTATTGAACAAAAGTCAACTTCAAACTGTCATCTGTGGCCAGCCCTATAGTCTCATGGTTATGGGAGCCAGATTCCGCATGGCCAACCACAGTTCAAATCCCAGCCCCAGCGACTGGAAAAACACACTGGGCATATGTGCGTGTGGGTGCCCCAACTCCCAAGAGGATGGACAAATGGAGAAGACATTGCACTGTGACCACATGTCACTTGGAGAGGGCTTTCTCCCTCTTGCCTCTCTGTGTCTCTTTGGCAAGCACATGTGCCCTCTAGCTTATAAACAAAAATTAAAAACAAAAAGAAATGATTTGAGCTGGATGGTGGCACAGCAGTAAAACGAGATGTTCTGCAAAGCTGACTCACAGGAGATGATTCTGGGTTTGTGTCCAGAGATCTCCCTGAGTACACTAGGCACATGTGCCCACGCCCCAGGGCTGGCCAAGGCTCTGGGGTGGTTCACAACATCGAGACTCTGCTGCTGGTGCTGTCTCTTCTCTCTTTTTATCTCTCTTTATATCTCTCTCTCTCACTCATAGAGTAAATAAATAAGTAAATTTTAAAAATAAGAATCTTTGGGCTGGCAGGTGACGTGGTGATTAAAGGTGCTAGACTCCCACATGGCTGACCACCGTTTGAGTCCTGGACCTGGTGGCTTGCTTTCTCACTTTCCCTCTCTCTCTCTCACTCTGTCCTTCTCTGGTCAAATTAAAAAAAATAAATAAATAAATAAATAAATAAATAAATAAATAAATAAATAAAGTAAAGCAGCAAGTCACAGTGAGGAGTAAATGTCAATCAGCCTAAGATTACCCCAAAGCAACACACTCAGTATCAAAAAACAAAGTCGTGGGAACCAGCAATTAGCGTAATGGCTATGTCGTTGGACTCCCACGTAGTCCACCGCGGTTCGCATCCCAGACCCAGTGGCTTAAAACTCAGCCGGGTGCGTGTGCATGCGTGCCCAAGATCCTGAGAGGAGAGTGGAGTAGAAGGGATTGCGGCGTGACCATCCCCCCTGGGGGTGATTTCTCGCTGTTCTATGTCTCTCTCTGTATGGCGAGCACACGCGCTCTATAGCAAAAAACTCTCCAAAAACAAAAAAAAAAACAAAAAAAAAGACGTACCATCCACAAAGATCCGTGTGGAAAGAATGCCCTCAACTTAGGGGCAGCTGGATCCTGCATGGCCAGCTGCTCAGTTCGAGTTCTGAACCGATGGTTTGAAAAACACTCCGGGCACGTGTATGCATGCCCCAAATCCTGAGAGGAGAAGGGTTTGCATCATGGTCATCCCCCTGAGATGTGATTTCTCACTGTTTTTGTTTCTCTGTCTGTTTCTGGCGAGCACACTCACCCTATAGAAAAAAGAAAAAAGAAAAAAAAACAATGACCCAGCTTACCTAACTTGCACTTCAGGTATGAAGGGCAGACTCTTTGAAGCGTGCAAGAACCTATGAGACCTATATGAAAAAAGATAACTTGAGAGTGGAATCCCACCAGTAAAGCGATGACTCCAAAACAGCAATGACAAGTTAGGATAAAAGAATAGTAATAAGCACCAGATCGATTTGCATCCAGAACCAACCAGACAACTATGGGGAGTGTGATGAAAGAATGGAATGTGGGGCCAGCAGGTGGCATAGTGATTAAGTCGCTGGACTCCCACATGGCTGAACACAGTTTGAGTCCTGGACCTGGCAGCTTGAAAAGTATGCTGTGCGCATATGCATGCACGGCCCAAATCTCAGGAGGAGAATGGAGAAGAAGGGATTGCAGTGTGGCCATCCCCTTTGAGGGGTGATTTCTCACTTTCCCTCTTGCTGTCTCTCTCTCTCTAGTCAGCACACACGCCCTATGGCAAAAATATTTTAAAAAGAATGAAATGTAAATGTCATTAACCTTTCCTAGGTACAAACGATAACAACCAACAAAATTAGAAGAAGGAGGCGAAGGGAGAGGAAATGGGAACAAGTATTAAGTAGGTTCATTTCCTCATTTCCTGGCTGGGAGTCAATAGATATTGTGTAAAGTTGAAACATATTGTTTTCAAAAATGACTCAAAAATTCTGTTATTCTTTTCCTTACCTTAAAGGGCTATTTTTAGAAAGCTATATTTCTTCTTGTCAAGAAATAGTTTCCGAAGTTTAAGAATCCACCCGTTAAATGTCATGCTTTTGTTTTAAGAAATTCTGATTCCATTTTTTTGTAGTGCTATTGTAGGTGTTTCCATTCTCTGTACAAGTTATTTCTCTTTCTTACCTCAATGCAAGCATACCTTTCATTCTCCTACTTATTTGCATATAGAAACATCTGGAATAATGGTCACTAAATGTCAATAGTGAATTGTCTCTAAGTGGTAGAATTTATATCAAATTTATTTTTGTTTTTCCCTTGAAAATTTTTAGTATGCTTCAAATTTATATAATATAGTACAAGTTCAATAATCAAACACAGACCAGACTCAGAACATGCCATCTTATTAGGTTTTCTTGGTATCCATCTATTGCTATTCTAAGGTATTATAATTTCATAAATTTATATATAATGTGCTTCCTCAATATGTTCTTAGCCTTAAGAATGCAATGATTTGGGGCTGGCAGGTGGCATGGTGGTTAGAGGTGCTGGACTCCCACATGGCCGACCATGGTTCAAGTCCCGGACTTGGTGGCTTGCTGTCTCACTTTCTCTCTCTCTCTCTATCCCTCTCTGGTCAAATTGAAATAAATAAAAAAATAAATTAAAAAAAAGAATACAATGATTTTTGGGGACCAGCAGTTAGTGTAATGGCTATGTCGCTGGACTCCCATGTAGTCGACCATGGTTCGTGTCCTGGACCCGGTCACTTAAACTCACGCTGGGCACATGTGTGTGCGTGAGTGCCCAAGATCCTGAGAGGAGAATGGAGGAGAAGGGATTGTGACATGGCCATCCCCCTGGGGGGTGATTTCTCGCTTTCTGTCTCTCTGTCTCTCTCTGTCTTTCTGGAGAGCACATGCACCCTATAGCAAACACCTCTCAAAAAAAAAAAAAAAAAAAAAAGAATACAATGATTTTTTAAAAATAATTATTTAGTTAGTTTTATTTATTATTATTTTTATTTTGTTATAGGACATGTGCACTCACCAGAGAGAGAGAGAGAGAGAGAGAGAGAGAGAGAGAAGGAAAGTGAGAAAGCAAGCCCCCAGGAGGTCTGGGGCTTGAACCCCAACCAGCCATATGAAAATCTAGTACCTCAACCACCAAGCCACCTGCTGGCCCCAAGAATATAATGATTTAATTAGCCCCTTATCTATAATAGTCTACTCTAGTTCAATTAGATTGTAAATATAATTGGCTATAGTAAAATGTGCTAATAATTCAATCCATGAAAACACAAATTGTACAATGCAGATTATAATTCAGTCATTCAGTCAGTGATAGTAGATGAACTCTTTGTGTAGAGTTGATTTGAAAAGTGAAATAATTCCGGGAACCAGCAGTTAGCGTAATGGCTATGTCACTGGACTCCCACGTAGTCGACCGCGGTTCGCGTCTCGGACACGGTGGCTTACAACTCACGCCAGGCGCGTGTGCGTGCGTGCCCAAGATCCCGAGAGGAGAATGGAGGAGAAGGGATTGCGGCGTGACCATCCCCCCTGGGGGGTGATTTCTCGCTTTCTATCTCTCTGTCTCTCTCTGTCTGTCTGGCGAGCGCACGCGCCCTATGGCGAAAAACCTCTCCCAAAAAAAAAAAAAAAAAAAAGTGAAATAATTCCTAGCAGGAGATTTGTGTGTAACATCTTTTTTTTTTTTTTTTTTTTTTTTTGGAGAGGTTTTTGCTACAGGGTGCGTGCGCTCGCCAGGAAGATAGAGAGAAAGAGAGACAGAAAGCGAGAAATCACCCCCCAGGAGGAATGGCCACGCTGCAATCCCTTCTCCTCCATTCTCCTCTCGGGATCTTGGGCACACACACACATGTGCCTGGCGTGAGTTTAAGCCACCGGGTCCGGGACTCAAACCATGGTCGACTACATGGGAGTCCAGCGACATAGCCATTACGCTAACTGTTGGTCCCCTGTGTGTAACATCTTTGAAGAGGTATATCTATAAACAATTTAGAAAAATGATTGTATTTGAAACAATGGAAACTTCCTTTTATCATCAAGAGCTTTCACAGTATGTGCAAGAATTTAACATTTTCTGTATTGCTTAAAACTTAAACTGAAACAGTTTGCTCCATAATAAAAAGAAAATTCACTTATTCATATACCCACCCTCTTGAAACTTACTTATTTTGCTAGAAGGTTTATGTGTTCACCAGAGAGACAGAGAGTAAAAGAGAAAGCATCCCCCACCCCCATCCTCCAGTATGGTGCGGTCACCCTGTAATCCCCTCCTCTCCATTTCTCCACGCAGTCATGATTTTCAGTACATACACACATGTGCTTAGCATGTTTCTTAAGCTGCTGGGTCCAGGTTTTGAACCATGTATTCAGCCATGTGGGATCCAGCTGCCTTAACTACCACACCACCAACTAGCCAGGCAAAATGAATCAAATATCTGAAAAAATTACTACAGCAGATGTTAATGGCAGAATGGAATTCCATCCTATGAACTTACTTGGCAAATTCTCTGTTGTTGGACTGGTCACTTCTAATTTTTGCTGATATAAACAGTTGGCTTACATCCGTAATTATTTCTTTGAAAGAACATTCTAGAAGAATTGCTGGGTCAAAGGGAATTTGTATTTCCAAAATGTTTCATAATGTATTGCCAAGTTGCCTTCCAGAAAGGCCTAGCTAGTTACACATTCTCATCGAAAGTTCAGAAAACAAAGTTCTTCCCTCCCCATGCCCTTGCTATCATAAGATATTATTCTAGGCTACATGAACTCTGAACTTTCTCCTCAGGTGATTGGACAAATGCCCTCACCATCAAAGACTTAGACTATTATGTGCACCTAGAGACTGGCCGGTGGGGACAGGGCTTTGGAGTTTTTTGTTTTTTTTTTTTTCTTTAGTTTGTTATTTTCATCAGACAGAGAGATAGAGGCACCTAAAGGTCTTCCTGCCACAGTCCAGCCCCAGCCTCAGCCGGCCCACATCATGGGCACAGGAAGCATACCTGGCGTATACAGGAGACCACGAAATCTGTGCCCTGGGAATCTGCCTCTGCGGCTTCCAGCATGGAGCTTTGCATTTGCTACCACTGCGCCGCTGCAGCGGGCCCAGAAGCTGCTGCTGCTGCTGCTGCTTCTTCTTCTTCTTCTTCTTTTTTATTTTTATTTTTAAGAGAGATTTTTGCTATAGGGCACATGCACTTGCTGGAGAGACAGAGAGAAACAGAGACAGAAAGCAAGAAATCATTTGGACTTGGACCCTGGGTTGCACCAAAGTCTTTAGAAGCTTCAAGGTAGGGACCAGCATATGGCAAAATGGTTACCTCGCTGGACTCCCACATAGTCAACCACGGTTCAAGTCCTTTACCTGGTGGTTTAAAACTCAAGCTGGGCACATTTACGTGTGTGCCCAAAATCCTGAGAGGAGAATGGAGGAGAAATGATTGTGGCATGGCCATCCCCCCAGGGGTGATTTCTGTCTTTCCAGAAAGCACACATGCCCTATAGCAAAACAATCTCTCAAAAATTAATCGATTTAATTAAAAATAATTAAATATAAAATAATTAAAAATAAATTTTTTAAAGAATTATTTTATTAATTTTATTTGTTTATTTATTTTTAATTTGACCAGAGAGGGAGAGAGAGAAAGAAAGAAAGTGAGAAAGCAAGCCGCCAGGTCCGGGACTCAAACCGTGGTCAGCCATATGGGAGTCCAGCACCCTTAACCACCATGCCACTTGCTGGCCCAAAAATAAAAATTTAAAAAGACATACAAAACTAATCAAATTCCCCCGAAGAGGGAGGCTAGCCAGTGGTACAACATGAACACAACACTCTGATATTAGGGAAGGTTCTGGGTTCGTGTCTGGAAGCCTCCTGAGACTTGCTTGAGATCCAGGCCAGTTGAGACTCGGGATGGCGTGTGGTCTGAAAATCTGTTCGGAGAGCCTGTCCCTTTATCTCTCTTACTGAAGAAAGAAATAAACCTTTAAGAAATTCCCTCAAAGGTGGAAGTGGTGCTGCCTGGGGTAAAGGGTTAAAGTTGTTGAGAGGGAATGTCTCTGTCTGAAGAAAAAATGAGTTTAGCTCTGAGAGGAAAATCTGTAGTAGACAAAACAAAGAGAAAAAAAAAAGAGAGAGAGAGAGAAAGAGAGCTCTCTGAAGAACAGAAACAAGAAATGAAAAATTAAAGAATTAAAATGAATTCTTTTAATTAAAGAAATTAAAAATTAAAGAAATTAAAGTTTATTAAATTTGAACTCTTTGACACGGACAAAGATGAAGCAACAGATTATCACAAATCGAAAGTGGCAATGACAGCCTTGGGGTTTGATGTCAAAAGAGCCGATACACTGAAAATTCTTAAAGATGATGACAGAGAAATCACAGGGAAAATCACCTTTGAAGATTTTAGGAGGTTGTGACAGACTGGATGTTGGAACGAGATGCACACGAAGAAATACTGAAGGCATTTAAACTATTTGATGACGATGATTCAGGTAAAATAAGCGTGAGGAATTTGCCACATGCTGCCAGAGCACTGGGTGAAAACAGGAGTGATGAGGAACTTCGAGCTATGATAGAAGAATTTGATAAAGATGGTGATGGAGAAATAAATCAGGAGTTCATTGCTATTATAGCTGGTGACATGTAAATAATTACAAGCATAAACAGTAAGGACGTTGCATGTCACCATCTTAAATTCTATTTTTGTGTCTGGAGCTAGAGCAGACAAGAAAATCAATTTAGTTCTTTTCTCCAGAAGGACCAAAAGAAGCATCTTATTATGTGTATTTTATTTTTTTTATAATTATTTATTTATTTATTTATTTATTTTTAATTTGACCAGAGAGAGACAGAGGGTGAGAGTGAGAGAGAGAGGAAGTGAGAAAGCAAGCCACCAGATTCAGGACTCGAACCCTGGTCAGCCATGTGGGAGTGTCCAGCACCTTAACCACCACGCCACCTGCTGGTCCCAGTATGTGTATTTTAGTACTGTTAAGTTTCTTTGTGTGAACAGTGTTGTTAACTACTCCAGCAGTTTAGGCTTGTATTTATAATGTAGATTTTACATAAAGTTTTTAAAACTGAAAAAGTGAATAATTCCCCCAAAGAATCCCTTCTTTTTGTCTATGCTCTTTCCTGTACCTGGAATGCTTCCTCCTCTGCTCTGAATTTCTATCCTGTTTAGGGCCCAGCTAGTCACCTTCTCTATGAACCGTCCCTGATCTGTCTAGACAGAACTCACTGTTATCTCATCTCTACTCCCACAAGTCTTTGCTCAGATCTTACAAAACATTTTCTCTAGTCGTCCACTACCCAGTCGATTGTTACTGACTTCCTAAAATATGTCAATTCCTTAAGAAAAGGACTGCATCATTCTTGTGAGTTGGGGGCCAGCAGCAGCTTCACGTAGCAAGTGCTTGTCACACAGACCGCCCTCCTGCATTCGTTCGTTCATTCGTGGCTACTTGCAGAGCCATGCCCCCAGCTGGGGGACTGTGTTTCCCAGATGGCTTTGTAGCAGTTTTTGTCTGGTGAGCACATGTGCCCTCTGGCCAAAAAGAAAGAAAGACTCTGTTTTTAATTGTTTTTTCCTTTTTCTTTCCTTTTCTCTTCCTTCCTTTCTTTCTCTTCTTCCTTTGTCTCTTTCTTTTTTTCTTTTTCTTCTTCTTCTTCCTTTTCTAGAGAGAGGAAGAAAGCACCCAGGATTTGGGCACGCACATACACACACATTGGTGTGTTCTTCAAGCCGCTGGCCCAGACTCTAACTGCAGCTGACCATGTGGGATCTAGCTGCCTTAACCACCGGGCTGTGGAGCTGACTCAGTTTTTTCTCCTTTGGTATGTAGTAATACATAATCCTGACTGATTCAGTACTCAGTGAAAGTTTTCTGAATGTAGACTAAGTCCCAAACGAGGTGATTTCTATTTTATCCATCTCCCAACACACTTGGAACAACAAGATTTAGCACTTCATGACATCAATTTATCATCGCAGTTTTCTTGCAACAAAATCTGATCTTTCTTTTTGCATTGTCTTTGTTTATATTTTATTAATTTTGTAAAGCTGACTCAAATTTGTTTAAGATGTATATGGGAGATAAATGATAAAAAGTCAACTTGCAGTTTAAGGCATACCATTGAGGCCGGAAACTGTAGAATCTCATCTACATTCCAGAAACACAGAGCTCTGTTCTCCCCAAGCCCTTCCTCAGAGATTGCCTAGGCAGGCTCCCTGGGTCGGGGTTTCTCAATTTCGCTCACATGTCACAATCCAGGCCTGAGCCCACACTCACAGAGGAAGTCTGGTTTTGGTAAATGGGTGTGGCAGCTACTAGAAGGAAGGCTGAATAAGGAGTAGAGAAAGGAGGTGAAGACGGTGGCTGAGATGTGTATAGAGGGCCAGCTGGTGGTGCGGTGGTTAAGGTGGCTGGATCCCACATGGCTGACAAAGCAGTTCAAGCTCTGCTTGAGAACCAGCGGCTTGAGAAACATGCCAGGTGCACGTGCATGCGTGCTCAAAGTCCCAAGAGGAGAATGAAGAAGGGACTGCAGCGTGACCATCCTCCCTAGGGGTGATTTCTCACTTTCCCTTTCTGCCTGTCTCTCTCCTGTCAGTGCACGTGCCCTATAGCAAAAGCTAATGTATAATAGGTATATATTGATATATACCTACTATCCGTGTGTATACACATGTGTATATAGATGATAGATAGATAGATAGATACTTGGGTGAGGAGAGCATGGGCCCAGGGATTGGAAGTGACTAGCCAACATATCAGCCAGAATTCTTTCCATTTCGAGGAGCTTATGCGAAAAGAAAGAATTTATTGGAGAGCAAGAGATGTCACTCCTGGCATCTGTAGAAGCGTTTTGGGTGCTACATATAGTTTTTATTAAGGCGGGTAAGGACTTTTTATTTTTAAAATTTTTGTTTTACTCTTTTTTTTTGGAGAGGTTTTTGCTATAGGGTATGTGCACTTGCCAGACAGAGAGAGACAGAGAGACAGAAAGCAAGAAATCTCCCCCCGGGGGGATGGCCACGCCACAATCCCTTCTTCTCCATTCTCCTCTCGGGATCTTGGGCACCCACACACACACGCCCGGCGTGAGTTTAAGCCACCAGGTCTGGGACTTGAACTGCAGTCGACTACATGGGAGTCCAGTGACATAGCCATTACGCCAACTGCTGATCCCATTACTTTTTTTTTTTTTTTTAATTAGGGTAGATCTTTTTCTTTATTATTTATTTAATTTTTTTTTATTTAGTCACTCAATTATTTTAATTTGACCAGAGAGAGATACAGAGGAGGAAAGAGAGAGAGGGAAAGTGAGAAAGGAAGACACCAGGTCCAGGACTCGAACCATGATCGGCCATGTGGGAGTCTCCAGCACCTTAACCACCATGCCACCTGCTGGTCCCACTTTTTTTTTTTTTAATTTGCCAGAGTCTATATGTACTCACCAGAGAGAGACAGAGAGAAAGAGAGAGGGAAGAAGCACCCCTCGATTGTGCATGTTCACCCCACAGTCCCTTCTCTTCCATTTCTCCAGACTATTGGGATTTGGTGCACACTCACGTGTGTGCATGCACACGTGTGCCTGATGTGCTTTTCAAGCTGCCAGGGCCAGGATGTAAACCATGGTTGACCAGGTGGGCTCCGACTCTCTGGAGGATGAGGATTGACCTTTCACAGACCACGCCTTGCCCCCTACCATTATCACGGACTCCCGGTCATTTCAGTGGGTTCTATTTCCTTTCCTGACGGTTCTCCGTTAGCCTCGGAATCACTGAAGTTCTGGTTTCTGTTCACCCGGAGTCCTATGTACTTGTTACTAACTCAGACGCAAATTCCTCCCTTTCCCCAGAGGGGGACACAGCTCCTCTCAGTATGTTCAAACGTAATGGGGTTCCATAGACTTCATCATCTTGAAGAAGTCCTTCCCAGGGCCGTTGACCCGATCTGGACTGTGCCATCTGCTCTTCAGGCTTGTCACATAGGGGACTCTGGGATTCTCACTTAGTCACCATCCTGGGGCTTCCTGTCTGCACACACAGTGAGGGGTGGGGCCCGGAAGCTCCCAGTGCACACGTGGCCTTGTCAGCTGGGGACTTCTCTGTAGGGTGATCTGGCTGGGACAGTTCATTGGGAAATGTCTGATGTCAGTATCTAGAGAGCTTTCTGAGGTGTGGCCATATTTCCTGGAGAAGGTTCTTCCAATTTTCTGCTTCGAGGGATTAACTCTGATTACCAGAGTTCTGGTTGCTGGGTGGAGAAGAGAGATACTGCCCTTATTTATGGTGTGGGTGGCCCCACTGCAAATCCCTGCTTCCTATTAGTAAGACACCTAGATTTTGCCTGAACGGACATCTCTCATTGCAGAAAACCTGTTTGTTTTTTTTTTAAATTATTTTCTTTTACTTTATTTATTTATTTATTTATTCATTCATTCTTTCTTTCATTCATTCATTTGTTTCAATTTGACCAGAGAGGGACAGTGTGAGAGAGGGACAGAGAGAAAGTGAGAAAGCAAGCCACCAGGTCTGGGACTTGAACCAGGTCAGCCATGTGGGAGTCCAGCGCCCTTAACCACCACGCCACCTGCTGGTCCCCAGAAAACCTGTTTTCTCCTTTCTTAGTGGAAACCTCTAATGTCTTCTGCTGGGGCAGAAGAGGGAGAGTCAGTCACTAAAGGACAGTGAGGAGGCATGGGGGGGGGGGATCTAAGTGCGTCTAAAATAGATATGTAATCAGTTCTCCTGTTTTTAGGTCCCTCTTTGTTGTACCTGGTGCCTCCAACCCTGAGCCTTTGTAAGGAGGGGGGTTCTGTGGTATAAATGAGCTGCTTCTTAGTTTTCTCCATAGTCAACAGGATTCCGCTTTCTTAGACCTCTGCTTTCTTAACCCAGCAGCACTGATTTCCAGCCCCCGGAACCGCGTTGCTATGTGTCCTCCAGGTCCCCTTTGCTCTTACTCATACATGCCTATTTGCACATTCCTCTGTTAGCATTTCACTGAATTCTAGGGAGGAAATAGGAATTTCCGTCATCTCGTTATCATTATTGTTTTACATTTACATACAGAAATACATTTGATTCTCTCAACCTTAAGTCCCCAAATCCTCAGGAAGTGACAGCTTAATCTAGTTTGAGTCAGGTGTCCTTCCTAATTGACAGTTCATGTTGTCAAGAGAAGAACATGACGATTGCTCTGCCCCGCCAGGCCCCGTAGTGTGGCAGGGGAGTGGAATCATGTTTTACAAACACAGTAACTCTCACGGTCACACAAGGGCAGTCCTAGACAAAGGCTGGACAGACAACTCCTTAGAATCCACTACAGCCTGAAAATAGGAGATGGAGATCTCAGGGCTCTGGTTCTAAACCCAGGGCTCTGAGTCTTCTCCCCATCCTGTCGGTCAGTCACAAGGTCAAAAACAGGAGAGAGGGAATGGGTCCAGCCCCAGGGCCTAGTGGCTGGGAGCTGGATCCCGCATGACCGGCTGCAGTTCGAATTTTGCACCTGGCGGCTTAAAAAACATGCAGAGTGCGTTTGTGCGTGTTTGAGTGCCCTGAATCCCAACGGGATGGAGCAATGGAGGAGAAGGGATTACGGTATGACCATGCCCCTTTGGGGGGTGCTTTCCCCCTCTTATCTCTCTTTCTCCAGCAAGTGCACACACCCTTTGGAAATTTAAAAACCAAACCAAACAAAACCTTTTTAAAGAAAAGGAGGATGGAGGGGGTGGAGGAGAAAGGGCCCTTCAGCTCCTACAGTAGCTTCTGGAAGTTCACAGGAAACTTCTGATTCTCGTTGCTACTGGACTGGATCAGGGAGAAGAGATGGCTTCTCTGTGACGATGTGTATGACCCTGTTTGGAAATAACATCAAGAGTCTAACTTTGAGGCCTGTTATGAAAGTGAGACCAGGTTCAACTGCCTTTCTGCCTGGTACCCTTACCCCCTTCCATGATAGGGCCAGGATGGAAGCCATTTGGGACCTGACAGAGAACATGGGAATTTGTTTTGGCTACCTGTGTGTGCAGAGATGTCCCCAGATGTGTAGTCCTCTGTCTTCTGCTCTTTTCTCTCTACACAGATTCAGCAATTATATCTATAAAATATCCTTAAACCTTCCACCCGACCCGACCTCTCTGGTGACCTTCAGTCCCATTTGTTGACTCGCCTGAGGTTACCATGTTTGTAAGACAGAATTCCACTCTTCCTGGTACACTATGGGGCCTGGCGGGGCAGAAGTGTACTCCCAGAGCAATTGCGATGCTCTACAACTCTTGAGGTTGCCTGTTCTGTTTTCTCGCTGACATTGGCGCAAAGCTCAGTGCCCCACATTGACCTAAGCAGTCTGCCATATCAAGGCTTGAAACCTTGGCACAATTTCCACTCCCACCACTCCCTTGGCACAGGACCCACTTAGTCACCACGGCACAGTCCCTGGCTGCCGCTGATGGCTTTCACACTCATCCCGTCATACCTGGCCATGAGGTGGCTGCGGGCGTAAACCCCACACATGGGTCAGGCAGCATGGAACCCCACACAAGATTTCCAGCTCATTCCGGGCCCACTGGACCAGAATCTGCATTTTATTTATCTATCTATCTATTTATTTATTTATTTATTTATTGGCAATGAATCCAATTTCCCAACAAGGGGAATTTTATTGATTACTTTATTCCCTCACAAAAAGACCAACTATAATCAAGTGAGGCAAACATTCACCTCTTATTGTCTTCCCAGTTAAACAAAAGATAAAGCTTAGAACTGGGTCACTTGATCCTTTCTCTTCTTATCTCCTCCCATTCAAAATGCTTCACATCTCTGGATAGCCGGCATCCTCTTAGAGCTGCAGTTGGGCTCCACATATTCAAGCCTCAGCAACATCTTCTTGGTAGTTTTTGCCTTTTTCGGGAAAATAGGCTTAGTTTGTCCACCACAGCCACTCTGCTTCCTGTCATAACGCCGCTGTCCCTGAGAACACAGAGAATCTTTGCCCTTTTTCTACTGTGTCACTTCATGGGGCTGCTGCCTGCCACACTTCTTACAGAAGGTCCGTTGCAGGACCAGCAGTTAGCGTAATGGCTATGTTGCTGGACTCCCACGTAGTCGACCGCGGTTCGAGTCCCGGACCCAGCGGCTTAAACTCACTCCCGGCGTGTGTGTGTGTGTGTGTGTGTGTGTGTGTGTGTCCAAGATCCCGAGAGGAGAATGGAGGAGAAGGGATTGCGGTGTGTCCATCCCCCCTGGGGGGTGATTTCTCGCTTTCTGTCTTTGTCTCTGTCTGTCTGGGGAGTGCATTTGCCCTATAGCAAAAACCTCTCCAAAAAAAAAGGAAAAAAAAATGCAAAAAAAGGAGGGGCCTGGATTGGGAATGTGGAGGGACTGCTATCCTAATTAAGGTGGTCCAGGGAAGCGCCGCCGAAGAGGTGACATTTGAGCAGAGCCAGCTTTATGAGTGCCTGGGGAGAGAATTCTGGGCCAAGAGGACAGCGGGGCAAAGCCTCAAGGCCAGCAGCAAGAAGGCCAGTGTGGCAGGAGCCAAGGGGAGGAGATGAAGCCAAGGGGGGCCAGATCTGAGGCCTGGTGGGTGTGGTCAGTGGTAGGAGTAGTGGCGGCAGGACAGTGGTGGCTGCATTCTGAAGGCAGCGCCAAGATCAGCTTCTCTATCGAAGGTGGGTTGTGGATAAAGGAAACAGCAAGGCAGAATCCTTGGTCTGGTTTTGGCCTGAGCCCAAACTGGGAGGATGGAGGTGTTGTTTACTGTGCAGGTTCTGGGGGGAGATCTTCAAGCTACGAACCCGGATGAGGTCATCTGGGGTATGAGAGAGGACAGAGAAGAGGATGGAGTCCTGGGGCCCTCCAATTTTTTTTTTGGAAATTTTTTGCTATGGGGCATGTGCACTTGCCAGAGAGACAGAGAGACAGAAAACGAAACATTCTCCCCCGGGGTGGGGATGGCCATGCCGCAATCTCTTCTCCATTCTCTTTTTGGGATTTTGGGCAAGCACACACAAGTGACCCACTTGAGTTTTAAGCCATCGGGTCCGGGACTCGAACTGCAGTTAACTACGTGATGTAACCATTACACCATCTGCTGGTCCTGACCCTCCAATGTTTTGAGGTCAGGAAAATGAAGAGAAACCAGAAAGATATACGGAGAAGGAAGAGCCAGTGGCATAGAAGGGAAACGAAGAAGGAATGGCGTCCCAGAGACCAAGCGAGGATGAGGTCAATAAACATGAATCCTAGGGACCAGCAGGTGGCGTGGTGGTTAAGGCGCTGGACACTCCCACATGGCTGACCAGGGTTCAAGTCCTGAATCTGGTGGCTTGGTTTCTCACTTCCTCTCTCTCTCTCTCTCTCACCCTCTGTCTCTCTCTGGTCAAATAAAAAAAAAAAATCAATGAATGAATAAATAAAATGAAATAAATAATTATTTCCTTTAAAAAAAATTTAAAAATAAACATGAATCCTGATGGTGCTGGTGTAATTGCTATTTACTTCTTTAATTTTTAATTTGCCAGAGGGCACATGTGGGCACCTGAGAAAGACAGAGTGAAAAAGAGGGAGAGCGGGGCTGGCAGGTGGCATGGTGGTAAAGGTGCTGGACTCCCACATGGCCAACCGCAGTTCAAGTCCTGGACCTGGTGACTTCCTTTCTCACTTTCCCTCTCTCTTTTTCTCTGTCTCTCTCTGATCAAACTGGAAAATAATAATAATAAATAAAGTTAAATAAAATAATATTTTAAAAAAAGAAAGAAAAAGAGGGAGAGCAAGAAAGCACCCCACAAAAAAAAAAAAAAAAAGGAAAGAAAGAAAGAAAGAAAGAAAGAAAGAAAGAAAGAAAGAAAAAGAAAGCACCCCACCACCACCATGGGGCATGGTTGGGCCTCAATCCTCTCTCTTCCATGTTTCCATCCTTTTGGGATTTGGGGCATGCACACACATGTGCCGGACGTATTTCTCAAGCCGCCAGGTCTGGGACACCAAGTGCACAGCCTGCCATGTGGGATCCAGCCACTTGACCACCAGGCCATGGGCTGACCCATCTCGTGTGACTGTTACTATCCACACTAGATGTTGCCTTGTTACTTTCATAAGGCATGGTAAGGAGAATTGTATTTAGGACCATGGCTGTGGGCACATGTGCCACCATGACAGAGTGACAGTGGGGAAGAGGCTGGGCTCAACTCTGAGTGAACACAGCATAAGCAAGAGAGACTCCAGAGCCGAGGAGCGAGGTGGTGTGGTCAGGTTGGCGGAGTGAAAATGACTAAGAGGACACGTCGGGGGCAAGGAGGATTCGGGCTAAACCAACTGAAGTAACAAGATTCTTGCTAAAAGCAGCCCTAGCATTATGGGTAGACTGAATCCAGGCTGTAGGCGAGTGATTCTGCTAGCACTTTGTCAACAGTTACACTGGAGTAGTGGTGACTTTGTGGCTATATTTTAAAAAGGTGGGGCCCGCCTCTGGTGTGGTAGTTAGAACAGCTGGATCCCACATGGCCAGCAGCACAGTTTGAGTCCCAAACCTGGAGACTTGAAAAACACACCAGGCATATGTGCATGAATGCCCCAAATCCCGAGGAGACTGAAGGAGAAGGGACTGCGGTATGGCCTCCCGCCTCGGGGGGATGCTTTCTCACTTTCTCTCTCTCTTTCTTGACCGCTAGGTAAGCTCACTTACCCTATAGCAAATTTAAAAGAAATAAATTAAGAAAGGCTACCATTTTTATTTTTTAATTTTTCATTTTTTTTTAGAGAGAATTTTGCTATGGAGTGTGTACACTCACCAGAGAGACAGAGAGAGAGAAAGCGATAAATCACACCCCCACCCCAGGGGGATGGCCACACTGCATCCCTTCTCGATTCTGCTCTTGGGATTTGGGGCATGCTTGCATGCATGCGTGAGTTTCAAAACACCAGGACTCAAACTGTCATGGGCCATGTGGGAGTCCAGAGTCTCAATCACTGCTCCACCTGCTGGCCCCTACCATTTTTTTTTTTTTTTTTTGAGAGGTTTTTGCTATAGGGTGCATACGCTCACCAGAGAGACAGAGAGACAGAGATAGAAAGCAAGAAATCACCCCCCAGGGAGGATGGTCACGCTGCAATCCCTTCTCCTCCATTCTCCTCTCGGGATCTTGGGCACGCACGCACACGCGCCCGGCGTGAGTTTAAGCCACCAGGTCTGGGACTTGAACTGCGGTCGGCTACTTGGGAGTCCAGCGACATAGCCATTACGCCAACTGCTGGTCCCAGCCCCTACCATGTTTAATGATCAACGACTAAACAAACCGAGTCTGTTCAACCTAACATAGCACTCACTTCCTACCCCTTACTTGGGGTATGCTGACCTCACATGGCCACGGCCTGTGAAAATTAGGAGTAAATAAGGCGGTGGGCGGGTGATGGGGGGGCAAGTCTTAACGGGAGACCATGGATGGACCCCCAGGCAGGCAGGCGGGGCCCACAGCAGAGCTCTGGTCCCTAGGGAGTCTGATGGGTGTCAGCAGAGGTCCTGGACCGTCGATGGCAAGGCCTTGAGCAGAACAAGGAAGAAGGGAAGCTGGCAGTTGGAGCGGCCGCATTCTTTGTGACGTCACTGATTGTCAGGTGGTTGTGCAACACCCAGGTGGAGGTGACCCACGATGTATCACAGCCGAGTCCCCCTGCACAGGAGTCCCCTCTCTGATCTTAGCCCCTGACTCCGGCCTGTTCCTTCTGGCCCTCTCCATATCCCTGGGCATCTCCTGCAGGGCCCCTCACCCCCATCGAGGTCCTCACACCCACCCTAGAACTAACCCGAACTCACCAAACACCCACGGCAGCCACTGTCTGTTCTCGGAAATAAATAAAAGTCTCCGGCCTGTTCCTGCTGCGTCACTAATTGGGCACGGCCGATACTGTCTGCAGCCACTGTCCCCTCTCATTATCTTGTTTCCTGAGATCCTCGTTTTTCTGGGCACTCTGTGACTTGTAGAGAAAGACCCACTTTATTAAGATTAGCTTGCTTTTAAAATTTATTTCTTCCACAAACAAGAGGGACAGAGAAAGAAGCAGACAGAGCCCCCCTTAACAAGGCCTGACACTGTGAGGCACCCCCCGCCTCAGCCAGCTCGGATCATGGGCACGTGCAAGCCTGGTATCCGGGGGGAGATCTGCGGGGTCCCCTGGAGCCTTCCCGTGTGGGTCAGCCTTGCAGAGCATTACGTGTTACCCCCGTGCCATCACCTGGGCCCTGGTGACGCTAACGTTCACACCAAAGCAGAACAGGAGGACAGATGAGGGTTTCCTCTAGAAAAACCCCACCGGTCGTTGAGGGGTGAAGAACTGGGAGCAGGCAGGGAACAGAGGAAGTTGCCCCTTCAGCTCGTGAGCCGCACAGTTTGCATTTCACGAGGGGCAGTCTCTATTTGTCGTCCAGCTGAAATCTGCAACACTCTGCTGGGTTCATGGGCGAGGAACAGCATGTTTCACTGCAGGGCCATCCCGGCCCTGGCAGCCAGCTCATGGCCCCGGCTTCCTGAGCAGGGGCGCTGGCGGAGCCAACTGCGCACAGAACCAAGGAGGCCCAGAGCCTGTGGGCCGGTGAGTTTGGTGGCCAAGGACACACATGCGAGGGTCCAGGGAGGAACCTCGGTCTGCGATGTCCGTGGCATAACGACTGGCCCTTCTCTTCTCTCCCTTGATTCAGCCTGCTTAGGGGCCCAGCTCAGAGTACAGCTCACAGCCGTGACCGAGGAAGAGTCCTTGACACTGTCCTCAAGGTGTCCATAGACAAACTGTGGCAAGATGTTTAACAACTCAAAGTGTGTGGTGGGGGCAGCAGGTTGCGTGGTGGTTAAGATGCTGGACACTCCCACATGGCTGACCACGGTACGTGTCCCGGACCTGGTGGCTTGCTTTCTCTCTTTCCTTCTCTCTGTATGTGTCTTTTCATCAAATTAAAAAGTAAATGAATGGGGTACCAGCAGGTGGTGTAGTGGTTAAGGCGCTGGATGTTCCCACATGGCCAACTATGATTCAAGTCCTGGACCCAGTGGCTTGCTTTCTCACTTTCTCTGTGTCTCTCTCTGGTCAAATTAAAATAAATAAATGAATAAATAAAATTTAAAACATAAATAATTCTTTAATAAAAAAAGAATGAATAAATAAAACTAGATAAATAATTCTTTTAAAAAATAGCTCACGCCAGACACATGTACGTGTGTGCCCAAAATCCCAAGAGGAGAATGGAAGAGAAGGGATTACAGTGTGGCCATCCCCCCAGGGGGAGGTGATTTCTCACTTTCTGTCTCTCTGTCTCTCTCTCTGTCTCCAGCAAGTGCATGTACCCTATAGCAAAAATCTCTCTCAAAAAAAAGTAATAAACATAATAATATTAAAAAAGAACTCAAGGTCAGGGCCACCAGCTGGTGTGCTGGTTATGGTTAGGGCACTGGACTTCCTTCCACATGACCAACTGCAGTTTGGTCCCAAGCCTGGTGGCTCGCTTTCTCACTTTTTCTTTCTCTTTCTCTCTCTGGAGAGCACACGTGGCCTATAGCAAATTAAAATGATAATGAAAATAATAATAATGATGAATGAATATATTTTAAAAAGAATTCAAGGTCATTGGGCCAGCCATGATGGTTAAGGTGTCTGGATCCCACATGGCTGACTGTGCAGTTCGAGTCCCAGACCTGGCAGCTTAGAAAATATACCAGGCACACAGTGCATGTGTGCCCCAAATCCTGAGAGAACGGAAGAGAAGGAACTGAGGTGTGGCCACCCCCCCAGTGGGGAGGGGTGATTTCCCACTTTCCCTCGCTCTCTCTCTCTCTCTGGCACGGTCATGTGCACCATAGCACAAACAGACAAAAAACTTCAAGGTATTCACAAAGCGAAGCAAAGAAGCCAGATGCTGGTGCAGCAGTAATACTCAGTCCTCCGTGAGGCAGCCCACGTGGGAGGTTCTTCGTTCATATCCAGAGACCTCCCTGAGCAGGCCTACCTGTACGTGCCTGGGAGCCAGCGCTGGCTGAGGAAGGTGATGGCCCATGGCATCAAGACACTATTGAGGGTGCTATCTCTCTGTCTCTGTCTCTCTTGCCAATGGAAGAAATAAATAAAGTTTTTCTGAAAAGTGAGGAAAAGATATTAAGGAGCTGGAGTGATGATATGAAAAAACGAAAGTGTCCCAGTTAGCTGTGTGGGCTTGGGTCTCCTTCATTTCTTGGGTCCTCAACTTCCCTGCCGAAATTACAAGGCCACTGCCATCTGTCCTTTGCTTCTGCCTTGGGCATGCCGTGGGGTAACACGTGGAGGGACGTGAAGGGGAACGAGAAGTGGAACTCGGGCCTGTGGGGAAAAGAGTATTTCTCTGGTCATTTCCTCTCTGCTCTCAAGGAATCCTCAAAATAGAGGAGTTTGTTCTTCCTCATCCCAAACATATAAGTGGAGAAAAACTGAGCTGGCTCTGTAGCACAGAAAGGTGCTGGGCATAAGAAATTTAGATTTCTGGGCCTGCCAGTGGCATGGTGGTGAAGGCGGCTGGATCCCACATGGCCAACTGTAGTTCGAGTCCCAAACCTGGTAGCTTGAAAAACACACTGGGTGCATGTGCGAGACCCAAAATACCAATAGGAGAAATGGAGGAGAAGGGCCAGCAGGTGGCATGGTGGTTAAAGGCGCTGGACTCCCACATGGCTGACTGCAGTTCAAGTCCTGGACCTGGTGGCTTGCTTTCTCACTTTCCCTCTCTCTTTTTCTCTCTCTGATCAAACTGGAAAATAATAATAATAAATAAATAAAGTCAAATAAAATAATTATAAAAAGGAAATGGAGGAGAAAGAATTGTGAGGTGGCCATCTCCCATAAGGACTGTTTTCTCATTTTCTTTCTTTCTCTCTCTCTGTTTCATGAGGCAGGCATACACACTGCCCAACAAACTAAAAAAGAAAACCAACCCCACACAGCCGACCACAGTTTCAATCCTGGCACTGTGGCTTGAAAAACATACCAGGCAGGTGTATATGCATGCCCCAAATCCAGACAAGATGGGAAAACAGAGGAGAAAGGATTGAGGCATGACCACAGTACGTGGGGGTTACTTTCTGTCTCTCTTTCTCCCTCTGGTGAGTGCACGTGCCCTCTGGCAATTAAAAAAATACATGACGCATTTTTACATAGAAAAACATTAAAAATACGTCAGTACTTTAAATAAGATGTGACCTTGCTATGTGAACTCAGATAATCAAAAACCCAGTGGTTAATCTGGCCTATCTTGGAAAGATACACAACAGGTCAGTCACACTGCTTGCCTAGGGGAGGAACACCGGATGGCTGAGAGAGACTTTTTTTTTCTCTGTATCTCTTTGGTCATTATATGCTTTTGTACCTTTTTAGTTAATACCGTGTGGTGGTTATCTCTAATAGTATATACATAGAATTTGTACTTAAAAGAGATTCAAAAAGGGACTGGCAAGTTGTGGTGTGGTTAAGGTGCTGGACTCCCACATGGAGGGCCACGGTTCAAGTCCCAGACCTCGTTTTCTCATTTTGCCTCTCTCTCTCGTCAAATTGAAAAATGATAATGATGAATAAAATGAAATAAAATTATTATTAAAAAAAAAAAAGAGAGAGAGAGAGGGCTCCTAGGGATTGGTTCAAGGTGGGGGCAGGGGCAGGAGCTGGGCTTTCTCCTTTAGGTCCACCTTCCCTGACTGTGAGGGGTTGGCTGAAGGAGAGGAGGGCTGACAAAAGCATGCCCCACAGACTGGGCCTCATGCAGCCCCCAGAGCTGGGGTGTCTCATCTCTGTCTTTCCACAACAGGCCTCTCTGCCAGGCCTGAGAGATCGAGCCTGGAGGGGCAGGTGCAGTGGCACAGGCCGTACCCTCAGGCACAGGGCACTGTGTGCTCAGCTGTCTGTGAACCTGGGCAGCCTGAGCTCACCAGCTCCGAAGTTGCAGCAGCTGTGAGAGCTTCCGGAGGGTGGGCAAGGGCCATGGAGGTGGGTATACGGCCACCCAGAGAGGGTCAGGCACAGCTGGGGAGAAGGGCAGGTCCTGAGTAGAATGAAGCAGAACTAGGAAGGCCTCATTCAACCCTGGTGTCCGTAGGTAGGCCAGCAATGGCCACTGCCAATGGTTTGGGACCAGAAGGGCTGGGGGGCCTGAAGCCAGCCAACCCACTGGCAGCAGGTTCAGTCCTGCTGGCCCCACCCACGTGATCCAGAAGCCTTTGTCTGGGTGAACAACTCCAGTGCTCTAAGTGCCCTCCCAGCACACGTGGCCTCTCAGGCTTCTACCCCAAATCCACAAGTCCCAGTCGTCCAGCTCCTCCACCACCCACCCACCCCCACTGCCCATGAGAGACACTCTCTGCTCTTCTGTCTCCACTGGGTCTCCAGTGGCAGGACTGAGGCAGCTTGAAGAGGTGGGAAGACCCATGTGAGTGACTCCTGGTCCTGCCGTGTCAGCTCCCTAGGCCTCAGCTTCTCCACCCAGGGCCTCCCCACATCCCAGCATTGTCACCGAGCTCCCCTGAGCAGTCAGATGAGGCTCCCATGTGCTGCGTGTCCGGTGCTATTGTTGGGCCTCCTAGTGAACAAGCAGGATGGAGGCCACTCCTGAGCTGAGGACCCCTCACGGTCCCCGGTAGGTGGTGAGGCCCCAGCATTCCCACCACGGACCTCTCCAAAAATGAGAGGGGAGTGCAGGTGGAGGAAGTCTGTTTTTGTTTTTCTTTTAAATTTTGCCATGGAGCATGTGCACTCACTGGACACAGAGAGAGAACGAGAGAGTGAGTAATAACCCCGAGAGGATGGCCATCCCTTCTCTGTCCTCCCCTTGGGATTTTGGGCACACAGATGCACCTGCTTTTTGGGGGGTTTTTGTTCGTTCGTTTGTTTAGGTTTTGCTATGGAGCATGTGTGCTCACTAGAGAGAGACAGAGAAAGACAGTGAGAAATCACTCCCCAGAGGGGACGGACACGCCACAATCCCTTCTCCTCCAGTCTTCTCCTAGGATTTGGGGTATGCACACACACATGAGACTTTCAAGCCATTGGGTCTGGGACTCAAACCGTGGCCCACCATGTGTGAGTCCAACGCCTTAACCACCATACCACCTGCTGGTCCCGCCTGGTGTGTTTTTTAAGCCACCAGGTCCAGGACTTGAACCATACTGTAAACCATATGGGATCCAGATGCCTTAGCCACCATACCAGCAGCTGGCCCTGGTGAGTCTGCCCTTCTAAGAGAATATAATTTCCAGAGACTTGCTGGGACAGACTGACCTCCCCTAGAAGAGGAAGTGGGTTGGTGTGAGCTGAGCCTGAGGGCTAAAGCCTGAGGGGTGCCCAGGCCCTCCATTTCCACCGGAGAGGGCCTCCTGCAGGTGGGGCTCAAGGTTCCAGCACTGATCCAGGCTGCCTGTGCAGGGGACCAGGGTTGGTTCCAGAATGCTCAGTGCCACTTCAGCCCCAAGCAGGGTCTGCCTCAGATCCGTAGGTGGCCCTGCTCTGCTTCCAGAAGGCATGGAGCTTGAAACCTGGGAGGGCTGAGGCAGAGGGGGTGTGAGTGGATGTGTTTGCAAAGGCGGGTAGGCTGCAAGAGGCTCCAAGTGCCAGGGACAGGCTGAGCTCACCCGCCCCTGGCCTTGCATCAGCTGCAGGGCTGGGGCTGGCTGCCAGGCCCTGGGAATTGGGCAGGAGGTTCCCAGGAGTCTCCTGGCCTTGCTTCTCGCTCTCAGGGACAGGGTGGAGAAGAGAAGCAGAAGCCTGGGGCTCCTCAGTGCCTCCATTCCCAGCTGCCCCAGCTCCCAGCTTCCCAGGCAGCAAGAGGCCTGCAAGATCGAGGCCCTGGGAGATCACCCGGGCTGCCCAAGGTCTCTGCTAGAAGCCTTCCTGGGGTTGGTGGGCGTCACGGGTAGGTCTGGGAACTTTAGGGCCGGTTCCTCTCTGGCTCGTGGCCCTTCACCAAGTTGCAGGTGCTACAGATATGGGCATGGAGTGGGTCAGCGAGTGAGGCTTCCAATATGGCCCCACCTTAGTGCTATTGCACCTCAGGGCTGAATGGGATGAGGTTCACAGGAGGGATGCCTGGTTCTGATCTGTGGTCCCAGCCCAAGTGTTTGGGCTGCTCCTGCCTGGCACCTCCTCTGTCCCTGGGTCCTCTTGGGGTGTAAAAGTGGATGTGTCTGGAAGATAGGAGTCTGTTTTAAGCACAAATGCAACATCAGGTCCCCTGTTGTCCCTCTTCCTGGAGCTTCCCAGCAGGGATGTTGGATTAGGACTAAGTTCAGACCGGCGGGCACTCTGGCCAGCCTGGTGCTCCGGGCCCCTCAGGACTGCTGTCTGGGATGCCCTTAGAGCAGCGCCGAGGGCTGCGGGCAGAGGGAAGGTCACAGGAGAGGAGGCTGGAGCAGAGAGCAGGGTGGGGCCCTGGACACAGGGCTGAGACGGTGCCTGGGCCCTGGGCCTGCGATCAGTCCCAACTCTGGCCTCCCCTGGACTCCATTTCCAGTTTCAAAGCCTCTCCTTCAATTCCTCTCTGCCTCCAGGCCGTGTCCCCAGCTGAGGCGGCGCTGGAGGGAAAAGGCCCCCTCCTCTGCGTTCACAGACTCCTCTGCCCTCCCGGGGCCTTCATCTCCTCGTCCACAACATGGGGCAGGACAGGCGCCTCGGCTCCACTCAGGTGGCCTAGGGCTCTGTGATCCTTTGGCCAGGATTTCTCTGCCTCAGCACTCTCTCCCCACCGAGGCCCACACTTGGCGTCTGGCTTGGTGCCTTTGCACCTCCTCTGTGACCTTCTGTCCTCACTCCTCGTCCATGTGGAGGCGGGGCCAACCCACTGGTTATCGCAGGACAGACATCGGGCTATCTAAAACCACATTCGCCTTTTAGAAGCTGAATCTCCGCGTATCATTTAATCCAGTGCATTGTGGAGGGGTACTTCTCCCCAAAAGGCACACGGGGGGGGGGGGGACAGAGCAGGGAGTGGCTAGTGGGGCAGACAGTAGGGTGCCGGGCAGTCCAGCTGTGAGAGAGGCACAATCTGGGGCCCAGACTGGGAATACTGGACTTGGAAAGGCTGTCGGAGTCTCTATCACCATGCTCCTTCCTCACCTCATTTTAAAAACAAGGAAACTGGGACCAGCAGTTAGCGTAATGGCTATGCCGCTGAACTCCCACGTAGTCGACCGTGGTTCACGTCCCGCACCCAGTGGCTTAAACTCACGCCGGGCGCGTGTGCGTCTGTGTCCAAGATCCTGAGAGGAGAATGGAGGAGAAGGGATCGTGGTGTGGCCATCCTCCCTGGGGGGTGATTTCTCACTTTCTATCTCTCTGTCTCTCTCTTTCTGGCGAGCACATGCGCCCTATAACAAAAACCTCTCCACAAAAAACAACAACAACAAAAAAAAAAAAACGAGGAAACTGAGGCCCACCAACATCAGTGATCTAAATGTAAATACCGAAAAAAAAAAAAAAAAAAAAGAAGAAGAACTTGATTTTAGTTTAAAGGAAGGCCCTTTAAATGAAATGATTTTGGGAGCCAGCCAGGGTCATGGAGGTTAAGGCGGCTGGATTCCACACAGCCAACTGTACAGTTTGAGTCCTGGGCCCAGTGACTTGAAAAATAATGCCAGGCACATGTACATAAGTGTCCAAAATCCTGAAAGGAAGGAGAGATGGAGGAGAGATTAGGGGATGGCCAGCAGGTGGCCAGTGGTTAAGGCACTGGACTCCCACATGGTTGACTGTGGTTCATGTCCCAGACCTGATGGCTTGAAACTCACACCAGGAACATCTTGGGAGGAGAATGGAGGAGAAGGGCTTGTGGTGTGGCCATCCCCTGGGGGTGACTTCTCGCTTTCTGTCTGTCTCTCCAGCAAACGCAGGCATCCTGTAGCAAAAAGTTCTCAAAAGAAAAAAATGATTTGTGTCAGGAAAAGCTCACCCCGTGGGTTCTGTTTTCGTCTTTTTGTCATCCATGATGACACAGTGACACCATCACGGCCCAGGAGTATTCTGTGGACCATGTTTAGAAACCATTATCTAATGTCCTTCTGCTCCCGCCCCTCCTCTCTCCTGGGCCAGACTGCAAAGTAAAGAAAGGAAACATCCAGACATCCGGGAGACGACAATCAAAAGCACTTTTACACTGACCTTCGTACTGCCCCTAACCCATCACTGCAGCAACCACTCTGGGTGGCCCGCAGGTAGAAGCTCAGCGTGGGGACAGGGACAGGGCTGGGTCTGTTCCCCCGGAGGGCTGTTTTTCACATTCCCTGACTCTATGGTCCCTAGAAGCTGAAAGTGCAGGAGACGGAGAGTCCTTCAGCAGGCGTGGAGGAGGAATGACACGCTGGCGTGGTGTCTGGCCATAGTAAACGCTCAATAAATATTTGTGAACGAATGGCTGGGGTGTGTGGTTTGCTTTGCCACATACCTAGAGCCAGCCAGACAAGGCCACATTCTGGCCCTGCCGCTGACTGCTCTGTGCTCTGGACAGGTCCCCGACCACCGTGGTCTCCCAGGACCCAAGTGCCTGTACCAGACAGAAGCCTTCCTTGCAGAGATCAGAAGCCATACTACCACTAGCTTAAACCAAAAAGGAAAGGCCCGGCTTCCAGCCCGGGAAGGGCACTCAACTCAGGCAAAAACTAGAATCCTGGGACAGTACCCAACGTCCCCAAGACTCTTTCTCCCTGTCTCTGCTTGACTTCCGTAGACAGGTTCTAACCACGTGGAGAAGATGGCTGCCGGTAGCCCAAACTCGGATTTGTACAGAGGGATTCCCTCTCTCCGTATCAGTATGTCCATCTCAGGGAAGGTTCTGGCAGGCCCTGTTCAGTACTGGTTCGACCTAGCTCACGTGTCGGGTCCTATAGTGGGGGAAGTGGGTTGTTTTGAGAAGGGGAGGGGGAGGCCAGTTGTGCAGACAGCCTGTAGGAATGGCAGAATCTACAATGCCTAGAGGTTTTACATGTCTGCTCTGTGTGTTGAGGAAGTCCGAGTCAGAGAAGAGCCCACAACAACGGGGCACCCAGGTGACCAGACCAGGCTTGGCCTATTCACAGTAATGGTTATTATTAGGCCATTTTGTTTTTAAAGAATTAGTTTATTTAACTTTATTTATTTGTTTATTTTAACTTGACCAGAGAGGGACAGAGTGAAAGAGAAAAAAAAAGTGAGAAAGCAAGCTGCCAGGTCCAGGACTCGAGCTGCAGTCAGCCATGTGGAGTCCAACGCCCTTAACCACCACGCCACCTATCGGCCCCCTATTATTAGGTTATTAATTGGCTCCTAATATATTAGGCTGTCAGGAAAGTCATGACGTATTTTTCTATGCAAAAATGAATCATGGCTTTCCTGGCAACCCAATCCCAGGCTCTGTGTTAGACCAAGGATCTGGCATATATATGTCATACGTGTATTTCTCACTCTTACAACAGCCCTAAGCCAAAGGCATTATGAGCCCCATTTTAAAAGTGAAGAGACTGGGGTTGAGGTTACACAGGAAGTAAATGACTGAGCCCAAATCAAATGTAGGTCCTTGTGGCCATGTTTTTGTCCAAGGTCTGGCTGCCTCTTCGGAAGCCAAAGCTGAAAGCTTGCCAGATGGTTGCTCAGACCACACTCAACCCCGCCATGGCTTCCATGCCCTTCCCAACTGCACACTGGCCCAGGTCTCCTTGTCCTACAGGCCCTCCTGGCTAATGGAGACAGGCCATCTGCTTCTATAAAACGCAGACTTCTGGGGACCAGCAGGTGGCATAGTGGTTAAGGCACTGGACACTCCCACATGGCCGACCAGGGTTCAAGTCCTGAATCTGGTGGCTTGCTTTCTCACTTCCTCTCTCTCTCATTCTCACCCTCTTTCTCTCTCTGCTCAAACTAAAAAATGAACGAATAAATAAAATAAAATAAATAATTATTAAAAAAAAAAAAAAACACCAAAAAAACGCAGACTTCTTTTCTAAAGGGCAGCACTCAAAGACTTGATCTCCCAGGTGGTGACTCTGCTAGAATTCTCAAGAGCCGGACCTGCTGGGTGGGAAGAAATGGAGATAGGGTGCATGCGGGGACCCTGCCATGGTATAAAATCAAGGAGTGCCATAGGGAAATACCTGCAGCGTCTAATGTTCTGCCTCTCTCTCTGCTGCTTCTACAGCCCGTTCAGCACAACCTGGCCAGAGTGGTGCTCCTAAAACATCATCTCCCTGCACTCCACCCCTGCTCAGAACCTCAGTGGCTCCCCAGTGCCTCCCAGGCCCCTCCAGACCTTGTCCCTGCTACCTTCTCCAGCTCCCTCACCACCACCTGTCCCACTTGGGATGGCAAGAGATGAAACAATGCAATGGCCACTAGCCATAGGTGGTTCTTTAAATTCATTAAAAATCAACGATTGGGACCATCAGATGGCATACTGGTTATGTCGCTGGGCTCCCACATAGCTGACCATGATTTGAGTCCTGGATCCAGTGGCTTAAAACTCGTGCTGGGCGCGTGTGCATGTGTGCCCAAAATCCTGAGAGGAGAATGGAGAAGGGATTGAGAAATCACACACCACCACCCCCAGGGTGATTTATCGTTTTCTGTCTGTCTCTCTCCAGTGAGCGCATGTGCCCTATCACAAAAAATCTCTAAGTTCCTCAGTCACACCAGTCACATTCCAAGCGCTTAATAACCTTTTGTGGCTGGTGGCTTCTGTACTGGACAGTGCAGATATGAAGTGTTTCTATGTCACAGAAAGTTCTATCGGACAACACTGGGCTGGATTTCTAACAAAGGAGGCCCTGATAAAGGAATGTTATCAGCTTGAGAGGAATCCAGGACAGACTGTGACTCCATGTGGTGGATTTCCCAACAGATACCTACTGTATTCCAGGCCCCAAAATTGTCAGGGGTGCCCTAAGCCCCTGGGCCCAGGCTGGGCAAGCAGGGAAAGCTCCTTAGAGAGGAAACCTGCAAGTTGTTGCTTCCCAAACTATGCTTTTTTTTTCTTTTTCTTCTTTTTTGCCCTGGAGGGCCCTAATCACAGATTGTGCCCACTACCTAAACTTTCCTCCTCTTTTTCTCCAGGGAGGTCAGGAATGGAGGCTCAGGCCTTGAAGTTAGTCCCCCAGCTAGGACAAGCAGAGTTTCTGTTGAGTCATTCATTCGAGGGCTCTGTGCTATGGCCTCCATGTTGTCACCACTGGCCTCCGGGCTTTGGGCTAGGTAAATTCAGGGCTCTGTAAAGACAGCCCTAGGCCTTTCTGGCTGCAGGGCAAACAGCTCCTTCAGCAAGCCCAACCTGCAAATCCAGAGGGCAAGTAAAGGTCCAGGGGACTTCCTGGGGGAGGCTGGGGAGGCTGGGGAAGGCGCAGAGGGAGCCCACCCCATTCGAGGCCTAAAGTGAACCAGGTCTGAGCTACCCTGGCAGAGCGCGCATGGGGTCTCATCCCAGTTGCTAATCCCCTCCGCCATACACACCCGCAGTCCCCACCCACACCTGAACCACCACTCCGTGGCTCATTCCCCTGTCTTCCTGGTGCCCTGGAAAGAACAACGTGGACAGTGGCAGCTCACTGACCCGAATTCGGAATTCGGAACATGTTTGTTCGGGAGAGAGGAGGTACGTTGCCGCCCATCGGGCACCCCTTTTCGTGGAATGCCTCACTTAAGCTTCCTCGCCCCGGCGATTACGTACGCAGGGATGACTACCTTCCCCTCTATGACAGATGAGGAAATTAAAATTCAGAGGGTCATCTTCGTGAGCCAGCAGTGACGGGAGCGACCGCAGCCTCGCCTCTGCACGCCGGCGTCCTCGGCGCCCGCCCCGCCCCCGGCCGCATCTCCCGGGGCGCCCGCTGTCCTGCCCCGGGGCGCGGTAGGATCCGTTCTCCCGTGCGCTGCCAGAGCCCGGGGCGGCCGGGAGGCAGGGCTGGGCCCGGCACGGGGTGGCCGCAGAGCCGCCCTTTGTTTCCCGGCGCTCGTGGCTTCTGCGGAGTCACGGTCACATGGCGCTTCCGGCACGGGGTGTTCCGGGCGCCGCGCCAGAGCCGGGAGCCGCCCCCGCCGCTCGGCCCGCGGGCCTCCGGGGCCTC